>OX359281.1:30772498-30944998 GCA_947179155.2 Hedera helix
TTCTGTTTATACTTTTCTATTGTAAATCGCATAGTGTTATGGTGTTTTGAATGAATTTAAATTTGAGTTATCTATCGTTTGATTGCATGCTAATGCATCTTAACAGTTTACCTTTTAAGATGTCCTCTGAATAATTTAAATTTAATTTTATATTTTAATAATTTAGAGGCATTCAAAGGAATTTTTTTAATCCCAATTTCAAATATTAAGATGCATTAAGAGGTGGACTATTAAAATGCATTAAGATACAATCAAACACCGCCAAGTCTGGCTCTTTGCTGATTTGGTTAGATCAGAGGTTAGTTATGAGAATTTGACACTAAATGACCCCTAAGCGATTTTAATTAATTTTGATCAAGTTTAGTTTTGTTTAGGTTGATTAAATTTGTATAAGGGTGTCAAGAACATTTTGTCTGGTTACTAGTTAGTTGTAATGAATGATATGAGCAGGGTTGTTTTGTACAGCTATATCTATATGTTTGTGATAAACATGGATTTTTTAAGTGGGGAATAAGGGTCTAAAAGCTCAGTGCTTCGTAATTTTTGTTAGATACTGGTAAGTGTAAACTAGTTTGGGACTTTTTGACTCTTGCAATTTGTAAGTTTGAGAAAGCAATTTTCATAATATTTCTGTCTCAGATATTCAACTACCTGTAGCATTGTTTTAAATCCTGTTTTATAGAGGTTTTTAATTCCTAAGGTAAAAGGCTAAATTTTATTCTACTTTTTATAGTTTCTAAGCATCTTACAAGAAGCAAAAATTAATGAGATTCCAGTGAAAAGTTTGTTTGAAAATCCCCACCTCCAGTTTATATATGTGATTATATAATAAATGTTACAAGGCTTGTATGAGAATTGATGATACTTGTAGATCAAGTGGTTACTACTTTTAATCTTTGATTTCTACTACACAATTTTTTCTGGCTTATGCTTGATCACATGGATATATACTTTCACACCTTTGCTTAAAGCTACATATATTAAGGGATAATATTGGTTTTGCAGGACAAATTGGATATGCTCTTGTGCCCATGATTGCCAGAGGAGTGATGTTGGGTCCTGATCAGCCTGTGATCCTCCACATGCTCGATATTCCACCTGCTGCAGAGGCATTGAATGGAGTGAAAATGGAGTTGGTGGATGCTGCCTTTCCTCTCCTCAAAGGTCTGTATGCTCTCTTCGCAAATTTTAGTTAAATACTTTATTAAGGTAGCATATCTTGTCATCCAATACATGGGAATACTAATGGACTTTGACCGTATTTTTAATGTTATGATATTTGTATCAGGTGTTGTTGCTACTACTGATGTTGTTGAGGCATGTACTGGCGTCAACATAGCAGTCATGGTTGGTGGTTTCCCTAGGAAAGAAGGAATGGAAAGGAAAGACGTGATGACAAAGAATGTGTCCATTTACAAGTCCCAAGCTTCTGCTCTTGAGAAGCATGCTGCTGCCAACTGCAAGGTAACTAATTCTTAGGATGCTTAGGATGTTATAATCTATAATTTTAGTGCCCCTTGCGACTCATTATTGTTTTATCCTGTTTTTTTTATTATGTTAGTTCACAATCACAAGTCATCATTAGCGCATAATTATCACTAAAAAGTTTTCATCAAACTTCAAGGTGATTGTGAATAATTGGAAACATTTATTTATACAATAACTAACATGGATTTCTTACAATATTCTTCAGAATGAGGAAGAATATCTAATTATGTAAGCTCCACTATGAAATGCTTTGCTTCAAGGCCTGTATTCTATTAGCATCATACAACTATGCAAGTGCTTATCTATGTTGTTCAGCATGTTTATTCCGTGATTAATGATGAAAAGTAGTTGTAGATGTGCATAACACCAATGACACAGGATGTTGTTGATGAAGGCAACATAATAATGTGCAGAATGGTTGAATTTTATTGTCGTGGTGTCTACTTCTTTGATGTATCAATTGTTCTGGGGAATAAATCCATTTTATTTATTAAAAAACACATCCCTATTTTGTAGATGTGCATAGCACCAATGACACGGGATGTTGTTGATGAAGGCAGCATCATAATATGCAGACTGGTTGAATTTTATTTTCGTAGTGTCTACTTCTTTGATGTATCAATTGTTTTTGGGAATAGATCCATTTTGTTTATTAAAAAACACATCACTAAATACACCACTTCTTTTGAGAAACTGATATGATTATTGTTATGTTTAAAGATCTGTGTAGTCTTAACGTGACTTTTAATATCAAATCAAATTATATTAGTCTATTGAGTATAGGCTGAATATTCATGAGTGGTGTTATTAAATTTACCTCTTGGTTCTTGTGAGTAGGATTTAATTCAAAATTAATGACTTGATAGTTCTTTTCCAAGAAAAATATTTAACTTTTTAGCTATTTTTGTAATAGTTAGTGCACATAGCATAAACGTATTTCTGTCACTTGTCATATTTTTAAATTGTGGTTGTACACGTAGTGCTGTATATGAGTTTGTGATATACTTTCTATCCGTGTAAGATTTTGATGCATTCTTATTTGTTTTGTTGCCTGTTTTTTCCAGGTCTTGGTTGTTGCAAACCCTGCCAACACCAACGCATTGATCCTGAAGGAATTTGCACCATCTATCCCAGAGAAAAACATTACTTGTCTTACAAGGTTAGACCATAACAGGGCACTTGGTCAAATTTCAGAGAGACTGAATGTTCAAGTATCTGATGTTAAGAATGTTATCATCTGGGGAAATCACTCCTCAACACAGTATCCTGATGTGAACCATGCAACTGTTGGAGACAAGCCAGTTAGAGCGCTTGTTGCTGATGATGAATGGTAAAAATAAGTGATTGCTTTTCTTTTCATCTTGTGTAGATTTATGCTGGCATTTACTACATCAAGTATATTCAATTCCTTATAAAAGAAATTCACCCGAAATGTTGTTTTCTAATCTGATGTTAGGTTAAATGGAGAATTCATCAAAATTGTCCAACAGCGTGGTGCTGCGATTATCCAAGCTAGAAAGCTTTCTAGTGCATTATCTGCCGCTAGTGCCGCTTGCGACCACATACGTGATTGGGTCCTTGGAACACCAGAGGTCAGTCATCCTTTTCATGATATATTGAGTGAATCACATCATACAGATGCTTTGTTTTAAGCTATGCATTTGTTAGTTCTACTGAAATTTCTCCCCACTGTACATTCTAGGGAACTTGGGTTTCTATGGGAGTATACTCTGATGGCTCATACAATGTGCCTGCGGGGCTTATTTACTCCTTCCCAGTGACATGTGCCAACGGGGAATGGAAAATTGTTCAAGGTAAGGATGTAGTAAAATATCAAAGCATAGCTACAGGGTTATCTTTTTCACTAATAAAAGGCAAGAACTGCATTTTCAGCTGCAATATGGTATATTTGAATTTGTTTGTATAGTTGGTGACTGTATATGAGAATGTTTTTTGGTCTTTCCTTCCTCTGTTTCTTTTGGGTATATATAATATATTTTAGATCTTACAATTTTCAGCATGTCATCTCAATTTTTATTTTCCTCGTCATAGGACTTTCTATTGACGAGTTCTCAAGGAAGAAGTTGGACTCGACGGCTGAAGAGCTCAGTGAGGAAAAGGCCTTGGCATACTCGTGCCTCTCTTGAATTTTTTAGTCTCCTGAATCTTGATGTCCAGTAATTTCATGATTTGTGAAGTAACAACAGTTTTGAATAATCCCTTTGTTTAATTCTCGCGGGACTCAAATGATGGATAAGCTGTTTGTATAGATCCTGCTGTTGGCGGATCTGTAGTTTTCTTTGTTTTATAGTTTGGGAATGTTTGAAGTTCAGAATAATCTTGTCTTGGAGAGATGATCCTACCATGGCTTGGGTATAACTGTCAATTGTATACGAATGACAGTTTACATGGACCATTGTGACAATAATTTTATTTTTCTTCTGCCTACTGTCATTCTGAACATTACGATACCATCTTAAAGGCATCTATTATTAACTGTTATTCGTGGTTACTCTAGGTGATAAATGATACTCCCTTAGTTTTACAAACAGTCTCATTTATAAAATTTATAAACTTAAGAATATATTGAAGGTGTTTTGCCAAAAATATATTTCTTATATATTTTCATAAAGTAACGTTATGAATATCATAGATTTTTTTTCGTTTCAAATGATATGTTTATTATTGATTTTTAAAAGTTAATTTGAGATATTTTTAAATTTAAATTTAAAATCAAAATAATTTATTAAAAAATTTAAAATAATTAAATTTTTAGTAAATAATATTTTTTAAATAAATTACGACCATGTTTGCAAGTGGTCATGAAAAACGTTTGATAAATGTGAAGTTGTTGAAAATATACTACAATATTATGAGTTGTAAGGTCGTCAAAGGAAGCTGAAAATAAGTGTCTATAAGATGTAACTGACGAAATTTATTAACTTCAGTCTTTGTTTTATAAGTTTACAAATATTCTGATGGAATTACATATTATGGTCTGCAACAGCGGCTCAAGGATGGTTAACCCTTATAATTAAAGATAATTATAAAAAATTGATAATTAAAAATAATAATTATAATTAATATAATTCGCCAAATATAAAGTTTATTAATTAAAAATATATTAAAATCATTACAAAATTTATTATCGAGACCCAATTTCTTTTTACAATCGCCTCATTTTAAATGGTATTTAATACATCTTTTTTAATTTAAGTCACTATTTACCAATTCTTTAGTAGAGTCGAAAAGAGGATGTTTACTAGTCACTGGATTAGTAAAATAATTGTGAATATTTTTTTTTGTATCCTATTAAAAAAATAAACATAAATACAAACAAAATTTATAATCAAGTACAATTAAAAAAAAAAAAAAGAACTACTCCTAAGAAAATATACTTCATACATAATACATATATATTATGTACATTTAAATAATTTACACAAATATACCCAATTCCTTATCAATTATTCGTAGCATATTTGTATGAAAATCAATAAATGAAATCAATTTAAGACAATACACGCATGCCAAATTAAAATAGGAGAATTTTTTTGGGGGAAATTGAAATTTAATGAAACATATCATAGAATTTGAGAGAAATTGAATATCATAAAAAAAAATATCAACATAGTTACTGTTAACGCCTGATTTTGTAAGCACGTGGAAAATCACCAAAGCACGAGCACCTGCAACCACAAAACCGTTATTCACCCCCAACAATAGCGACGGCTTGGGCCGTCCGGGGATGCTCCGGTGTGAGAGTAAGTAGCAGGCCAAAAGCGTAACAATAGAGAACAATAATGCTGGAATTATTATAGTTCTGTGTAAGATATAAGAATGTGTACCATAATCCAGGAGCAAATGGCTTGTATTTATAATGCATGTCATCCCCAGAGTCCTTATTGGAGTGAGGTATCCCAATCCAAACCATATTTGGATTATCCTTGTTGTCCATAGAAACCTTTCCTAATCACATGTCTGACCTCCACGAAAACAGGAAAGGGACTCCTAATAGGACTAAACCTCAATCACCCCAAGCCGTGCGGAACTTATCAACCGAGAGCTGGGCCTCTCATCCCCGAGCCCAACCCAGCCGAATCCCCATGCCACAATGTCCATAACCAAAATACGAACCCAACCCATCATTTTTACCCAGCCCAGACGATATCCGGGTCGGACAAATCCTATCCCAACATTACCCCCCACTCTCCTAATTTAAAAGGTAAAATTAGGAGAGTATAACACCACCCCTTTAGTCATACATAAACCTAACCGTTGCCAAACAAACCCCCAACTGCCACCCTTTCACATCAGTCACACGTGTCCCCCAATACCAAAATACAAAACCCTTGTTTCAATAGAAACCCTTCATCTTCAACAACATTTCAAAATCCCCTCATCTCTCCTCGTGCAAGTCCATCAGCGAAACTTTCATCAACGCCCCTGCTATAGCATCAAAAATCCTCTGATTCCTCTAATCGGCACTCCCCACTCGATTACAGACTCCAGAACTCATCTAAGCACTACCCCCCAATACCCAAGTCCTTCTATCGGAATCCATGGCTTCCTCCACCGTTGTTGCCTCCTCCTCTGCCACCATCTCCATAACAAAACAGCAAGAAGCCGAAATAAGGGCAATGTTCAGTGACGAAGAGGAATTCAGCCACGCTAACACTCCCTCTAAAATCACTAAACAAATCCTCCATCAATACAAAAGAGATTTCCATTTCCCCGGCGAGTACTCCCTTACTGTACCGAAGCCTGAGGAACGACTGTACTGGCGTCCATCCACTCCTAAGGTCGCCGTGCCAGTCCAGGTCTTAAAGAACGGCGTACGATTTCCCCTCCATCCCTTCATTACCGATCTCCTAGACTTCGTTGGAATAGGTCTATCCCAATTAGTCCCCAACTCATATATCTATATCATATGCTTCATCGCCCACTGTCACGACCTCAAAATTACACCATCTCTCGACTTCTTCTTCCACATCTTCTGCCTAACCCGATCCAAAGAGGCAGGGTTCAGAACCATAAACAGACTCCCAGGCCAGAAAGCATGGATGCAGCTGCCCTCGAGTAACAAAGGATGGAACAAAGAATGGTTCTACGTCTTCGGCCCTGACACCCATCTGATACCACCATGGGGGAACCCAGAGAAACCAACCGTCGACCCCATCACCGAAGAGCGAGAAAATAAGTTCAAACGCCTCTGTAGGAAGATCCCCGAAGAACCGTGGAGCATCAATCTCCTGTCGGACCACAAATGGCTACATTCCCACGGACGTAAGTTCCCGAACTCAATTCTCCTTTATTCTCCATACTAACACAATGCATTCATCTAATCTCCCCTCTTTTATTTTATTTTGGCACCAGTAGTTGAAATTTACAAAAACCAACCATTCGCAGTCAACCCCATATCGACCATCAAAGCCGCACCCGAACCGACCGCAGCACCAGAATCCTCTTCCCACCCTGCTCCCCAACCAACTATAAGACCTGCTCACCACGCCTTCAGACCCCCTCCTGTGAACACAGAGCCCCAAACTGCCAACCCCTCAACCACCCGAACCGTCCTCTCCCACTCCTCCTCAATCGAACCTCACCCCGAAAAAAGTGTTCTAGACATGACGGACCTAGAAAAACAGCAGTTCAGGAAAAGAAAAAGAAGAAGACTAGTCAAGACCGCTGATCTCCCTCCCCGAACTACTGACCCCCTCTCAGTAAACCCCCCAGCCACTGCCCATCTGAACACCCCTTCTCCACCCACTTCACCATCACCCATACTCGGAGAGAAAGAACCAATCTCCCCAGTCCAGACCCAACCTTCACACCCCCTTTTTCCGACCCCAACCTCCACCGATCAGAACATACCCCCTCAACAACCTACCCGATCCCCAACACCCATTGAGATCGAGTCTGACCACTCCCCAGCCCCAACCTCAGCAAAAAACCCTGAGCCCAGAGCTTCATCCTCCAACCAAGACAACTCATATCCCCACATTCCCATTCCTCTATTCTCCCAACTCTCATTCTTCCCCACCGAACCCAACTCTTACATTCCTGAAGATCTCTTCCGTTTTTTCAACCTTCCCGCAGACGATCCGCATTATCCCGTCTCAGACCCCCAAGCGCTGCTGACCAAAACTATGCTCCACCTCGGACAGGTAAACACCTTACTTTCAGTAAAATTATCAATTCATATCAAAAACTGAAGCAATAATCTACTTATCTTTCGCAGACACTTGGAGGGTTCAGCCGCCTACATAACCAACAGAAAACCCAATCAGATCAGACCGACACCATCACCCGACTTCAGGCTGAACTGGATCAACTCAAAACGGATCATCACCAACTCCATGAGGATCATGACAACCTCAGAAAAGAACACGGTCAACTCCTCGAGAAACACATCGAGATTCATCAAGAGATGGCCGATCACCTCATTCAAGCAAACGCCACCGACGCCTTGCTCCAAAACGTTCAGAACCAACTGACCGAACAAACCCACCAGAACCAATCCCTGGAAGCAAAACTGGCCGACCTCGCCACAAACAGAACCTCCCTGCTTCAAGAGCTAGAAAACAGAACCAAAAAATCGGAAGAACTTTTGAAGCAGAACCAGGACCTCCATCAGAAAACCCTCCAGCTGACCCGAAGCCTAGACGAGAAAAGCGAGTCCATCACCCTCATGACCACAACGAACAAACTCCTCGCAGAGAAGATCGAACAGCTCAAGACCCAAACCCTTCAACCATCCGAAGACTCTAAAAAAGCAATAATTGAGGAGTATAGGAAATCCAAGGAGCTGACAGAGGCGGTAATGGACCAGTACACAAAGGGGTATCTATATGCCAAGAGCCTGGTGGCACAAGCTGGAGTCAATCCCATCACTCTGGGCTTCTCATCGGACGATGACATGTCTGATCAAGAAGAACCCACAATCGACTCCCCCCAACCACCAAATCCACCCACAGAGCCGAGCCCCACGCCCGATCAACAAAACCCAGAAAGTCAGACAACAGATCCCATCCAGCAGCCGCCCACGACCGAAGCACATTCCTCGGCCCAATCTCCTCCCGAAGGTCAGAACCCCCAAGAGGATCAGACCCCTCACGAGGATCAGACCCCTACTGAAGACAAGGAAACCCCCGATCCCGAAGCTTCACTTGCCGATCCCCCTCAGCCATTAGTTTAATGTACTTTTTGTTCATATATGTAAACGTAACAAATTTGAATGAAAAATATCTTGCTTCATTGACGTCTTTTCCAAGTATTACATTTTGCATCCGAACAGACATCAACACTTTAAATAATATAAACCTGGCTGCTCTTCACCTACTTCAGCAAATTTTGCATGTTTAAAATTCATGTGGCCCCCACAGAGGGTCCACATGGTTACTATTCCAAATAGTAAAAATTATTATTATTATTATTTTTTATTTTTTTATTTTTTAAATTTATTTATTTATTTATTCTTCCTGTAGGTTCTACGTATATAATAAAATATACAACAACAATAATTTAACAATAATGTAATAAACACGTTACAGATTATTATTAATTTAATAATATAAATTACAGTATATTTGCAACTGTGACAATTATTAGGTTCAATAATTTTAAAAACAGTGCAGCAACAATTATTGACTCAATGATATGAAATACAGTGTAATGACAATTATTGAATCAATAATGCAAAATACTGTGTAGCAACAATAATTGAATTGATAATATAAAATATTATGCAGTGACAATTATCGATGAAATGATGCGTAACAGTTATGGTGTCAATAATATGAGACACTGTGCAATACCGTGTGCTACTGTAGAGTACCGTGTGCTATAGAAAATACCATAATTTACCGTATGCTACTATTCTTTTATCACCGGTATTTTAACAGTTAACACCGTTGACTATTTTTATTTAAAAAGGTTACTTCTGTCCTTTTCTATATCCGACAATTATTCCGTTGTGGGGTCCACAAATAATTTGTTATTTCGGCGCCGTCGTACGGCACGAATATTCCCCGACAAAACGAATATTGTCCGACAAAATAAAATTTGCACATAACATCCTTAACTTTCAAATTCGTCAGTTTAACCACTTACTGTTTCATGAAAAAAATATATGAAGAAAAATTAAATTTTATATTTCATAAAATTCGGGGTCTTACAAGAGGCCTCAGCCTCCCGAAGGACCAGATCCCCGACCTCAAACCTTCTTTGCCTGACTCTTCTGTTGTAATGCCTAGCCGTTCTCTGTTGATACGCTGCTAATCGAAAAATCGCAGCATCCTGACCTCATCCACCAGATCAAGATTCAACCTCAGACCCTGATCATTGTAAGCTTCTCTAAAGGTAACCCTTCTGAACGAAGGCGACCCCACATCCACAGGAATTAGGGCTTCAGTCCCATAAGCTAGCCGAAAAGGAGAGTCTCCGGTAGTAGACCGAGGGGTCGTCCGGTACGCCAATAACACACTTGATAATTCTTCCGGCCATCGCCCTTTGGCCCCATCTAACCTCTTCTTGATCCCGTTGAGGAGAGTTCTATTGGTCACCTCGACTTGCCCATTAGCTTGAGGATGCGCCACTGATACCCTTCGATGCTGAACACCCAACTCTTCGAGAAAATTTTCAAAGTCCGACCCCACAAATTGCAACCCATTGTCCGATACCAGAACCATTGGAATGCCGAACCTATACACCACATATTCCTTCAGAAATTGAATACAATCCTTCTCAGCAATCCTTCGAAGTGGCTTCGCCTCAACCCACTTTGTCATATAATCAATGGCGACTATCATGTAAGCCACCTGCCCTTTTCCCTTCGGCATCGGACCGACCAAGTCAACCCCCCATACCGCAAAAGGGATAGGTGACAACACCGATGACAGCTCCTCCGGAGGCTTATGTGGTACAGAACTGTTGAGCTGACACTTCGGACACCTTTGCACGTAACCTTTCGCCTCTTGAAACATGGTCGACCAATAATAACCTTGTCGAACCAACTTGCATGCCAGCGACTTAGCCCCCATGTGATCGCCACAGATCCCCTCATGGACCTCCTGTAGAGCATAGGCCGCTTCTGCCGGAACCAAACATTTTGCCAAAGGACCTAAATACGTGCGACGATATAAGTCTCCATCAATCAAACAAAAGTAAGAACTCCTATATTTGATCTTTTTTGCCAAGAGCTTATCGGTTGGCAACTTCCCATCCGCCAAGTACTCTATATACGGTGTCATCCAACAATTTTCCCTTTCCAATAAACACTTAATTTCCTTCTTCTGGATGCTAGGCTCCTTAAGCACTTCCATATATACCGACCCAGTAAGGGACTCTGCCTGCGTAGCAGCCAACTTGGATAGGGCATCAGCAACCGTATTATCTTCCCGACCCACACCCTGAAGGGAGTATGAGTCAAACTGATGGAGCAACATCTTTACTTCCGCCAAATATTTAGCCATCCTATCCCTCCTGGCTTCATACTCTCCTTTGATCTGCTTAACCACCAACTGTGAATCACTGAAGATGATGATACGCTTCACTTCCAAGCTCCGAGCCAACCTCAATCCTGCTAAAATGGCCTCATACTCGGCTTCATTGTTAGTTGTCTTGAACAGAAACCGCACCGCCTGCTGAACCCGGAAACCCTCAGGACTAGCGAGGATCATTCCTGCCCCACTTGCATCAGCTGAAGACGAACCATCCACGTACAAAGTCCACGCCGAAAATGTTTGGAACTGTTCTTTGGATAGCAACTCAACCTGACCACCAGAGTTCGGTCCTTTATCCTCCTCAGAAAACATGCATTCCACTATGAAATCAGCCAAGGCCTGCCCTTTAATTGCCGTCCGAGGCTTGTACTCCAAGACAAACTGGCTCAACTCCACTGCCCACGCTATCAATCGACCTGACGTGTCCGGCTTATGAAGTACTTTCTTTAACGGCTGATCCGTATAGATGACCACCATCCGACCCTGAAAGTAGTGTCTGAGTTTCCTACTTGCAATTACCAGAGCATAGGCACATTTCTCCAGATTCGGATAGCGAGTCTCAGCGTCTCTCAAAGCATGGCTGACGTAATACACAGGGGTCTGCCTACCATCCTCTTCCCGAACTAGTACTGCTCCCACCGCCAAAGAACTTACTGCTAGATAAAGATAAAGCGTTTCTCGGGGCTTCGGCTTTTGTAGGGAAGGGACTGTCATCAGGTACCTTTTTACGTTCTGAAAGGCGTCCTCACATTCAGACGTCCATTGGAAAGTTTTTTCATTCTTCGGGCCCTTCAGAGTGTCGAAGAAGGGGAGACACCTTTCAGCCGACCGGGACATGAACCTTCTTAACACGGCAATTCTTCCGGTCAGCCTTTGCACGTCCTTAATAGTCTGGGGAGATCTCATATCCAGTATGGCCCTGATCTTTTCCGGATTAGCCTCTATGCCCCTTCTACTAACCAAATACCCCAGAAATTTTCCCGAACCCAAACCAAAAGTGCACTTGGTAGGATTCAACCTCATGCTGTAACTTCTGACCGTTTGGAAACATTCCTCCAGATCCCTCAGGTGATCTTGCACTTTGACGCTTCGAACTATCATGTCGTCCACGTAAACCTCCATATTCCTTCCGATCTGCTTCTCGAACACCAGATTCATCATCCTTTGATAAGTGGCGCCCGCATTGATTAACCCGAACGTCATCCTCTTATAAGCATAAGTTGCCCGATGGGTTATAAAGGCCGTTTTTGGGATATCCTCTTCTGCCATCAGAATCTGGTGATACCCTGAGAATGCATCCAAAAAGCTGAGTATTGCGTTTCCCGACGTAGCATTAATTAACTGATCGATATGAGGAAGGGGGTAGAAATCCTTTGGGCACGCCTTATTGAGGTCGGTGTAGTCAATACAGACCATCCACTTCCCATTCTGCTTTAAGACAAGCACTACATTGGCTAACCATTCCGGGTACTCGATCTCCTGAATTATACCAGCTTCCAAAAGCTTTCCGATCTCGTCATCAATTACCTTTTGCCTTTCGGGTGCAAAGATCCTCCTCTTCTGTCGAACTGGTTTCCTTTCTGAATCAACCGACAGCCGATGGACAGCCACTCCTTTAGCTAATCCGGGCATGTCGTTGGGTGTCCAGGCAAAGATATCGGCATATGTCTGAAGCAGCTTCACCAATTCCTTCTTAACTGGATCCTGTAGCCCGGCACCAATCTTCACCACTTTCAAGGGATTGCCCGGTATCAGCTTAACGTCTTCGGTTTCCTCAGCAGGTAGAACCAAGGGTTCCGTAACCCCCTCTGTGAAAGGCTCCACGTCCACCCTCATCGTTTGCTTGAACTTACTGACCCCTACCGAAGACGATGTAAGTGTATGTCGATAGCACCTTCGGGCTATATCCAAGTCGCCCAACACTTCCCCGACCCCGTTAGCAGTAGGAAACTTCATTTTAAAATGCGGGATCGAGGTCACTGCCTGAAGGGCCGATAAGGTGGTTCGGCCTAAGATGGCATTATAAGCCGAATCTACTTGTACCACAAAAAACTTCACCATCACCTGCCTCTGTCTCGGAGGAGTGCCGAACACTACCGGTAGCTCGACCGTCCCGACCACGGGAACTTGTTCATTGCCAAACCCATACAGAGGAGCCTCGAAACCTACCTCCATTCTCACACCTTGTAAGTCCATCCTCTGATATGCATGGCTATATAAGACATCGACCGAAGAACCATTGTCAATCATCATCCGCTTCATATCGACGGGGCCGACCTGGGCCGTGATGACTAGAGCCCCTTCGTGTGGTTCTACGGCATCGAGAGGGTAGTCTTCGTCGGTAAAAGAAATCACAGTCCCTGGGAATGACTTTTCCACTTTTATTGGATGGTCTACTGACATGACCCCATCGGGTCCGGCCCGCCGCTTCTTTCCACCTTGCCTCTGGAAAGTTCCACCAGAGATGACATCGACGACTCTTCTCTGCGGACACCCCTCCTGGGCGGGAGGCTGACTTCCCCCCAGAGCCTGCCGACCAGCAACATACTGGACCAATTCACCCTTCTGTACATTTCTTTCGATCATCTCCTTCAGTGCTTTGCACCTCCCTGTAGAGTGGCCCTTGTCCTGGTGGTACTGACAGTAGAACCTCTGATCCCCCCCTTTAATTGGTGGAGGCGGTTCGTAGCAAGGTTTTCCCCTTATTTCGTCCAAAATGAGCACCCTGTCAGTGTTCAATGGAGTATATACCTTCGGTGGCTGTTTCGGACGGAACGGCATTTTCTCGGTCTGAGGTGGTACTGCTGTCTTCGGACCAATCTGATCCCACACCCCAGGCTTGGATCCTTCCCCCTTGAGCCGAGCGGCCACCTCCTGTGCCGGCATAAGGTTGTTCATTGCTTCTTCTATCGATATCAATTTTCAGCCTTCTCGTAGGCGTCGGCCAAATCTTTAGGAGGGTTGAACATGATGTTTTTTAGTAGTTTCTTCGACCGACTAACATCTAACCCGGTGGTGAAGAATCCCAAGGCCTGAGTGACATTGAGTTCCGCCACAGTCCCGACAGCATCCCTGAACCTCTGTACGTATTGTGCCAGGGATTCATTACTCCTCTGCCTGATCTGCATCAGCGAAGCGGTAAGCTTCCCTCTCCTTTTATTGCTTCCGAATCGCTCATGGAACTTGTCGGTTAGCTCTCCCCACGAATTGATGCTACCCGGGGGCAAGGACACTACCCATTGTTTTGTCGCCTTTGTAAGCGTGGTCACAAAGATCTTGCACATCCCCGCCTCCGAGTGATTGAAATAACCCATCACTATCTCATATCCATTGGTGTGGTCAAATGGATCCCCAGTGCCATCGTACGTATCCAAAGGCGGCAACTTCATTTTTGGGTCTGCCTTCTCCTGGTTAATAGCTGACGAGAAGGGCGACTTGCTGCTCAATGTCATCGCCGCTGGTTTCACCTCAGCTATCATTCGTTCCATTTCCGCCAGCCTTTCCATCAGAAGATCGGTAGGAGCTGGGCCCTGCTGTAAAGACTCTTTTGCTGGGCCTTCGACTACCTGACCACCATTGTTCACGTGGTGTTCGGTCTCAAGACGGTTCAGCTGACCCGGCCTCGGATTCTCCCGATGGCGATCACCCCCCGAACCAGACCGACCCTGCCTCAGATCGTCCCGACGATGATCACCCTTCAAATCAGACCGTTCTCGCCTCGGATCATCCCGATGGTGATCATCCTTCAAATCAAAGCTATCTCGCCTCGGACCCTCCCGATAGCGGTTGCTTTCCGAACCAGACCGACCCCCTCTTGGGCCTTCTCGACGGCTACGAGCGTAGCCGCTCTTGGTTCTGCTCTCGTATGTTTCTGATTTATTCCTCAGGGGACCATCATGAGGCCCCCGAACAACAGTGCGGTGACTACTGGACCTGAAGTCCCCCCGTCCAGGTGGTGTGTCCGCAGTTGCCCTCGTCCGCACAGTGGGGGATATACTGACTCTCCTTCTCCGATGGCGACTCTGGGGGGTGGACTCCCTGGATCTTTCCCCCGCAGTGCGTTGCTCTTTATCTCCCTCAAGCTTAAGCAGCAAGTTTTCCAAGTCCTGCTGCTGCGTCTGCAGAACCTGCATAGCATCATGAGTCTCCTGAACTTTCCTCTTTCTGATGGTTTCCCTCTGATCAATCGTGCTGTTCGCCCCACCGTGAGTACTCCTTCGGGACCCCCCGTTCTTTGTACTCAAAGAAAAGTCCAACCTACACCTCAACCTGTCTGACAGGGTCCCTTTCGATGTAGACCTCCCACCGCCAGGTCCCAAACGATCCATCACAGAACCCTTGACAGCACGAGTTGATTTCCCCGCAGACGAACCAGTTTGCTCAACCTGCACCATGGCTGTCTGCTTCAATTATCAAACGAGATTACTACCTCAACTCTCGTGAACAATGATTTCTGTTACAAAGAAAAGCCCTCCTTTTAGCGCCAATGTTAACGCCTGATTTTGTAAGCACGTGAAAAATCACCAAAGCACCTGCAACCACAAAACCGTTATTCACCCCCAACAATAGCGACGGCTTGGGCCGTCCGGGGATGCTCCGGTGTGAGAGTAAGTAGCAGGCCAAAAGCGTAACAATAGAGAACAATAATGCTGGAATTATTATAGTTCTGTGTAAGATATAAGAGTGTGTACCATAATCCAGGAGCTAATGGCTTGTATTTATAATGCATGTCATCCCCAGAGTCCTTATTGGAGTGAGGTATCCCAATCCAAACCATATTTGGATTATCCTTGTTGTCCATAGAAACCTTTCCTAATCACATGTCTGACCTCCACGAAAACAGGAAAGGGACTCCTAATAGGACTAAACCTCAATCACCCCAAGCCGTGCGGAACTTATCAACCGAGAGCTGGGCCTCTCATCCCCGAGCCCAACCCAGTCGAATCCCCATGCCACAATGTCCATAACCAAAATACGAACCCAACCCATCATTTTTACCCAGCCCAGACGATATCCGGGTCGGACAAATCCTATCCCAACAGTTACAATTTACAATTTATAATTTTAATTAAAATTGAAGAGAAGATATACCTAATTTTTTGAACTGGGATTATAATTGAATTTTGTACACAAGTACTCTATCTTGAGACTCCAATTTTGTACAAGTTGTGAATAGGTGAGCGTGTGTGTATATATATTCTTTAACGGTGGTCACACATTAACTACTATCCTTACTAATTGATTTTTTTACAAATTTACACTTTGTCTCTGAGTTTTGGATGAAAAAAATAAAATAGAAAATTTAATTTTTTGTGTGTGTGTGTTTTTGAGTATCAATAATAAAGAAAAAAAATCGCTTTTATAAATTTATCCTTCTATTATATGTTATAAAAATAAAATAAGCTTGTCATAAAAATAACACAAACACTGATTTTATTCAATAAAACTAATGTTTTGAGTTATCTTGAATAACCTAACAATCTAATAAATTTAACAACAACAAAAAAAAGATTAGATTATGCGGAGGAGAATATTGGGTCTTGGGTTTGTCGTTTTTAATAATGAAAAGATTGAAGCAACCGGTTTTGATAAAACCATCATCTTCTTTACGTTAAGGATGATCAAGTTTAAGGATGATCAAGTGACCACCCTTACCCATATCACTACAAAAAAAATTAACATTTTCAACGAAAATAATTATATTTTGTCGGAATTAACTTATTTTTGATAGAATATTTAGTTGAAAATAACCATTTTGAAAATAAATTCCATCGTAAAATTAGTCGGAATTTATTATTTATGACGAAAATTTTGTCAAAAATAAACTAATTCCAATTGATTTTTTCAACGAAATTATGTTTGCTATGTGTTAGACTCTAGTTTAATTGGAAAAACTTATTTCTATCGGAATTTTCGCTGGAAATTAAATAAGGTATTTCGTCAAAAAATAATAATTTTTAAAAATATATATGTTAGTACAAATGCATAATTAAATGATTTGATAATGACTTGATATAATTGATATTGTATATTTGTAACACTGAAGCTTTTGTAAAATCCTTAAAAATAAAATTGATGTACAAGGATTTAGAATAGAAAATTAAACTTGTTAGGTTGATCTATGAATGAACTCAATGTATAAATTATAGGAAATAAATTGGTTCAGTTATTGAAGAACACAGAGTTCATCCTGTGTTTGTGAGGCTAAATGAGGATCACATAATAGGATCATATAATATGTCCTAATCATGAATCAAGACAAACTCTAAGTTCGCAAGGCAAAATACGTTTCGTAGAGCAAAATTGTCGTAAAGTAAGAAAGTAGCAGAACAGGTCATAGAGCTCACTGTTCGTAAAGTAATATCGCCAAGGAGCACTACATCATGAAAGTTGTAGAGTACAACTGATCTGATAGTGATTTGATATCGAGATGATCTGAAAGGTGAGAACTTCAAAGAAGGTTATTGATCGTTTTAGGTTCAAAATGAAGGTCAGGAAGGTTTAAGGCTAACAATTAGTCTAACCTAGTGACACTAGACACGAGGCTATCATTATTAGTAAAGTAATGTAAAGACAGAGACAAAACCAAGCTGACACAGTTCTTTGACGTCTGTACCGATTATTTTCAAGAATCAAGACATTAAATGAGCAACTGTTACTTATCAAAGGAAAAATCTACAAGCCTTCTATAAAGGGACATCAGAAGTCAATTCAAAAAAAGTAGATGCGGCGGAAAAGACTGAAACATCAAGCTGAATTGCTATTAAAATCTAAAGTGCTCTACTCTACGATCAAGAACAACACATTCTGCTGTTAAGTCATTACATATCGGACTGAAAGCCACTTAGTAGCAACTCAAATCACTAATTCGACTTGTGATTATTAGTCTTAATGACCTCATTGGTGCCAAGTCTGCAGGGCTTGGAGAGTTTCTTAGTGAACTGGTCTTAGTAACATCTACCAAGTGTGCGGAACTTAAAGAGTTCTTAGAACACCAGTGGTGCCAAGTCTGAATGACTTAAAAGAATCTTAGTGATTCATTGGTGTAATGGTTCTCAGTGAACTTAGGTCTTAGTGACCTGTATCCTTAGTAGATTCCTTGCTAAAAATGTAGAAGAGTGGATTATGAGATCTTTGTGTTCTGAACCACTTAAAATCTCTGTCTCTTTTTATATTTTTGCATTTTATATTTTGCACTATCTATATTTATCTATTACTAATTTCCACAAGATCAACAAAATTCAAAATTGAGAATTTCATCAAATCTTTTAAGGGGATTTTCAAACTAATATTCCGCTGTGCTTAAATAAATTAATTCGCTTAACTTATTACCTGATAATCCTTATTTAAAGCAAAAGTTTTGTCAAAAGATCTACTCAACCCCCTTATAGATCTCTTAGTGCCTTTGGGAAACAAGAATATATATATATTTTCATTTTTCAGGTTTTTAAACTACAAAATTGTACCTGTTTTCATTCTCAACACCACAAACTATACATATATATTTAAAAACAGCTTGTTTTCATTTTCAACACCACATATATACATATATTTTTCAAAATAACCTATTTTCATTCCTAACAAAAATTATATATGTACACAATAATAGTAAACATAACTAATTTGCAATAAATAACATACACAATGACTATGATGATACTAAATGTTCTTATAAATTACAATTTACAATTTAAACTAAAACTACAATTTACAAACTATCTAAAATAACAAATAACTACAGGCGACGAGTGCTACTACAACCATCGGTATGAAGTATGAAGAGGATGATCGGGTGGGGGTCAACGCTACGACTTAAGTGTCTAAAAATCATCACCATTATCCCTTGTTCGTCATCGCAACCCTGCTTATCACTACCATGTTGAGATAATAGCAATTATAATCTATTAGTAAACATATATAAGAATTAAAAAAACAACTAGATAATAATTAAGTAATAGATAATATATACAATAGTGTGCGACGACATGAATAGTCGTTGAAACCTCGATGCAAGAGAAAAATACTGTAAGATTTTCATAAGGCACATATTTCTCTCCCCCCCACCCCTTCCCCTCCCCCTCACGTTTTGTCGTCTTGTACCAAGGTAACTTGCATATATCACATTGCACCTTATTTTTATCCTCACCGTAGTATAACATGCAATCATGTTCATAAGTATTGATCTTCTCATAATCCATATTCAACCGCTTTACCATATTCTTCACCACTTTATAGTAATTTAACGGTAAAATATGGTCCTTAGGTAAGAACTCACTGATAAGAGAAAGTAAAACATTGAAGTATCTCTTATTGCAATAATGCTCATTCTTGAAGTGTAAGAGTTTTGTCACTACAAATAGTCTGGTGTGCTTATCATTTTTCTTGCACAATGGGATCCCAAATTTAGATAACATCCTGTAAAAGGCAGTTACTGTGTCATTTGGTTCTTGATAAACACTATTTGACGAATGCTCGTTTGTATCCCAATTAATATTGTTAAGATTATAAGCATCGACCAACAACTCTATAGTATCATAGTTATTGCTATCTGATTCTCTGAGAACTGGTTGGTCTACATTGTTAGTTATTTCCCTCACTTCAGTAGATTCCCCGTGATAAATCTATATGAAATATTCATTAACAAACCTACATGAAAACAAGTCAAATTTAATGTTGTCGACTTTTTTTATATCAAATTTTTACACTTGACACACGGGCATCTCATCTTAATATTCGTTCAGATCATTAGCATTTTCATTTACAAACTTTAAAAACTTGCACACCCCATCACGGTACTCATAAACTAATCCCCTAGCATTAGGTGGTATCTTACGGTACATCTAACTTCAATCGTCTGACATCTTTAATTGAACAAAAGACACAAACGAACCAAGGTTAGCATATGTGCTAGCTCTATACATGAATCTTACATATCTTCATCTCTGATCTAGGAGGTAAAGCTTATATCCAATTCCTGGATGTGTCTCCTCATTAGTGCCAACACTTTGAGCACGCTTCTTCTATTTTAAGAAATTTTAGGTACCATCTACTCATGGTGTGTAAGTACACAAAATAGATCAAGACAACTTAGTCTAAGTATGCACTTGGAGAACATGTAGATATACCAGCCGAAAAGTCTTAAAAAAAAATGTACTCAAACCTTTGACACCAGTCTAAGTGAAAGATATACAATCTAGGAACAATCCCAGACCCCAGACCAATGTTTAAAAAATTGGACCAGTCATTGAACCGAAAAAATTACCAGGTCGGTCACTGGTCCAACCAATGGTCGAACCGTTGTTAAACTAGTGATGTCATGAATACATAAAAAATATATTATTAATAATTAATAAAATTTTAAAATATCTAATTTTTTATAAGCTAAAATATAGTAAAATAATGTTATAATATTAGTAAAAATATTTTTGTAAAAAAAAAAAAACTTGAAAACCGGGCCAACTGGTTGTCAACTGATTTTTGATCGGGTCATTGCCAAACCGATTTTCTAGGATGACCAGACCATAAAGCCTACCGGTTCCAGTCGAACCGCGGTTGGACCGCCGATCCGATCCGATTTTCTAAACATTGCCCCAGATTATTCAAGATTCATTCCTAATGAATGAATGTCAAACAATTTTCTAACCTCTTAAATAAACTACATGCACATGTATTTAGTTTATTTTAGTAGTGAAAAACTAAGCAAATGCTATTTAGTTTAATTTTTAATTTTTTTTAATATTATTTTTATTAGTTTAATAGGCAACCAACAAACTACCGGTTAAGCCCCAAAAAGCCACAATACAAATATCCAAGTATTAAAACATTTACTATCAGTAGCCTTAATTGTCAAGTATACAACACTGACTTTTTAATCAAACCAATTTTAGAGCATATGGCAGTGACTTGTGTTAATGTGTAGACAAAGAAATAAAATAAAGAGGTCAGAAATATATAACCAAATACATTACCATGTCAAATATATACAAACGGGGGAAGGCAACTTATATAATTAGCCAGTAGATGCAAGAATAATGCTACGCTCTTGAAAGTATACAAGCATCTTCTCTCTTGGTGGCAACTTGTCTTTGATCACTGGGTGATTGAGAAAGTTGTGTATCCATGAAGTAAGGGCCGGGAATTTTATTGGGTCCATAATTTTCATGGACCCAACTTCTTCCCAAACGGGTAACCAGTAAGAGATCCACCCAAGTGCAAGGTCCAAATACCCGATATCTCCTCCTCCAAAGAAACTCTTTCCTTTAATCTCTTCCTCTAGCTTTCCCAAATAGTCTATGGATGATTTCACAGCTCTTTCCTTCTCTTTTCCTTGAGACCACATGGCAATATATGCATCCTTAAAAAGCTATTACACGACAATAAAGAGTATAAGTACTATTTCAGGCAATTTTGTTATAGCACAAAAAAATCAACTAGATTGCAAAATATTTAATACAAGTGACAATTAATATTTTCACATGAGATTTTATAGAAAGTATAATATAATTAGGAAATTAATATTTTCACATGAGATTTTGATATTTCTATATGTATATCCTACCAAAAGTTTTGTCATAGAAGATGTATAACGACGGTTAAACTGTCGTTATAGACTCTACATGTCGGTCTTTATCAAAATCTCATAAGAAAATATTAGTTCTCTATAATTAACCAACAAAAGGAGTAACAAAATGATCAAAAACAGAATAAATTTGAAGGAAATCAAACCTTCTCTTCTCCAAATTTAGCCCAGAAGCGTGCCCTGGCTCTATCATAAGGATCTCGAGGAAACAACGGATACTTTTTCCAAGTCTCATCGATGTACTCGAGAATAACAAATGACTCGGAAATTGCTTTTCCTTGGTGAATCAGAACAGGGACCTTTTTGTAAGTTGGGTTCAACCTAAGAAGCAAAGGGCTCTTGTTATTCATAACATCTCCATCTATATACTCGTAATTATCGACACCCTTAAGTTTTAATGCCCACTCTACCCTCATAACAAAAGGGCTAACCCAAAACCCCAAGAGCTTCACTCCCTCTGGATTTTCCATACTTTAATTGCTCTTCTCTACATGTTTGCTGCTTTCTTCTTATAATTATCATTTTGGAGATCCAAAATGAGACTCCTTTTGTTCTTTTTTGACAATTCAAAGTTTCTTTGTCAAGGTTTGGTATTTGTCCGAAGTCACTATTTTATTTGCTTTCAAGGAAAATTGTGATGCTTTTAATAATTACTCCCTGGGTCCCAAAAAAAAAAAATGTTTCATTGCAAACAATACAGACAAGTTTATATACACTACAATCAAATACTATATCCATTTACACTATTAAAAAGTAAGACATGGTACAGATTTTAATATCATGCCTCACTTTTTAATGATGTAGATGGATATAGTGTTTAATTATTGTGTGTTTATACTTATTCAAATAATATACACCGGTCCTTATGGCGAAAGCATTACGTGTAATTAGTATGGGGATAAAATATAAATTTTATTAAATTTAAGGATAAAATGAGAAAATAAGAATAAAATATAAAAGATAAAATAATATTTTTTTTCTTCTGACTTGGAATGGCAAGAGAGAAATAAAATTTACCATGTATTTTAGTTTAATTTTGTGATAAGTTTTTACTTTAATAGTAGTGCAATAATACAAATTTTAGAATATTGAATAATTTTATATTATTATTAAAAAAAATTAAGACAGTTTTCATGGAATGAAAAATGACGATTAGACTTTTTTTAAAAAATAGAATAGATGGAGTAAATATTTAATAAAAACATATCTAGACAAAGTGTGTGTGGAGAAGAGAAGAGGTGAGGGTTGAATGACGACATTCAGATGTCACTTGTTTTTATTTTATTTTTATTTTTGACATAAAAAGAATAAAATGATTATATTTCTATTCAAATTTAGAAATTCTATCATTTCTCATTTGAAATTTGTGTCAAAAGGAAATAATAATCCACACAATAGTAGTTGTGGAAGTATGAGAGCGAAAGATTGAATTGACGGCATTACTATTAATTGCTACCTAATCTACATACCTAACACTTAACTTTGTCAAAAAAAAAATAATCCTCCCTTCACCCCAAATTAATTATTTAATTTTAAATTTTTAATCAAACTAATTATTTTTAAAATTAATAATTGAGTGTATATAAATATATTTTTAAAATTATAACAATTAATGGCATGTAAAGGAATTAAGTTAAAAACATACTAAAATAGAAACATCACACACCCCCCACACTATATATATATATATATATATATATATATATATATATATATATATATACATATCATACACATATATGTATGTTGGATGTCGTCTGTAGGCTGAGATCCAAAATGAGACGATTTTTTTGACAATTTGTACGTGGCCAATTTCAAATTTTCTTTGCCATGGTTTGGTATTCATCCAATGTCTTTGTTTGTTTCCAAGGAAAATGTCTTTATATAAGAGGAGTAAATGCATGAAGCTTTAAACAAAAGTCCTAAAAAAGAGTCTGGTTTGCAAATGATATAGCTATCGAAGATTTAGATAAGTTTTTACTTCGGTAGCAGTGAAATATGATAATAAAATTATATTGTACATTTTAAAATATTGTGTTATTTTATATTATTATTAAGAAATTAAGGTTATTTTTATGAAACGGAAAATGGCAACATAGACTCCCTCTCTCTCTCTCTCTCTCTCTCTTTGTGAAACAAAAAGAGTAATATTTAAGGTAAAAACATATCTCGAGAAGCAACAATTAAGTAAGTAAACTATATAATACATATTATCTTTTCTAAACCTAATTATTGCTTGTCTAGATATGTGTGGAGAAGAAGAGGTGAGGAGTGTGACATGGGTGAAAACATATAATAATATGTATAAACCAATAGTATTTCTTTTCAAATTTAGAAACTAATTCTATCATCTTTCAGTTGAAACTTTTGTCAAAAGAAAAATAATAACACAGTAGTAGCCGTAGAAACCCGAGAGCCTGGAAGATGAATTGACTCCCTTCACGAGCTGTACTATAAATTGTTACCTAATGAACATATATATACCTAACACTTTGTCAAAAAAAATTAGTAATAATAAATAAAATGTCCAAGCCTATGGAGAAATTATTTTATAGTTTAGAAGTATAATGAACAGTATGTTCCCTTTCTCACATATTTTTGAGTTTTGCGTGGAACCCCTTATACTAGAGTCTACATGTATATGAGAGGGGGAGCATACTGTTCATCATGCTCCCGGTGTATTTAATATTTTTTCCATAACAATGACCTATAAAGCAATTAAGCTAACGAGATACTAAAATTGATAGATCTGGATAGAAACACCCCACACACACATACACACATATGTAATTTCTTTTTATTATTTTTTCTTTTTTCTTGATAGGAAAAATGAGCAAGGAGGCCTCCAATCTTAACAGCTTGGAAACCACAAAAGGAGAATTTTTCCAGCCTCAAAAGAGAAAGAAACATCACTTTGAAGAAAACGGGGGCTTATATCAAGGAATGGTGAATGTTGAGGGATTTGTATTTGGTGAGTTGTCCTCCAATTTATTATATGTTAATGGTCGAGTTGTATTTATATTATAAAGCATTATAACCGTACTATTAATTGTTATCTAATGAACATACATATACCTAACACTTTGTCAAAAAAATTTAATAATAATAAATAAAATGTCCAAGGCTTGCAACAATGACCTGTAAAGCAATTAAGCTAACGAGATACTGAAATCGATAGATCTAGATAGAAACACCTCACACACACATACACACATATGTAATTTCTTTTTATTATTTTTTCTTTTTTCTTTATAGGGAAAATGAGCAGGGAGGCCTCCAAATCTTTACAGCTTGGAAACCACAAAAAGGAGAATTTTTCCAGCCTCAAAAGAGAGAGAAACATCACTTTGAAGAAAACAGGGCTTATATCAAGGAATGGTGAATGTTGGGGGATTTGTATTTGGTGCAGTTGTCCGCCAATTTATTATATGTTAATGGTCCGTATCAACGAATTGTATATATATTATAACTATAAATACATAATAATCAAATATTATATTTATTTACACTATTAAAAAGTGAGGCATGACATTAAAATACGTTTTATGTCCCATTTTTTAATGATGTAAATGAATATAATGTTTAATAATTGTATGTGTAGACTTGTCAGTATTTATATTATAAAGCGATGTAACTTTATAATAAATATTATTAAAAATTAAAAAAATATAACTCCTTTTTGCGTGATTAACAACTTTATTGAATCCGATCCATTGATGACAAGGATTGATATTCTTTTTTTAAAAATATTATTTTCTCATACCTTGGGTGGCCTAGCTTCCACTCAAGAAATCTAAAGCTTGGTTTAGTGAATATCGCTTTCTTTGTTGAATAAACTTAGGACCCAAGCTAACTAGGTTTGCTCCACGTCTGGCCTCCAAAATCTGCCGAAAGGTGAAAGTTGTATCCACCTTTCCAATAGTATAAATGTGCAGTTTTCCACTTTTTCTATTGGGTTACCATCTTGTTTGCCATTACTATACAATTGGACATTTTTCACTAACATGCAAAATTGGCCCTCTAATTTGTTATGTATTAACTTACGGTCCTTAAATTTAATTTTATAAATGGCAAAATAGTTCAAAGTAGATCCAAATTTTGACAAATCTACCAAATTTGGGGGGAACCATGGCACTTGTATAATTTTGGGTCTTGTTAAATTGAAAAACAAAATGTACAAGAAAACTAAATTAATAACTATATCGCCACAATACGATAAACTGATCACGCTCAAACTGAATGATTATATCATCACAATGCGATAAACTGAGCAGACTCAATTTTACGTGTTTAGCAACCTTTTCCTACCATCCACGCAAAGAAAGAGATCAAGAAAAGTATGAAGCAGGGACAAAGTAGCCAGGAGTATATAATCCATCAAATCCTTCATTTGTGCATGCAAAATTTTCATAGAAAATCCCTCTCTCTCCTCTCTTGTTCCTATCAAAGAAAACCTCTACATATTCACATAACCAACAATACAACAGTTGATGTCCAGCTTCAACTTAACAAAGAAGCTTATACCCGCTAAGAAGGCGTGGAAAAGCTTCAACAACACTCTCCAATCCAAGCTACCCAACATTATCCTCAAATTATCCAAATCCATCAAAAAAATCCGACCCATTATCCAACTTAAGCTACGAGCCAAGACTCGACGGTCTTTCAATCACCGTCGCCACCACTGCCACCACCAAACTCCAAAGAACTCCGCCGCCATATACGTAGATCACCTATTTCCAAAGCCAACCTCAATGCATCCAAGTAAGGGAAAAGAAATATTATTGCCTAGTAGTGGTGCTTCCAATAAGCCCAAAGTTGAAGCTACAAATATGAATATAAATAAGCTTAAAAAAGAACATATTTTTACCCCTAAAAAGGGTGTAAAGGTTCTTGATGAGGCATGGAAGGTTTCATCTTTGCCACAAATTAGAGGAGTGGATGAAAGAGCAGAGGAATTCATTTCCAAGTTCCGTCAAGATATGAAGCTTCAAAGGGAACAATCTCTCCTTGATTTTCAAGAGATGCTAGCTCGAGGTGCTTAATTATGAGATTTTATTTATAAATATATGGAGATAGTTATATATTCATCTAAATTCAAAGGATGAAAGAAGGGGCTTGATTACTAAAGGTACAGAGTGAATTTTATTTTAATTTTTTTTTTAAAAAAGGCCTACTTTTTTGGTATATTTTCCCCAAAATTTTGTGGGGAAAATTTCAGATGGTTTTCGAATTATATGGTTAAGGTTGTGATTTCGTGTATAGGATAAATAGGTTGTGTGGAATTCTTTCGAGCATTTGTCATTTGTGAATTTTTTTTGAGTGCTTAAATGTATACATATGGAAGATTTGGCATGAAAGAAATTAGTTCACTGCAACTGATTTCTCTCATTGTTAAACTGGAAGTGATTGAATTTAATAGAGTGCTTGTTTACCTGTTTGAGCTGTTGTGTTGAACTTTAGTGCTTGGTAGTAGTAGTAGTAGTAAGGAAATTGATTTTTTCATAGTATTTTTTGATATTTTCACATGAAAACCGTTGTTATAGGTCTATAACGACGGTTTTCATGTGAAAATATCAAAAAGTGATGTGAAAAAATCAATTTTTTAGTAGTAATTCACAAAAGAAAGAAGCCAAAACGTAGGTATTGGTAGATTGTTAGTATTAATTTGGACAAAGAGAAGAAAAGGCATACTCAATAGTGTTTGTAACGTTTGGATCTTCAATGCACGATATTAATTTCGGTGCGTTGTATTTGTGAGTTAAATAAGTGGCGTTTAAAATAAACTGCTACTAAACGAATAGGGTTTTTAAGTGTGTTTGAATTTCCAAATGACGTTTTAAATGTGCTTAACACCGCAAATGTTGAGTAACCAAATATACACTGTAAATATAAATTTCATTATTTCAATTACTAGAATACCTCTCTTCGAGGAATTACTCATTAAATAATTACAAAAGTTTCATTATTGATGGAGGTTGGGAAAATAAAAGGCTTTATATTTTTATTTCCAAATATCAATACTGTATTGTTGCTAATGAGTTTAATTCCTTCATAATAAAAGCAGTTTTGAACAACTCTTGTTCTTATAAATTGACACCATCTTGCACCTCCTTCACTCTTCAGACATCTTTTTAGTATGTATGAAAGTGATAACAAACTAGTCAGTCAACCTAAGGTCACAATCCCAAATACCTCTAATATATTCTCTCTAATTCCTTAAAATTGATTGAATCTTTCCTAATCTTTGTTTCTGGGCTTGTAAAAAAAAAAAAACAGACTTACTCAACGCATTCACTCTTATTTTGCCCACACATTTTTTATTTACATCATTAAAACCATCATCTAGTTCTCCAAACTCCTTTTACTATCGCAATTAAACAACTTATCGAAATAACTCCTCCACTATCCCTTAACCTACACATTTTTTTTTACGAAGAGTCTATGATTCTAGTCCTT
Organism: Hedera helix; assembly: GCA_947179155.2. Taxonomy (NCBI): domain Eukaryota; kingdom Viridiplantae; phylum Streptophyta; class Magnoliopsida; order Apiales; family Araliaceae; genus Hedera; species Hedera helix. The sequence continues at coordinate 30,800,525 of OX359281.1, forward strand.
TGAAGTGCCTTAAGTCACTAAATTTTAATTTTCTACCCTGCCCTAGCTAAAGTGTAGCACAGTTATCTTTCTCATGTGGTTTTGGCACAAACTTTATTGTGGCCGCTGCGATTTTAAGTTGATTAAAAATCAAAATCGTCCCATATCAACTTCTTCCAACAAGTTTAATAACTCGTGAAAAGTACGAATAAGTTAAAAAATGACTTATCGATTATTTTTTTAATACAAAGCATTACGTGTAGTTTTTAACATTCATACTAATTTGTTATTCTAATTAATTAATCAATACAAAATATAATAAGACAAATACCAAGACGTTTTAATTGATTCCAAATCGACTGATAGTCTTGATTGATAATATAATCATGAAGGGTCTATGTATAATAAAAATGATAATTATTGTGTATAGTATAATTTATTTAGTTGAATTTTGGTTAATGTAATAAGTAATTAATGAGTGTTTCCTATTCATACGAATGAAAATGAATGTACATTTATTTAATAAGGAAGTTTTGATTTTTCAACATTTTGGAAAAGAGTAATAGATTTTTAGGATAAGTCTACATATACAATATTCAAATATAAAAATTAAACACTACATGCATTTTAATCATTAAAAAGTAGAGTATGACATACATTTCAATGTCATACCCTATTTTTTAATAATTAAGATAGATATAATATTTTGGTGTGGTGTACTTATACTTATTCGACATTTTAGGTCTTAAAATTATTGAATCCATCTGTTTGTGTGCTATGCATGCTATATCTGATATGTTATACATGCAATTAGATATAGCAATCCTAAATTAGATGCATTGAAAAAGGAATAAAAAAAAATAGATACATTGTATTTAGTTTATAAATTTACAAAATTATTATAAATGAATTTATAACACACAAAATAGAAAAATAAAAAAACTATTGGCATGGTCATCATAAAAAATTTCTTGAACTGCTAGTTGACACAAAACCAACTAAAATGATTAGATATTTGTCTTATTATATTTTTGTATTGATTTATCTCTAAAAATTCATACCCCACTTATTTCCTTTTAAATTTCATTGCATTGTTATGAGATGTTAAGACACATCTTCCTAATTTTATTCAATTTAACATATACGTGGAAGATTACTAATTTACGTTAAAAAAAACTCTGCAGTCTAGCCCCCTCATACCATTATTTGTTTAGTATCGTAACAAAAATATATCAATTTTTATTATAAATAAGCGATATAATGATACATACTAGTATATAAATTAACATAATATATGACTAATTAATTAATGCGACTATTCACAACGAAAGCAACATATTTTTGTCGCATTTTTTTGTTTCTGTTATATAAATAAAAAAAATAGAGGCATGTCTCGTGACATTATTTGGGCCGCTTTTTATATACGTCAAAATGCAATATATATATATATATATATATATATATATATATATATATATATTGAAATACCAATCATGTGATATTTCACATTATTTATATGTTATTATTTTAATATTTAAAATAAATTATTTTATTTTAAATACTAAAATAATAACACATAAAATATTATATAATAAATATTTTAAAATTATTGAATAACTACTCTAAAATACAACACTAATTAAAATCTCAAACAAGTTGACTTATGGGCAACAAATAAACACGTCAGCTTAATCGTAGACCATAGTCCAAAAAACACTAAGCCTGCATGACGTGTCATAATTTTGTCCATCAGTCACGGATATGCAGGTGGTACACTAAATTACAATTCGGACCCCAAATTTTTGTTCGAAAATCGATTTGCATCCTAAATTATTTTTTCAATTAAATACATTCTAAATTTAATAAAAAGACAATAAATTACACTCTATTCGTTTTTTGAGTCAAATTTTCACCAAAAATTTGATGACATCATTAAATCAGAGGTAAGATAATTAATTTACTTATTATATATGTTGACTAATTATTAAATATTAATATATAGCCTAAAAAACTAGTTAAAAATTCAAAATATCTAATTAATATTTAAGAAAAGCTACATAAAATTTTAAAATATAATAAAATAGTAAAAAAAATATGAATTAAAGAAAACCTTTAGAATAAAAAATAAATGAAAAAATAACACATCCAACTTCATCTTCTTTGTTTCACCCCAAGTCCGTCCTCAATCTTCCACCATGAATTTAATGTTTGGAAAAGCAACACCATCATAGGCTTTCGTCTTCCGGCATCAAAATCAAGAACCATTTAATTCATTTATGGATGATCTTTACTTCAAATTTCAATAATTATTTCATCCTCAACCAACAAAACCCAACAACATAATAAATTAGATCTCAAATACCACAAGCACGAAAGAAATTGCATTTATTGAGAAAAAGATTTGTACTTGAAAAATCTTGATAGCCTCTTTCTCAATGTCTTGTTCTTATTCTCGTTCGATAACCTTTTTTCTTTTTTCTTTTTTCTGATTAAACTCAAATCCAAATAGAAAAAAGTAAAAAAAGAAGAATATTTTTTTCTCGCTCTATACCTAAAACTGATATGTATGAAATATACTATTCATTCGAGTTATATATTACAACTAGAGATAACTCGTACCTGAAGGCACGGTGCAACTAATATAATAGTTGAATACTGTGTTTAATATTTATAGATTGAAAAATCTAAAATTGTTGTGTATTCTCAGTTTCATAATAGAACTGAAAATCCAAACATTAATACAATAATAGTGATGTAGGGAAAAATCAATCTAGTCATAGTTTCTTTATGAAGTAAATATTAGTGTGCTACTCATTCCCAACTTAAAATTAGTTCTTGACAGTTTTGATCAATTAATTGATTGACGATTTTTCTTAGTTTCTTTTATAGACAAATTTGTGTAATATAGTATTTTCGGGTATCCCACACACATTTTCGTTATTAACAAAACTGAATGAGAAGTTTGGAAGCATTTATTTGCCTTCAGTATTTCTAACCATCAATCAATATGATCTATTAACCGTATTTCATGTGAAAAAAGGGTAATACCGCAAGCCATTTAGTGGGATCGAATGAAAGAAAAAAAAACTATAAAGATAATGTATCAGATGTAAAAATCCAAAAGAAAGGCTCTTGCATATATACCTAAAAGTATAAAATGAGACATCTTAAGTCCAAATAAAAAAGTATTGTCATAATACCAACTATATTAGGCTATAAGTAGTAAACTTCAACCAGTTCATTTTTAAGCATTTCATAAGAAAGCAGGTAGCTTTTGATTTAAGTGAACCTTCTGTGAAGCAGATGTGATTTTTGAGCCTATTTTGCAAGCAATTCACTAGATTGAAATGATAAGAGATCATTAAGATCATATATATGACCATATCTTTATTACCTGAAAGCTACAACTTCCATAAAGTAAGTGTCAATCTGCAACATTAAAAACAAAAGGGTTGCAAAAGCTCGTGAAAAGTTAAAATACGCACTCATGATGCAAGACTGAACGGAAACATAGACAATATAATTGTTATGTTCTTACATCAGTTTCCTCCTTAACTTCTTTTACAGCTCCATTAAAGATTTTGTCTGACTGATGGGATCAAAAGGAAAAGAGTTAAAACTTTGTCCATACAAAGATTGTTGTACTATGTTACACGTATTACTTTACATGCACCAAAAAACACTGGATTGAAGTTCAAAAAAATAGAGAAACCGAACCTTATGAATGAACCCAGTTGGTATTTTCCATAAGCCAGTAAGTGTTGGGGCAGTGTGTTTTTCTTGTACTACAAGCATCTGTAGAAGATGGTCTCAGAAATATTTTATAAGAAGTATAGAAATTTTGGGTGTATGTCCAAGTTTAACATAACAAATTGACCTGGAAGATTTGATGCAAATCAAAAACTAAGGATGAACCGACTGAACCAAAATGATTTTAATTTCTTAATAAATTTGTCACCGGAATAACTTTTAGATTGAGTTCAACTAATTCTATTAGCAGAAAAAAGATTACAAGAGACAAAAAGTTATTGGAACCAGAATGTAGTGTGTGATACACTATGCACTTGTTTGAGTAATGCCACTATTAAACGATTTAGTATATGTGCTTACTTAGACTAAGTTTATGGTAAAAAAAAAAGTTTTTGTACCTCATTCATTTCAGTAATCACAAAGCCCCCAACTCCAACTTGATGGGAAACATTATCAGGAAGAATGCAAGGTCCTTCAGAAATCCAGTAGGTCATAATGGCATATCTTGTTTCCGCATGATGGTACTGAAATCCTTTGTACAAACAAATCACAGTTCAAATAACTACTCAAACAATGAAACAAAATAGACGAATGACACTCTTAAATTTATCGTTTACCTTTACATCTATAGGAACAAACTCAATTTTTTCTAGTGGAATCTTAAGCCAAACTCCCTTCTTCCCCTACAATTAAATGACATAAGATTGTGAATGCCCATGAAAAGGACTTAAGAAAGCTAAATCACATGATTTTCCTATTTATGCAGGAAAAAATTAAGCAATTACACAGAACTTATTGGCAAATAAAACACATTTGAAAGAAAATTACCTTCAACTTCCAACGACAAAGAGATGAACGTATAATAGAGGCAATGACACTTGGATTATATGGTAATTTTTCAGGGTTAACTACAACTCCACCATACTCATCGTCTATTGAATCAAATACTCTTGAACCAAAATATGTAGTTGGACTTCTGCCATTTGTTCCATTCATTCGAAATGAGTAAGTGTCCACCATTAATTTTTCTTTCCCAACTAAACTTATAGCATTGTCTGAAGTACTAATGTAAGAAGCCTACAAATAATTACATAAACAAGAGCATAATGAAAGAAGAAAATCGTTCATTCTGGAAGTATATAGTAGACTCTAAATCACAATGAGATATGAAGAAAATCATTCATTCTGGAAGTATATAGTGAATCCCTCGATGGTGCTAGTTTATGTCCAATGAAGAAAATCATCATGCGTGGTTAAACAACATAACCCCAATAAGCCCCTTATAGCCACCCTCTACCAACCCATTCCCCTACAACCGGTGCAAATATTTTTGTCAATTTCCTCGGTTTAGTGTAATTATTCAGTGAAAACTCATTGGACAAATTCAATGCAAAACAGAGAATTAGAATGACAAGTTTATTAAATTGATACCTTCAAACACTTTATAAAATAAAACAAAAGCATTCACACAACAAAATAGGTTGCTTAGAAGATAAAATCCAAAAGAGAGAAAATGTACACACCTAACCTAACCTTGGTAAGTCTAATGTTGAAACAAAATTCCAAATCTAATAAAAGTTTAAATTTTACTATAATATAAAAAAGAAATTTGCAAGAGAATCTCACCATTTACTACAACAAAACAAATATAAAAGAAATTAAATTTTACCAAAATCCAAACCCAAATAAAAAAACAAAAATAATATGTTTTAGTGATTACCAACACATCATACATGAAAACTAACAAATGAAGAGCATTTCAAATCAAAAATCTGAAAAAATAATTTTTCTACCAAGAAAGAAGTTTGCTGAGTGCTTGGACCATAACAAAAGTCATGAACCAATTACCTGACGTAAGTTGCAATACATTAAAAAATGTAGTAATATTTACATCGAATCCAACAACACCTCCGGATATATGATATTTGTCGTGGTAGATGATCCGTTACGAGGGTGAAGGACACTGATGCGATCAACTAACGTGTATCTAGACATGGCCACATATAGGTGACTGTGGCTGAATACAGGGAAGCGCAGATCTACACCAACAAACTTGACTGACTGGCCTTATGATTTGTTGATTGTCATAGCATATGTTAAATCTTTAGACGACGGTAATAATGATATCGGCAGGATGAAACGCAAATTCACAGATTTGTCACCAGTTAGAATTCTAGCCTCAATAACTCGCGATGCGCACTTGACAACCATTAGTCTGGTCCCGTTACAGAGTCCATCTTTCAGGGCTATATTCCTCAACAATATGATGGGACACCCGACCTTTAGCGCCAACTTGAAAGGTGGTAAACCTGGCGGGATTAGAGAATTTAGAAACTCACTTGAATATTGATTAGTGGTAGAACGACAGAGTTCGTCCCCATCTGACACCTTGTCAGCTGCCAAGTAGGTATACGCCTCGCCAGGATAAATTTGTAGAGCAACATCATTGATAACGCATATATCATCATTTCAAGAGGAAAAAATTGTGCTCTCAGTTAAGTAGGATGGGGTTACCGCACTGAGCACATCTAGTTATGGATAAACTCTAGAAATAAGTTCATGCAGAGTTCGACACCTGTGTATCGTTGGAGGAAGTTCCATAGTATCTTGCTTACTGAGACTGATCCCAATCTAAGTATGATGTGAAACATATCAGTACATATAAATGAATAATTAGATGGTTTTATATAAATAATCTATAATATAAATAACCTCTTCCAAGAAGGATGCGTGAGAAGAATTTGCAGGATGATTGCTATTCAAACGCATATTTATGCTCAAAGTCAATACGCACACATTCCCCCACATTGCAAAATGTCTTAAAGATGCACGAACAATTTGTTCTCGCCCACCCTTAGGTATCACTGGTAGTATTTGACGGAAATCTCTGCCAAGCACAATTGTGATACCACCGAATGGTCGGTTATCATCACGAATGTCACGAAGTGTACGATCAACTGCCTCAACACCATGTCAATGTTGTATGAGGACTTAGTCCCATATGATCAAGTGTACCTCCCTAAATAATTCTCCATGCGGTGACTGTTTGCTGAAACCACATACCGAGCTTTCTATGATATCGAATGGAATGCAGAATGTAGAATGTGTTGTCCGACCGCCTAACAACAACAACGATGCAATTCCTGATGAAGCAATTGTAACGACGATATGACCCTCGCTACGCATTTTAATGGTGATGGTATTATACAAAAAGGTTTTACCTGTTCCTGCACCTCCACTGAGAAAAAATATTTTGCCATGATTTTCAGCAACGGAGATAATGATAGCATCATAAGTTGTACGTTGAGCAATATTTAAAACATCAATATTCAAAAGGTCATTCAGTTGATTAGCTTCATTTCTTAGTTGCATATGATCGATCAATAATCTATTACCTGAAACATAACTCCAATTTTGAATGGGGTGTGGCATAGGTGGGAAGTCATCTAATTTTTTGCCAGATTCATGTAGCAACTGATCAATCAAATATAAACCGTAATCTTCGATTTGAGGTTGTGTTGGATCGTCTATGCCAAAAGTTGTTTGTAGCTTGTGACGAAGATCATCACATATATGGAGGGAGAATTGTTTCCACAGAGTGCATGACTGTATTGGGGAGCATTCTACCAGAATGATGCAGAATAGTCTCCATAACTGGTATCCCATATTCATGGTTGAAGCCTTCTGTAGGCATTGTACCCACTCTGCATCATTTCTCAGGAGCCCCATAGCTACACATGCTGATTTAAAACTATCATGAAACACACTATTGATCGTGCGTAGACCATCAAAAGAATGCGGTCCTCTAACAACTGTTAATAGCAATCGAAGGTAAAATCGCTCCCCAGAATTGGGCGTAGCAAAGTATAATCTGCCAATTGCAAACCCACTTTGCCTCGGAGTCCAAATCTTCCGACCTTAGTTCCAAATGAAATGTTAGGGAAATTCTTAGTATATGTAGGCACGTGCAACATCATTTGAAGAACAACAGTAAAAGAATCCAGTAAGAGTTGTGGTTTGACTCCTAGACCCAAGTCTAATTGTTTCAAGTGTTTTAACAGGATCGTAAATAACTTAATGCATCCCAGGTAAATGTAGATCTACCCGTACAACCGAAGGAATTTCTTCATGGAGAGGATAACTAAAGAGTCGCCATGCAACCTCTGTCGGTCCAATATACCTTGCATCAAGGTATTGCTTTATCTCATTGTTTCCATATGGTCCCTCTAAAACCATAGTTATGCGGTCATGACCTTTGTAAATGTACTTGTGGATATATTTGACGCACCTCATTCCTGCACAGGCCTCAACGTTTATATGACAGTTGAACTTTCTTGATAAGTGTGGATTGTAAGGTACGACGTCTCGATTATCAAATGTATGCCCTCTGATGGTGTAAGACTGACCATTACGGCGACGACGGTAAATAGGGTACCCATGTTCATCTAAAGTAATCGAATCTGCAAAGGCTTTTGGATAATGGAACTGATATGCACCGTTCACCATGCAAGTTGAATATAGGTTTCGAGAACCATAAGGACCATGAACCATACAACTCTTGATTGTTTTGTACAGAGTTGGATTAGTGGATTGATATGGGAATTCAGCACAGACTAACTGATCCACTTATGCAGTTGTCTGAATCTTGGCAGGACCATGAAGGACGAATAAAGCATGCATATGTGGTAACCCTTGTTTTTGGAACTCAATGGTGAATACATGAGCAACTTTACAACCAAAAATTTGTTCATTTTTTACCTCATGCATTAGGGCACGCCGTTTTAACTCAAATACACAGGCAACTATGTCTGGACGATCCAAAGAAGTTTGGTGTTCTAGTAAGGCAGATGTTATTTCAGGCCATTTAGGATTGGCCGTCATGGTGAGAAAGATGTCAGGGTGTTGGTGGTACCTTGTAATGGCCATAGTCATGAAAAATCTGGCTCATGTTACGCGCACTCCCAGTAAAGGACGATGGCAGAATAAAGCGTTGTCCGATCTGATCGGGGCCCAACTCATCAACACTGTCGTCACACAAATTTGCATAAAACTCTCGACACAACTTATCCTGATTGAGTCTGATGTAAGACAACTTGTTTTGCTCCGTTGATGCCCAAGCATCTACTATAAACTCTTGAAATAATTTTCATTCTCTAAGAATTGTCGAATACTCGGTGGGACGTGAAAACATACAATAACTATAAAATTGCATCTGTGTCATCCTTCCTATTGAAAAATCATTTTGTTCGGAGTTCCACTATCGTAGACCAGGTTCCTAACCAAGCTCACCAGTGGGGAATAAAAGTACATAGTGCAATGGTAAATATGCTGGATGACACTCATTGATCTGACTCAGGGCTCTATTATCTCCTTTTAGGTGCAGAACAATATCCCGCATACTACTCTCACTACCATCACCAGGCAAAATCGCAACTATTTCATCTGTGGTTGGAAGATTATAACGATGCTTATTAGTTGATGAGGTGTAATGAAGGTGAGCACGTAAATCATGATATGAAGATTCTGACTCAGTTAGTATTTCATGGGCACGTTTGTACTTTGAAGCAAAATGATTCACTGACAACAAATAATTATATATAGTATGGAGGACATCTTGACACAAGTTATTATCCCGCGCACACCGAATATTCAATGCAGTGGATGGGTCATATATGTACAACTGACAGTAGATGAGTGCGTGGCGTAATTCTCCATAGATAGTGAATGATGTTGGTCCTCTTGAGTTGAGTAATCTATCGTCAAGCTTAACACCCAAGCTCGTGAAAGCATTAGTTGCATCGTACTCCCTAATATATTGGCGAAATGATTTTGCTTGACCATCATGGCCATCGTATAATACACAAATAGGAGGTGGGGATGCAATGAGTTTCGGTAACTTAATTTTGTCTTGTAGACAACATGTTCCGAATCTTGGATTGGATAATCCTGTGTGAGATAATTGTTTATCCCGCCAATGTAAGGCTGAACAATAAGGACACTGAATATTCATCTGTCCGAGCAAATGACACTCATTATTGGCAGGGATAATAACATTCAATTCGTCATCAGTAAACATAATGTCAACATTGTTAAAGGGTTATGTTAGGAATCTACAAATAAAAATGGCATGTTCACAAATATGAGAAGTAAGAAAATAGTAGGCAACTAATAAAATATGTAGAATATACATACACTGTTGGATCTGCCAGAACAGGAGACGGCGTCATGAGGACATTGTCATCCGTTTGATGAAAATGTGGTGCTACATTGGGGACAACTTCATACTGAGCAAAGTTTGTCTCTAAATTTCGAGGCGAGGGTAAAGGTCGCACCAGAATGGGTAAGAATAGAGCATAGTCAGTTGGAATGAAAATTAGGTCAGACACAATTGTAGCTATTAGATAACATTCTAAATTATTTGTCTGCGCCCTTTTTTGTGAAAGGTGTGTTGTAGTGGCTCGGTGAAATGGAGTTGGGTCTTGCAAATCATGACAGAAGGGTTGTGGGGGAGTGTAAATCACCGGTATTTTCCTATGCAACTATCCAAAAAGGGAAACACAATACATTACAACTTTATTTTTCTTAAGAGCAAAAAAAATATGTATCAATTCGAAAACATTAATAAAAAAGCTTACCAAAGAGGTAGACATTTTCTTTTCCCTTTTTTTGACAATTAGTAGGCGTGTGACATACTTTTGACATTGAAGGTACAGTATGATTGCTAAGAATCCGTGTTTTCCGAAAAGTACGCATTCATTCTGGCGTTTTAGAGGGTTAGTTTTATGTATTTTAATCCAAATACAAACAATGACAATAGTAAATGTGCCTCGACATTGCACAACTGAGTATGCGAATGTTTAGCCAATATTGTACTAAGAGATGGTTGGGAATGCGAGGGGATTGTAGTAACCATGTTAGCAAGTGGAGCATGGTTGGAGAATTGGGAGAGGGACTTGGGTGGTGTTAATACTGGAAAGTCTTTGGGTAGAGGTGGAGTGTAATTCCCAGAACGCTCTCTTTCCCGGCGTGTGCGTTGTGCCAGCTTACGCCGCGAGCACGTACTACTATCATTGCGATTTCGTTCACGCCTGGCGATTTGGGCCTCAATTTTAGAGGAAGCGAAATTTGATACAGGAGCCTAAGAGAGGAAATGATATGTGAAATAAGTTAAATAATTAGTGAACTAATATAATTTCAAATCCCTAATAGAAATTGTATTAATCTACTGCAAGTAAACACAACGTAGCAATTTATGACAGAAAAAAAAATTAAGAAAACTAAGAATCTATAATGGCTAAGGAAACCAATACATAATTTGGACAATATGTTAGCAGGTCCAAAATCAAATTCATGTACAGCTGCGAAATTCATGTAAGAATAGAGTCGTGTGTGAGTGAGAGAGATGTGTAAGAGTGAGAGTGAGAGTGAGGAACTCAAAAATATTATCGACAATATAGTGTATATCACTCTAACTGAAATACCAATACGTTAGATAGCAATTAGATATGATGTGTTAAATAATTTTTATCAATACTTAAAGAACAATTAGTACAACATACCGATTGAGTAAACCAATTTTCTTTTTCAGTAGAGCTGCCAATTTTGTGTTTCCCCGTCGTCGAAGATGGAACGATACTTAGGTTGTTCAAGTGATTCACATTTGAATTCGCATAAGAAGTACAGAATAAGGCATTATGTTAGCATGTCCCCAAAGCATAACTTTTTAAAATCAAATTCATAATAAATATCGCTCTCATAATAATACCCCAACATAACAATTATCCTCGATGATGGTATGAAGTCGTGTGTGCGTGAGAGAGAAGTGTAAGAGTGAGAGTGAGAATGAGAGTGAAGAGTGAGGAACCAACAATTTAGTGTATATTGCTCTAACCAAAATACCAACACGTTAGATATGTTGTGTTAATTGATTTTTATTAATAGATAAACAATGAGCAGTACAACATACCGATTAATTAAACCAATTTTCTTTTCCAATAGAACAGACAATTTTATCTTTCCCCTTCGTTGAAGATGGAATAACATTTAGGTTGTTGAAGTGATTCACATGTGAATTCTCCTAGGAAGTACAAAATAAGGCATTAGTCAAAATATGCAAACTAATATCAAAATGAAAATTTTTAACAATACCAGTAGCGTTACCTTATCCATATGTAATTGATTAAACGCACATTCAGACAAAACATTGACATGTATTTTGTTACTATCACTTAGATCAACCTGTAAGAGCAAACTTAATAAATTGAACATGAGTTAAACATAACTTAATAAATTAAACACGAGTTAAACATGACTTAATAAATTATACATTATTGTGTTGTTTGTTAAAATAATGATTATTTTGTATTATTGTAATTGTAAATCGACAATTGACGTTGAGTTGGGTCTACTTTCAGTTAGAGAAAAATTATTTGGACCAAGAAGGCGTGATTAATGGATCTTGGCAAGAGAAATATTTTGAAACATGGCTTGTAATTTAACTTAATTTAAACTCCTAATAATGTGGTTTGGAAGCATTGATTACTATATGCATTGTTGATTTCAAATGTAAAGACAACCACTTTCTATTTCAATTTGCATTGTTGAGCGAAGTTTTCGGTCATTATTGTCAATTTGTCCATCATGTTTTTTTTTTATCGAAAGAGTATTTTAGCAATACATTTTTATACTACAAAATATACATTATTGAATTAAAATAAAATACTAAAAGGAACAAAAAATTATTAAATAACGAAACTTGACTTAAGGTCAACATGCGTTTGCTGTAACATAATAGATTTTAAATAATATGAGGTATTTAAAAAGGTTAGATTGTAATTTTTTCTTCGGTCCAGAGAATTTGTTTGAGACTTGAAAGTGTGATGTATACGAAGTCCTTTAAAAAATTAACATTACTCCCTAATATGGGATAAACCAAGATCACTACCAAGAAAATTGTTTATCACATTTGCTTGCTGACCAGTTATTTCTACAATTTCCAAGTAATATTTCAGGCTTTTATTTATTCCCTTAGTTAAAATCAAAGAAATCCAGCGCTACTTGATTATATAAATGTCTAAAGTAGTTGGCAAGTTCATACTCACACCAATACTATAACTAAAACCATTCACTAATTAAAAGGAAGATAAGATATGTATACATTATAACAAATTCTATGCCAAGCAAATAGCAAATTTTGATGAAAAAATTGTGTTTGACATTGTAATCATACACCTCAGATATCAGTGTTTGGAACAATCAACAGGCTTAAAGGAAACAGTCAGGAAAGCATGAACTCGGTGAATATACAGAAATCCAATCATATCATTAAGTCATGAAGGTAATGATTGAAGAATGTGAAGATATTGGACTATGAAAGAAGCATCTTTAGTCTCTAAAACACCTCTAAAGTTGGTGAATATACAGAAACCTAACCATATAATTCGTGACAACTTCTTGTTTTTTGAACATACTGATTTGTTTCTTAGGATCGCAAATTAAGATTTCTAAAATCTAAAGGGATTCATGCCCACAATCAATCTTTACAAAAAAAAAAAAAAAAAAAAAAAACGCAGAAATGACTGAGTCATTGGCAATAATTTTGGTTGTAGGATTGTTGATTGACCATTAATGAGAAACCTCTTTTACTTTGATTGACCATTATAGGAAGCGTCATATTATTTCTGGCCCAAATCACAAATTGCGTTTGGCAATTTTGCTTATTATTACGTAAGTAAAGGTTGGCTAAAGCAAGTACACTTGGCTTGGTTAGGTTCGAAGGAGGAGGATGAGAAGAAGTGTCAAGTGAAATGGGATCCTAAAGAGGCGGGTGATCTAGACAGTGGTCCAAAACAATTTAAAATTGATAATAAATAGATTTAAATTGCCAAAAAAATGGTTAAAAAAATCGCAAAATCGGCCGCCAACTCCAAATGAAAACTAACCCGATGTAGCGATATATGGAGCTCATGAGAAAGCGGAGTTAAAATCATATCCAGAATCACAACAAATATTAGATTTTTCAAACATCTATAATACAATTGTCCATGCTCCACATTTAAAAAAATAAAAATGTGGAATAGCGAGCTGCAAAACCTATGTTTACATAAATCAAAGTAATGAGACGTAGTGTATTATGAGGAAGCCCCTTAACTGTAAGGATCTGAAAAGATTGTTCATCTGATTTTATTATTCAATATAGTACATCGTTGTTTTAAAAAAAAAACTAAAAGATTTGCATACTACATCTTGCTACCGCAAGAAAATAGGAAATAGGGCAAACTGATTACATCGTTGTTTTAAAACAAAACTAAAAGACTTGCATACTACATCTTGCATACTACATCTTGCTACCACAAGAAAATAAGAAATACCACAATGAGTTAAAGTAGACATAGAAACATGGAGTTACCTTTATGTATAGCTCATGGACCTCTTGAAAGAAGCTTTTGATCCCATAAAAATTAGGTAGAGTTTGTACAAATTATATAATAAACTAAAATTTAGAAGAACGGTCTAAAAAATTTATATTATAAGATGAAAAAACTAGTTGCAATTAAAAAACCAAAGTTGAGAGGAAAAACTTGAGCAAGAATGTATGTCCAAATGGTAAAACATAATCAAATCCAAAAAATAGCATAATCTAACTTATTTGACTCAATCTCACTAAACAAAATACGCACATGCAAACAAAGCTAAAATAAGAACAAAAGAATAGCTCATTCATAAAACAAAACAATAGAAATGCCAACCTTACAATCCCTCACTGAACTTTAACACCAAAAAATCCTAAAATTAAGTGGGAATCAAATGCCATCATTAGCAACAGTCAAACTCTCAGACTGATGGGCAAGTGTTTCTGATTCATCATCTGTGTGTGTACGTTCCATCTGCAAGTTTGTAAGTTTCGATCTCTATGTTTCGATCGAATTGTTCTGTTTATTGTACATACTGCATTATATTAGTAATGCATTTAGTATATGACCTCATTACCTTCATTGTCTCAACTTCATCAAATGTCTAATCAAGTAGTATTTAATTTTCAAGTTACAATTTATGGCTTGATAATCCTTTTCCATAAATAATCTAGAGACAAATCCTACACATTTATTTTCTCCTCTTTTTTTTTCATTGGAATCATTTTTCAAAAAACAAATTAGAACAAATGTATAAATTCCAGAACTTGGTTGTCGTGGTTCAAATTACTAATAAAACAAATTCACTAAATACATAAAACAAGAATCTCCAAATCTCAGAAAAATGTTGCAATGCTAGGTGTGGATAAATAACACTACTAGCTCTGGATAAATAACATTCGGCTATATCAGACAAGACAAGGCTGTAAGCCCTTCAACACAGTGATATTAGAGACCATAGATATAACAGACAGTAGTGTTGAGCCAAATCTAATATTCAACACAGAGATATTTGTTACAGCATTGTACATATCACAAATACACTGCACACAAACATGTAAACACAAAATTCCATAATTCTTCAGTTGACTCAGATTCTAATGCTATAACGCTTGCAAATTAATCTAGCAAACCAACAGAACAGACTCTCAGAGTCTCAGGCATATGCACAGTTCTCGTAACTACCATACTTATAATGTTCCAAATTCAATAAATTTAGGTTCTCTAACCTCCCAAAAAAAAAATTCCACACGAAGGTACTTAATCAAACAAACAGTAAATTAAAATGGCCAAATAAATATGCATAATGGTGCAAATTAAAACAGGAAAAAACCCTAATTACAACATTTGGCGGCAATCAAACATAAAAAAAAAAAAAGCATACTTAAACAAATTTAATCGTGTGATTAAACAAATGCGCCAGTGATGCTCATGAACATCTTGATTGCTTCCTGATCTGGTCTATCCATCCGTGAAGCAACAATTTTCAAATAAATAATAAAATATATGTGTGTGTGTGTGTGTGTGTATTGAGATAGGAGTACTTGTGCGAAACTGAAGGATGAAGTGTGTGTGTGTAGCAGACAAAGGGGAGGAAAATAGAGGGTTTGTGTGTGTGTAAGAACAGAGAGATGGAGTGTGTCTAAAGCAGGGGACAGGTAAGAGAGATTAGGGGAGGGGATGACAATACCTTGGCGGTGGTGCTTGACGGTGTGCTAGGGGAAGAGAGACTGTAAGTGGTCGTGTATGTGTTTGACGGTGTGATAGGGGGAGAAAGCAGAGACAGAGAGAGATTATTATTATTATTATTATTATTATTATTATTATTGTGTAATGGGAAATGTGAGTAAATAGATTTTTGAAAAAAAATATTAAATTAGGAAGAAAATGAGAGATAAATTAGTAATCGTTGGATGTTAAAATCTCAAATAATTTTAAACTATTAAATGTTAAAATCTAAATTAATTTGAGTCTATTGAATGTTGAAGTATTGAAATTTAAGTCATTTTATTTTATATTATAGATTTATAGAGAGAGAAAGTAAGATTAAAATGGAAAATAAAAAGAAAATAGGGTAGAAAATGAGAGAGAAAGTAAGATTAAAAGGGGGAGAAAGATGAGGTAGAATATGAGAGAGAAAAATGGAGAAAAAGAAGATAGGGCAGAAGATAAGAGAAAAAGTGGTGAATTTTATTTTTAATTATTTTTTTATAAATTAGATTAATTAAATTTTATAGTTTGTCTTTTTCACCCTTTAATTTAACTGTTCTAGCGAAGATTTTGTCAGAAAAAAGGCCATTTCAACGCATCACGGCGCACAATAGAAAACCCACCTCACAAAAAGAATGAGTGAAAAACGGAATAACCTAATCTCGAACATAAACGTCGTCGTTCAGTGGTACCAATTCTATATATCGCTCCGCATTTCTCAAAAAGATAAGACTCTTCGTTTATATCGTTCACTCTCTCTCTCCGTTTTATCGATCTAGCACAGAATACAGATTTGATCTGATCAGATCAGATATTCAACAATGGCGAAAGCACCAGCTCGTGTTCTTGTTACTGGGGCTGCAGGTATAATATGTACATACATACGTATAAATTGTTAAGAAGATGTTATATGATCATTTTGAGATCTGTTGTTATATTCACTGATTATTTTTTAAAATACGTACGGATCATCAATTAATGTACCTTTTTGTGTGTTTTCTGCTGTTTATCCGATTCTATTGTAGATCACTTAGCGTTATAGTTTTATGAAATTTGAGTGATCTTCTGAGTCTTATTATTTGCTGATTGGTTAGATTAGAGGTTACTTATGAGAGTAGAACCAGCTAAAATCGTTGATTGTCTGTAGGGAACTAGATAGAATAGTACTATAGTCGGATAGTCCCTTACTTACCCTAGGTGATGATGGTGTTAGGGTGATGAAATATGTGGCTTCTTAGTAGTGTTCGAAGTTTTTTTGATCAAGTTTTATATTTGTTTACATTGATTTGATTTGTCCAAGGGTTTTAAGTAATCGTTTTGAACATTTTAACTGCTTACTAGTTGTAGTGAATGATAGGAGGGGGGTGCAGAGTAAATCTATATCTATATGTTTGTGTTTCTGACTCACAATAAAATATGTGCAAAAACTACCATGGCCGCATAAATTTGGACAGAGGGATTATGTGGTTTGATTTATGACAGATGCATTATATTTATACAAATTTATATTTACTGGCCCTTGAGTATTGTGCAATTTGCAATATCATGTATGAGGTTTTCATAATCTGTGCATCTTAGATACTCAATAGGCCAAATAGTGGTTTCGGGCCATGTTGTATAGGTTTTTTATTGCCTATGTATTACAATTTATGATAAATGCATTTTAATTATATTAAATTTATATTTAATAAGCTTGGATTTGGTGCAATTAGCTTCTGAAAAGCAATTTTCATAATGTGTGTCTCACATATTCAACTAGCTGCAACGGTGGTTTAGCCCTTAGTTTTATAGAGGTTTTTAATTCCTAGGATAAAAGGCTATATGTTATTCTACTTTTTATAGTTTCTAAGTATCTTGTAAGTTGCAAACATAATTTAATGAGATTCCTGTGAAAAGTTTGTTTGAAAACCCCCAAATTTAGTTAATATATCTGATGTATAATAATTGTAATATTTCTTATATAAGAATTGATGATACTTATAAACCAAGTGGTTGCTACTTGTGAATCTTTGATTTCTCCTATGCAAATTACTCTAGCTTATGCTTGATCACATGGATATATGATTTCACAACTTTGCTTAAAGCTACATATATTAAGGGATGATGTTGGATTTGCAGGACAAATTGGATATGCTCTCGTGCCCATGATTGCCAGAGGAGTGATGTTGGGTCCCGATCAGCCTGTGATCCTCCACATGCTCGATATTCCACCTGCTGCGGAGGCATTGAATGGAGTGAGAATGGAGTTAGTGGATGCTGCCTTTCCTCTCCTTAAAGGTCAGTATGCTCTCTTCGAAAGTATTTGTTGAATATTTTAGAAAAGTAGCATATATTGTCATCCGTTAATTGGGAATATTAATGGAGTTTGACCGTATTTCTCATGATATGATATTTGTATCAGGTGTTGTTGCTACAACTGATGTTGTTGAGGCATGTACTGGCGTCAACGTTGCAGTTATGGTTGGTGGCTTCCCTAGGAAAGAAGGCATGGAAAGGAAAGACGTGATGACTAAGAATGTGTCCATTTACAAGTCCCAAGCTTCTGCTCTTGAGAAGCATGCTGCTGCAAACTGCAAGGTAACTAATTTTTGATGGAGATTTAGAATTTGTTTTATGTATTTTAAACTTTTCAGATTTTTTGCAACTGTGGTTGTACGCGAAGTGTTGTGTATAAGTTTGTGGTCGACTATTTATTCATGCAAGGTTTTCATGCATTCTAATTTGATTTGTCATATGGATTTTTCCAGGTCTTGGTTGTTGCTAATCCTGCCAACACCAACGCATTGATCCTGAAGGAATTCGCACCATCGATCCCAGAGAAAAACATTACGTGTCTTACAAGGTTAGACCATAACAGGGCCCTTGGTCAAATTTCAGAGCGACTGAATGTTCAAGTGTCTGATGTTAAGAATGCTATCATCTGGGGAAATCACTCCTCAACACAATATCCTGATGTGAACCATGCAACTGTTGGAGACAAGCCGGTCAGAGCGCTTGTTGCTGATGATGAATGGTAAAATAAGAGTGTCTTTTGTTTTCCTATTGTGTATATTTATGCTGGCATTAACTTAGTTAAAAAATTCATATCTATTCCTCCCCATAAAAATTCACCTGAAATGTTTCCAAATCTAATTTTAGGTTGAATGGAGAATTCATCAAAACTGTCCAACAGCGTGGTGCTGCGATTATCAAAGCTAGAAAGCTCTCTAGTGCATTATCTGCCGCTAGTGCCGCTTGTGACCACATACGTGATTGGGTCCTTGGAACACCAGAGGTAAGTCATCCTGTCGAACTTTTGTGATATATTGAGCGGATTACATTACAGATGGTTTGGTTTATGCCATCCATTTGTTAATTCTCCTAAAATTTCTCCCTACCGCGCATTCTAGGGAACTTGGGTTTCTATGGGAGTATACTCAGATGGATCATACAATGTGCCTGCTGGCCTTATTTATTCTTTCCCAGTGACATGTGCCAATGGAGAATGGAAAATAGTTCAAGGTAAGGATGTAGTAAAATATCAAAGCATAGCTACAGCGTTATTCTTTTTACTAATATCGCTCTGCAATATGGTATATTTGAATTTGTTTGTATAATTAGTGACTGTTTAAGATTATGTTTTCTAGTCTTTCATTCGTGTAAACCATCTCTTTTGGATAACCCTAGCATTTAGGTATAAATTTCATTTATATATATTTTTGTATGTCTGAAAATTTTATAATTTTGAGCATGAAATCTTAGTTCTTACTTTCCTCATCGTAGGACTCTCCATTGACGAGTTCTCAAGGAAGAAGTTGGACTTGACTGCTGAAGAGCTCAGCGAGGAAAAGGCCTTGGCATACTCATGTCTCTCTTGAATTTCTAAATCTCCAGCATCCTGTTAACTAGCAGTTATCGTGATTTGTGTTAGTGAGGTAACAATAGTTTTGAATAATCCCATTGTTTAATTCTCGCAGAACTGTAATGATGGACAAGCTGTTTCTCTCTATAGATCCTGCTGTTGGTGGATCTATAATTTTTGTTTTTTATTGTGGGGATATTTGAATTTCAGAATCCTGTCGTGAATAGGTGAAAACTCTACCATGGGGGTATAACAATGAAATTTTACATGGTCCATTGTGATGAATAATTTTGTTTTCTAATGCCTTTTCCCTTTGGTTATTCTGAATGTTATTATAACATCTTAAATTTATCTATTTCACCCTCATAATTCAACAAAAATCTCGATCGGAATCTATTTCTGGACAAAATCAAAGAACTGCCCCAAAGTGAATATTATGTACCAGAAACTTTGCGTGCAAGTGTAGGAGGATTTGGTTTGAAGATACTTGATTGAAGATGATTTGCTAAATGCGAAGAGCAGTATGCTATATGTCCTTTGCGGAGGGAGATTGAAGAGAGATTATGCGGGAGACATATGATACTAAATGGGCTACTAACCCAGGTATAGTATGCTATATGTCCTTTGCGGAGGGAGATTGAAGAGAGATTATGCGGGAGACATATGATACTAAATGGGCTACTAACCCAGGTTTTGAAAGGATGTTGGCATTGCTATCTCATACTGGCCTAAGATGGAAAATGACATGGGAGCATATGTAAAGTCTTGTCTAGTGTACCAACTAGACAAACTTGAGAAAAAGAACAAAGCGGGTTTGTTGCTGCTTCTTATCCCGGGCAAGCCTTGGCAATCCGTGTCAATGGACTTCATTTTTGGGTTGTCGAAAGTAGATGGAATGAGATCGATATTTGTGATTGTTGATCATTTTTCTAAGTATGTGGTATTCATCCCAGCACCACATACTTGCACAGTGAATGTTGCTGCTGGTTTATTCTTTAAGAATGTTGTAAAGTATTTTGAGTTAGATATCATAAGTGATCGGAATACTCGGTTTACAGACAGCTTTTAGATGGTATTGTTTGGGTTGATTGGTTCTGAACTTAGGCTTAATACCACGAATCATCGACAAACAGATGGTCATACTGAAATGTTAAACTAGTTGTTTAAAGAGTATTTGCGGCATTATGTGACTGCAAGTTAAAAAAATTGGTTGAAATTGTTAAAGTCAATCCATTTTTGTTACAACTTGCATCATTCCTCTTTAACATGCATGAGTCCTTTTGAGTTGTGCATGGGGTTTCAACCAAGGACTCCAATTGATGTTGTAAGCGTACAGGTGAAAATTGTCCTATTGTCTATCAGTTTACGAGGTCCAAGACAGAGATGCTTAAAGAAACACAAGATAATCTAAACAAGGTAGGGAGACAAATGCATAAGTATGTTGATGCAAATCGAAGGCCGCTTGAATTTAGTGTGAAAGATATAGTGTTGCTAAAATTGACACCATAGATTTGGAAGAAGAGAAGTTGTAAGTTTGTGCATAGAGGGTGGATACTTAAGTATGATGGTCCCTTTGAAGTTATAAAGAAAGTTGGGACTATGGCTTACAGACTAAACCTTCCAAATCGGTTAAAAGTTCATTCGACTTTCCATGAAAGATATTTTAAGTCGTTCCAGCAAGAGTTACTAGATACAGGCCGAAAAGGAAACTATTTGATAAGAATGTCAAGAAGATTCTGGTGCATAGAACTGGAGGTCAAAGTAAAAAAATAAAATCGAATGATAGATTATCTGGTTCATTGGAAAGGTAAAGCAAGAGTGAAACAGATTGCGGACTACTGGGAACACTCTAGGACGAGAACGTCACTCTTTTAGTGGATTTGGTTTGTTAGCCCCTTAGTGGATTGACACGAGCTTGGCATGCTGGATGGCCAATTAAGCATCGTGCTAACACTTGGTCTTGACACTCAACTCGTGTGGGTAAGATATCCTTAACACTTGACTCGCGTGGCAAGGCAGAGTTGGCTAAATGGGTATACCTAAGAGGTATACACTATGACTGCTCAAATATACTTGATATCTGTTCGTAATAGTTTGAAAATTTTCTTAATGTCTATTATAAGAGAGAGGTGGTATGTGAAGTCCACCCCAGGTCATGGGCAGACTGCTATGACCTATGTTTAATACTCGCTAAATTATTATAGGAGAGGGGTGGTATGTGAAGTCCACCCAGGCCATGGGCGGGCTGTTATGACCTATGTTTAATACTCGCTAAATTATTAAAAATAAAAATATAAAATAAAATAAAATAAAACTTTAAAACATTTAATTAGGTTTTTCTTATATTTGGGTCAAATTTTATTTAATTTATGTGGAATATAATAAATAAAGGATTACATTAATTTGGTTCTTAAAACTATTTGGGTCTAATTTATATTTGTATAATATTAAATCATACTCCCTCTATCATAGGATAAAAGTTCTGGTTGACTTTTTGCATATATTAAGAAAGAGAATAAAATGACAAAATTGTCAATATTTAAATTCTCATTTAATTGTATAGTTTTTTGCATATTACTAGTGACACTGCATAGATATGTATAGAGAATATAAATATTATAATTAATATTAAGGATATTATAGGCTAATTATTGTAAAAAAATTAGATTATTTAAGGTAAATAGACATTTAACTTGGGACTACCTAAAATAGTAATAAAGACTTTTATCCTAGAACGAAAATAGTATTTAAATTAGGAAAATTCATAAGATATATAAATAAATAAATAAAACCTAACCGTATTCGCGTTACGTCTGATATGAATTGACTAGGGGTGAGCATGTTGTAGTTTGGTGTGGTTTGAAGTTTAAATCGCACATGAAACCGTTTATGTGCAGTTTGACAAATTCAAAATCGCACATAAAATCGCTTGTGATTGGTGTGGTGTGATTTTGAATCATGCGGTGCGGTTTTAATTGGTGCGATTTCGGTTCCAAAATCAATTAAAATAATTAAATTTTATGCAATTTATATTAATAATTTAGCATCACACAATATTAAATACCACTTTGATAACACATAATTACACACAACTTTACTTATTATATTTTGTCTACACAAAAACAAAATAGAACCTGAAAATATGAATGATGTTATCTTCTTATATATGAAAATTCTACACAGAGATAATTATAATTTGGGATAATTTTAAATGTTTATACATTATAATAAAACTTCTTGATATGTTCCATTTTGACAGTGCATGTTGCAGTGCAATTTTATTACATGCAATTTTGCCCAAAAACTAAACCCAAACCACATTTGCGATTTTTCAACCCACCTAAAGCCGCTACATACGCCAGAACCGTTGTTGCGATTTTAGTTGGTGCGGTTGGTATGATTTTTGGTGCAGTTTCAGAAGCAATTTGGTTCCTTGCTTACCCCTAAAATTGACTGAGGGGAAGAAAAGAACGGATGAGTAAGGTTGTGAAAGAGAAATAAAACTCAATTCATCTCTAGTATATAATCAATTTTAAATATATTCAGTAATTGTATGAATAGACTAGGATTTGAGAATACATTTATAAATATGAAGGCCCATATGTTATACCAGTTAATAATAGTATAAAGAGTTCACGTGGTGAAAAATTGTAAAACTATTATTCTAATTTATCTATTCTCAGCCTATGGAATGGTGTGCAGTAGTTATTAATAAAATGAAGGAACTTATTATGTGTTTTGTTGGTTCGAGCGTGACTAGATATGCACGGCCTGGTCTAAGGCTACTAGGCTTTGAACGTTGACCAGGCCAAGTCAAGCCTAATCCAGTTGTAAGAAAGGTCAGGCCAGACCACGTTTATTGACTGAATTGATGACCTGAACGAACCTGTAGGCAAGGCCAGGTCAGGCCCAAGCCAAGGCCTAGGCCGTTCTAACCAGATCAGTCTTTTTTTTTTACGGTGAACTGTGCCCAAGCCAAGGCCTAGGTCGCAGTATGTTGAGCGCTGCTACGGTGCTACCTGTTAGGCTATTACTCTATTAGCTTAAATTTCTTATTTATTCAATTATTTGGGCAAGACTGACACCTGACCATTGATGGAGGAATTGACATGCACATTTAGACTTTTCCTAAAAGTGAAAGAGTCCAGGTGGCGACCCCCAAGTGAACTATATCCATTAACATAGTAGTTAGTTTATTATATATTAATAAACTTTTAATTAACTAACTTATTAATATTAAATAAACTATATGTTAATATTAAATTTTAATCAATTAACTTATTAATATTAAACAAACTAACTAACTAACTTGTATATTAATTAAATGTATTTACGAAAAATAAAAATTAAATTATTAAAATTGTAAACTTTATAATTGTATTAACTAAGAGACGTGTATTACAACTTATAAATTACAATAATAAATAAGTAAAACATTTGTATTCTAAATTAGTAAATTGTCTTCTAAATTACAACAAAAACAGTAAAATCAAGAATGAGTTAATTACAAACATTTGTCTTCTAAATTTTTAAAAATATATCTTCAAAAAAATATTTTCTAATCTTCAACAAATATTTGTTTACAAACTTTCAAAAAATATTTTTTCAATCTTCAAAAAATATATCTTTAACTTCATGGATGTGAACTTTCGACAGCTTCTACTCCGACTTCGAGATCTTCCGAACTATCTTGATCGTCTATTACGTCTTGTATTCTTCTTTGTGAGGTAAGGTAATCTCTATAGCAAATGTATATCTCTAATGATTTCGGGCTAAGCCTATTTCTTTTTTCATATAGTACCCTGTCAGATAAAGAAAAATAAGATTCTGAAGCTACGGTACTAGCTTGGATAGTTAGTAAATCACGGGCCATTGCGGCCAAAGTAGAAAATTGTTGGCTATCTTTTTTCCAAAATGCAAGTGTATCAAAATTTTCAAATTCTTGGTCCGTTATAAAACTTCTAAAATTAATACTATAATATAAACCAAGTTCGTTCAAACTACTTGTATGTGTTAAAGTTTTTGATTTTTTTGATAATGATGCATACATAGAAGATGAAGATGCAAGGGGTGGTGCACGTGTGGATGTAGAATATACAGACTCATGTTTTTTTTATAAAATTCAGTAAATGTATTATTAAAATCTAGTTTAATGTTATCAATATTTTGAGTACCTATATTTTTTGCTATATTTTCTAAAACATTTTTCACACCTTCTAATTTTATTACGGGGTTTAATGACGTTGCACAAGTAATAATAGTAGGCATGTCTTCGAAATATTTTTAAAATTTTTCTTCCATATTAATAATAAGATTAACCCAAAAATTATCATTTTTATATTATTGAAACATATTTGTTATTTTCAAACATGCAAACAAAACATGATAAATTGTAGGATAATAAACATCACTTAATAATTTCATGTGTTTTTAAAAAAATTTAAGAATATTTAAAAATTGACATAATAAATTTCAGTCTTCATTTGTTATTTCATGATTAGTTTGTGTGTTATAAAACTCCATAAGTATATTTTGGCGTTTATAAACATCTCTAAATAAATCATATGTACTATTTCATCTAGTGTTATTATCAAATTTTACTCTATTAAAATTTTCACCTCTTACATGACAAAAAAATTTAAAATCTTGTATTTTTCTATTTGAACCATATATAAAACTAATCATGCCACAAATTTTAGATAAAATCGGTTGCAAGTAAGTGAATTCGAATTGTACAATCAAATTTATTATATGGCATACACATCTAACATGAAAAAATACATCATTTACTACAGGTTTTATATCATTTTTTAACATATTAATAGAACTAGTATTATTTGTTGCATTATTTAAACTAATACTCATTATTTTATCTTTAATTTTGAAAGTACGAATAATGGAAATAATTCGACCATATATTGATTGACCATTATGTGGTAATTCAAAATATTCAAATCCTATAATTCTTGTTTGCATAAACATATCAGAATCTATCCAATGAGCTGTAATACAAATATAACTAATTACAGGTTGATGATTAGTAGACCAAATATCACTAGTTAAACAAATTTTATCATCAAAATTATTAAAATATTCAATTAATTCTTTTTTAGCTATATTATATAATTTAATTGAATCGCGTTTAATAGTCATTCTACTTACTTGCTTATATTTTGGTTGCAATGTGCCTTGAATGTAGTCAGTACATCACACTGTTAGAGTTCATGCCCTAGTGACCAATTATTTGATGTAATTTCTTAACATTTTTTATATTATATTTGATTGAATAAATAAATTATTTTATTATGATTTATTTACTGCGTTATATAAATGTTAGCATAATAAAAGTACTTAGAATAGTGATACGAATTATATAGCTTCAAGTATGTGACTTGAACATGAGATTATATAATTATAATTAGTATCATTGCTCTTAAATGTCCCTAGTCTAGTATCATTGTTAATGGGACAACAATGATGCATTGAGACTGGTATGTGAATTGACTGATGGTCAAATTTCATTGATCATAAATATATGAGATATTGAGTCAATGCATAGGTACATGTTAAAGAACAATGTACTGGACAGACCTACCATGAGAATTCTACGTGTAGCATTATGCAAAGTGTCATAAGAAATTCTCATAGTGACAATGTTGTAATGATCCTCCGACCTGAAATCACTATATTGTTACATGAAAATTTATGTACTTTGATATCATCAAAGATCACTTTTTATAGGATGAACAATAAATGTGATTATTGGGTACATCATGAATCGTGTGAGTAATATAAGTGATCTAGATGGAATTTAACCCTCCTATATATTAGGGGTGATATCCATAGTCCTCTTGATTGAGTAGGACTATGAAATGCATGACCATGCTCAAATAGTTATTTGTTTCATATAGTCTACTCATTGATCAAGAAAACTCAGATTAAATTATGAAGAGTATGACACATTTCATGCCTCGAGTTTAATCTAGGATGTCGAGGTTAAAAGGATTAAATTACATTAAAACATTGATCACGAAAATATTGTATCGAATCACCGATCTTATTATTACTTGGGTAGCAGTGATGCATTACTAGATGTCACTCACTGTTTATAATTATATAATATGATTTTAAAATTATTGCCAATGTAATAATAACCTATAGGGTCACACACTTAAAACGTAATTAAAAGGGAATTAATTTAAATTATAAGAATTTAAATATATTAATATGATTGATAGTATTTAAATTATGAATTTAAATTAATAAGATAACTAGTATATATATATGTATATTAATTAAGTAAAACTTAATTAAGATATAATATATATATATATATATATATATATATATATATATATATATATATATATATATATATATATATCAGCAAAGAAAGTCACGTAAGAAAAAAATCTAAACCCTAGCCGCTTTTAGAAAGAGACTAGAGAGAAAAATATTCAGAAAATTCAGATCTTGGTGGCTAGTACCGCAGCTCCCTTTTGCTGCAGATCGTGTGACGATTCGCGGAACGTTCGTGTGGATATCGTAGAGGAGCAGTTCCGTTGGATTGCGTTGAGGATTCGAAACTGTTTCAGAAGTTTCATCATCTCCATTCAAGCTCGGATAATCGGTAAAATAAATCTAAACCTCTGAATTAATATGTTTTCACATGGATCCTGTTTTAGGGTTTCGAAAATTATCTTGAAATTTTTTTAAATTCCGCTGCTTTTATGATTCGAAATCCCTACACGCGCATCATCAAAAAAATTAAATGGAAACTCCTTCTCGATCACTAACCACTCCTTTTGCAATATTTGGTCGTAACTCCAATTGTGGCCAGAACGATCAATTTTGTGATTGAGTGCTTTCATCGGTTATTTTATGTTTTTTCAAGCATGACTCATAGTGACGGACTAATGTGTTATTTCCTTTAATCCCAAATAAGTTATTACATATTTTCCATTGGGCTCTTTTAACACCTTCCGCAATCCACACTTCGATGAAATGATCCCAAACTGTCGCTTTACGTTTACTTTGCTCACCTGTAGGATGTGGAAATGTTGTATAGTCTGCACTCGAACTTGGAACGGTACTTTCAGGCATAATACTATTTGGATCATTTTGAATAAAAAATGGCACTTGTGGAAGGTTAGAGGAATGAGAATCCATTGTAATAATATGAGTGTACTAATAAAATTAATATTATGATTTATGTGTATAATAAATTGTAAATACTATATAAAATTATAAGAATCGTAACAATGATATAATAATTTAAGACTTTGAGCTTGGAAGTAATTGTTATTGTTATTGCTATATTAGAAGATAGAAAGAGAGACGTGATTATGTGAGGAGCTGATTTGTGAAGTAAATTATATGATTTTTATAGAGAAAAAAATATAAACATCAGACAAATTGACCGTTAGTAAAATAGATGTTAAAAAATGACGTTAAAAAAAATGATCGTTGATCTATGTTAGTGTGCCTTGTTTGGACTTTGAAAAATTAAAAGAAAAAAGAAGCAAGCATTTTATTTTCTCTCTTAAAATATCATCAAATGTTTCTTGGGTAACTTACAATTGACAAGATAAGACATTCATTGCTTCATTAATGACAAGTCACAACCTCTAACTTACTCTCTCTAAAAATTAAAATTAAAATATCTCTAGTCATTTTATCTCACTCATTCTTCTTAACAAATAGTAGTATAATACATATAAATATATTTGGAACCATATTAGCGTATAATTAAACTTTTCTCACTTATTTTGATAAGTAAAATAGGAGTAGATATTTTCAACCTTATGAATAAATCAATTAATCAGAATGAATTTTATTAATTAATTATTAATGAAACTAATAAAAGTAAGAAAAAAAAGTGTATAAACAATCATTACTATATATTTCTAATACTTTCAAGATAATGTAATAAATAACAATTAACAAAACAATTTTTTTTATTAAACTAAACTTCGATAAAAAGTGAATTACAATAAGATTAGACTTTATTTTTTTCAACACATCACACTTTTTTTTCTAGCTCGCAGGTGTGAGGTGGCAGGTGGAAGACCGAAAAGTGGTTGGTGGCATGTGAATTGAGGTAATAAGTGATGCAAAGATGGAACAAATCACGAATTCACAATTGACTTTAGGCTTTTTTATTTTTATTTTATCGTTGCTACTTGCTAATTTTGGGAACTTGGGTTGGGCGAAGTCACGAATTTACGTATTTAATATATGTCTCTGCATGCCTAAGCTAAAGCTATGAGGGTTGTAGTCTGTGGAGTAGAGCTTTTTTTTACAGATAAGATTCAGACCGCACATACCTTATGACACCACCCTCCATTTAGTAATCACGAGTGTGCTAGGCAAGTTAAGGTCTCAGGCCTCCGGCCGGACCAGGTCGCAGGCTAGGTCGATTTTTTTAAAAGGCCGAGCCAGGCCAAATTTACACTCTAAAACTATGATCTGTTATTAGTCTGCCAATCCGGCCCGGCCTGGTCCAGGCCTTAACCAGGCCAAACATTAACCAGGTCGAGCCACAGGCCGCAGGCCAGTTGTGTAACTCTAGGCGTGACTAGCCATTCCCCAGGTCATGCTTGATTTTGTTGGTTTTAAAATTAAAAAAAATAAATAAACTTGTCAAACATGACAGGGTAAACTAGTTGAGTATATAAATATAGGATTATATGTTAGTATTATAAATTGTTACTCCCTCCGTCTCAAGATAAAAGTTTTGATTGGCTTTTTATGTATATTAAGAAAGAGATAAAATTATCCATATTTAAATTCTCATTTAATTGTATAGTTTTCTGCACATGACTAGTGATACTTTATAAATATGCATAGAGAACAAAAATATGACAATTAATACTAAGGATATTATAGGCAAATTATTGTAAAAAAATAGATTATTTAAGTTAAGTAGACATTTAACTTGAGACTATCTAAAATAGTAATAAAGACTTTTATCTTGAGACGGAGAGAGTATTAAAAAAGGTTATGAAATTTTTTAATAAAATGTTAATAAATATTTTATTAATTATTATATATTATCTATTTACTTGTAATTAAGCAGAAACTGCCTTTTTATTTAATTGACCAATGTATGGTATTTTCAGTAGTCTATGTGAAATCACATAATTAAAATAAAAATTAATTTTTTATAGAATAACTTATAGATTATTATTTTGTGTAATTAGCTTAAACGGAAGGAGTTTGACGAACAATATTTGGAATTATAATTTGGGTATTACATTACTTCATCTATGTACGAATTTCGTACTCCTTCAATAAGAATCCTTTTAATTTTAGTTAGTTCGTTTTGTTCCTCGTTTCGAATTTGGGTATTATCTTAAATGATTGTTCTTTGTTAAATTCTTATGATAGCCCCATCTTCGCGTTGAAATTTAGAACTCATATTTGTACTCTTGAAACTAGTTTTATCATGTTTAATAGTTATTTTGATCTTTATATAAATGTATATGTTAATATATTTTTAGAGACTTTGTGTTAATTCATTTTGGTTTAACACGTACATATTAGAACCCTTGTGTTGATATATTGTGTCGCATGTGTTGTAACATTATATATTTGATAAAATATATCATAAGATATACTTGAGCTATAATCACTTGTGGGGGGTACCACAAACATGTCAACTTGGCACCAAGGGATAACACTTTTTGTGACGGTATGATCAGTCTACAATGTCTCCATTTTGTGCTCTGACTGGAATTGGCTATATTATAATATGATTTTGTTTTGGGAGGTGTAGAGTTAACCCTAGTTTTTTGTTCTGTAGATTAGTAATTTTGTGTCAAACATGCATTCCGATTTTGCATGCATCTGGATCCGGTCGGTCTGATGTGTGATTTGTCTGTGTGGTATTATTTTGACTTGCTTGTGTAGCAAGATATATTTCTATTTTATTTTGAACTCAGTATGAAATAACATACAACCATTTGATTCAACCTACCATTTTGTTGTGATAGTTTGTTCGTTTCAGTTCAATTTAGTTTATTAAGTTATTTATTTCAGTTCATTATTTTTGTACTCTATATTCGTACTGAGCATTTGACACATGCTGTGTTTTTCTTCTAACAGGTAATCAAGGTGATCAAGGGCGAGTGTGATGAGCACTGCCTTAATCCAAGTGGTTTAAGTATTCTATTTAAGTTTTGATATTTTTGTTTATGTTAT
Organism: Hedera helix; assembly: GCA_947179155.2. Classification (NCBI taxonomy): domain Eukaryota; kingdom Viridiplantae; phylum Streptophyta; class Magnoliopsida; order Apiales; family Araliaceae; genus Hedera; species Hedera helix. The sequence continues at coordinate 30,831,419 of OX359281.1, forward strand.
GGAGTTATTTAATTTTTGGAGTCCTAATAAATATCCTAGATTGACTTTTGAGACAGTTTAGCATTTATTATGATTTAACTTATGATAGTTATGTGTTATTAGAGTATTCATTTTGAGGTAGAGTTCCTTATTTATTTTGTAAGTTATGTTCTTTTTATTGCATAACCTCTCTTTCTATTTTAGAAAGAGGGTGTTACACTATGCGTACAGGGCGTTAGGGTATTGTTGGGCTCCCCTAACAACAATGTTAATATACGGATTGGTAGCTTGGATTAAATCAAAAGATTCATTCATAGGCTAGGCATGAATGAATAAGAACAGTGCATGTGGGGCATGTTCTTAGCGGGCAACACATTGGGCAAGTGCTTGGCTTGGTTGAAATTTCATGTGAGCTAGATTGGCAAAGCATTGTGGTATATGTTGGCATAATTCGTGAACTGAGACAACAAATATGTCGTTAACTTTGTGGGTTAATTTGGATGTTGGGCTAAATGGGTCAGACATTAGGGCTGGTGGCAGTTATTGGTGATTACACATTCAGACAATATCAAGCACATACTGACTTATCTTAAATTTGAATTTTAATATGCCTGATTTATACATGATTGTGGTAGGTGGTTGGTAGGCAGTTTATTATTTGAATTTGAATACTGAAAGGTCATTGGCTAGAAATTTCTGAGCAGTTGGAGATGTCAATTACAAGCCTATTTTGTATGTATTTATATGCATTGTTGGGGTTGTGAATGACATACAATTTGTGTGAATCTTGCAAACCCTTAGCCGATGTATTTCTTATTATTGAGAGTGCAATAAAAAGGCGTTGGGACGTTGTCATATAAATTGTAGCTTTGTGTGTGTGCGGCTTGTGTATTGGACTGTCAATTACATACAAACATGTGTGTAAACAGTTTTGACTAGTTTAATGACAAATTAGTTCATCACAAGTAAAACAATTGACGAAAAAAATTAGTTTCAAACATATACCCTGCGACAGTAATCATCATAAAAATTAAATATGCTAGATTGATCATGTTAAAGGAGCAAAAAATTGACTTAGAGAGCTCTAGATTAATGAAAGGGTGGTGATCCTAGCATAAAATCTTTGTACACCAATTTTCTTAACCAACTTATGTATAAAAACAAATTCTAAGTCAATAATTTTTTTTCTCCTTTTGTCCTTCACATCACCATGCACCCAAATGAAAGAAAATGCAAAAAAAAAAAAAAAAAAAAGATAAAAGAAAAGGAATATTAACTCATTATGGAAGACTTGCTTTATGTTTTTCCAAGTCAATGAATGATGCTAACTTTGGTCTTTGAACACCATGCATAACATTGAAATTTCAAAATTTGCCCACTCCCACTTGTCTAACTTATTATACAACCAAAAAAAAATAGCCCTCAAAATTCTTCTAATTCCCCAGCTCCTATGAAAAGATTGTACCAAAAGTCCATTCCATCATAAACTTTGCCACTATTAAGCATTTGACATTTTAATTCCTCATTAATCCCCCAAATTTTTGAATCCTCTGCTGGTAACTCTTCTGTCCAATAACTCTCGTCGATTTGTGGAAATGTACTCTCCGATGAGCCCATTTGTTCTTGCTTAATAGCCGTGGTCATGACCGATAAGTCCGTGACTGATAAGAGTTCACTAGACGACCTTTGGGGCGAAATCGACCCATACCTGGGTCCACAAACCGCGAATTGAGTAGAGAAATCCGGGTTTTCGCATCGTAGTTGGGTCGGACCATTGGATTTGATGAATTGTTTTTTTGAGACTTCAGAGGGTTGATAATTTTTGAGTTTTTTCTTTAAATGTGTATGCCAAACATTTTTTATTTCATTGTCAGTTCTTCCCGGTAATTTCACTGCTATCGCAGACCATCTGAAAATAAAACAAAAATGATTCATATAAATATAATTAGCACAAGTGCATAAAATTCTAATAGTTTAATGTGGTAGCAGACATTTGAAAATGTTAAACAAATTTTGTCGATAATTATGACACAAAAGCCTTGGGAGATATGTGACATGAATATGAGTATTTTATTGCTATAGTTTCATATGTGGACTATTAGTTTAATACGCATGATTTATATGGCGAATCTTTTCGACTCTAATTAAATCTATACCAATTTACCGAGTTATTTTGATTAATTCTAAGTCAATTCAACAATTTAATTTGGCGACTTAACAATTCAAAAAAAAAATATTTTTTATTTTCAGGTCTTCTTGATCTTAAATTTTAGCATTCCCAAAAGTCAACGGTTCAAAAGTTAAGTTTTAAAAAAAAAATAGTACACATTTATTATTATACAATATATCATTTGTCATTAAAAATTGAGTAAAGATAAAAAAATAAAATAAAATAAAAAAACTTTTAAGTTATCAAGTCATTAAATTTAAACTGTTAAATTAATTTGAGACTAACAAAAATATTACTCCAAATTATAATATATAAAATATACCTCATAAGTCGTTATTAAACTTACTCATGCAAAAACAAAAATTATTAAACTTGTTATTCTTTAATAAGACAGACATATGTAGAAACATAAAGCAATTTATATATTATCGATCTCATATTTATTTGACTTTTTGAGTCCCGCATATATATGCAAAGACAAAAGTCTAAACAAAAATCCATTTCAGTTTCCAAGAATTATTTTGATATATGACATGTATAAGTCTGTAATGTTAGTTATCCATATTTTTACTTAATTAACAATTATTAAAAAAAAATTACTCCTGTTCCCCTGTTACTATAATTATAGAAAAGTGTGACATATATATGTCATTTCTGTATTTTATTCCTATGATCACTAACAGAAATTATATTTCTTGTTTTGTAAGTTTATGCCCATCAAAATATTTCTTTAAATTGTTGTAACATTTTTTGCACAATTAATAATTTAATTACTAACATATTTTGATATGAAAATAATAAATTAATTCAGACTTGATCAGAATTCTGATTGATACGGACCTATTACCAAGCATTTCATGTAGCTGAAAGATAGTTTCCTCCTCTTCCTTGGTGAAATTTCCTCTCTTAATATCCGGTCGCAAGTAGTTTATCCATCGGAGTCTGCAACTCTTCCCACATCTTAGAAGACCTAAACATATGATAAAGAAAAAAGAAGACAACCATTAAGTAGTGATTAGAAAATGGCACATCTTAAAATTATATTAAAAACCCTTCTCAATTTTCAACTTTGCATCAAAATTTAATTGTGTAGTTGAAAAAAGTTGGCTATTTAGAAATATTTATACATGCAAGTGTGTTGATCATTTTGTCATAAAATGTCATCTTTGTTAGAACATTTTTTTCATAAAACCCATATGATTACCAAGGGGACATAAAAGTATGTGTTTTCTTTAATTAGTATCATATTCTCGGTAGAGGGTTGCTAAAACTTAAAATCAAATTTTAGGAGAAAATGTCATATCAACCGTCAGCTATCACTTGAGATAGAGCTCATTGTTGATGAACTTAAGAGTAAAAGTCTGATTTCGCAAGAAAAATGTGTATGGAAACGAAAATGATCATATCTAAAGGATCAATTTTCTTGGGAAATGATCAGTTTCGTCCTCCCATCCTCAATTTATTGGAAAACTTAAATCTTAAATGACCAAAATATCTCTATGGCAAAAAAAGAAGAAACAAAAAAGAATGGGTAATATATAATTACCGGCTTGTTTTGGAAGAGCCCTCCAATTTGCATGGCCATGTTGTTGAATGTAAGAGATGAGAACTTGATCTTCTTCTGTAGTCCATGGCCCTTTCTTCAGTCCCATCTTCGCACAACAAGGAGTTCTCACCATCTTAATTAATTTCTTCTTGACCTCAAATTGTGACCTCTCTCTCTCTCTCTCTTTCAGGATACTTCTTTTTTTATCTCCTATTAATTGATAGAGAGAGATGTCTCAAAGCTCAAAGTGGTATTGGCCAGGGGTGGGGTGGGTATTTATCCTAAAAACACACACAGTAAATAAGATATTTATGTGCAGAATAGTCCAACTACAGCGTCTAGAATTCATAGAGTAGCTCGAATTTTCCGCCAGGGAGAATATCTCTCCTCTCTGCTCTCTTCTCGCTCTTTCGCTTTCCATTTTTTATCAACAATTAAATACTACATCAAATAATAATTAAATACTACATCAAATAACTATAAACACATAATAATTAGATGTTATATCAAATATTATATTTATTTATATTATTAAAAAATGGGATAAGACATTGAAATTTATATCATACCCCACTTTTTAATGATATAAATAAATATAGTATTTAATTGTTATGTGTATAGACTTATCTATTTTAAAATATAAGATTAATAGTTTTAACTAATAATAAGTATAACTACACAATATTTAAACATAACATTCAAGTGCTATATTCATTTTAATCATTAAAAAATAAAGCATAATATTAAATTTTGTATCATATTCTATTTTTTAATAATTAAAATAAATATAATATTTAATTTTATATTTATAAATTATATATGTAGACTTTTATTTCAACTAATTTATTGTTTATTAGTAGAATTTGGACAGTACTAGACATATTAATCAACTCCCTTTTAGTGATTTGGTAAGAGAAAAGGAGGGCCCATTAGTCTTGCATGGATTACCATATAATCAATACCTCATATATAAAAGCAGAAAATAAGATAAATTAATTTAATTTTTTGAATTAACTCATTAATTAGAATAAATTAATTCAAATAATTTTTGAATTAACTAAGTTTTAAAAAAAAAAAAAAATTGAATTTGAGTCTTTAGATCTTTTATATATATTTAACCATGCAAAACTTTTTAGAAATTATAAATACATGCACGTATTCATTTAAAAATAATAGTCACTCTTTAATTATTCACATAAATATAAATATAATATATATATATAGGAAGAATACCAAAACCCTGCTATGCTTCGTATAAATAACCCTCTATTCCCTTCTTTCTTTTTCACTATATCTTTCAATTACTTTTATTTTTTGAATATTCTTTGGACAAGTTAAGAAAATAGAGAAGAAGAATTATAGTTCAGTAAGCTTGTGTATTTCGACAACTCCAAAGGTGTCTACGCTGGTGAAATTATATGTACCTACTATTTTCATATGTTGTTAATGATATTTTTATATGAATAATTTTTATGTCGTTCACTTTATTTAATCACATAAATAATTTGATCAAATATTATTATTTTTAATATAAACACTTGTTAATAATTAAAGTCCGTATTTTGCACGGACTATTACACTAGTTATGCATACCGATGAGACTAAACAAAATTTTAATGCTATTTGTTTTTATATATTATGAATATTCTGTATTTATCATTAAAAAGACTACAAATAGTTTGAATTAAAATGAATAAACACCTGTGAAAGTGGTACAATTGACTAGATTTATTAAATTACTAACTCATATTCTACTTGCAGCAACCGTGTCTACCCACGAGTTTTGATACTGATCTCACAAGGCACGCCATTGTTCAAAAAATCCACAGTATTATTTTTTAGTCATTGTTTAAAATAGTGTACGAATCTCATTAGCTATATAATTGCGTCAGAGACAAAATAACATGGAAAAATAAGTTTTTGTTGTGGAGATATTCACAAAGTTGTTATTATACTCGATCCAAAGTATTGAATTAATATTAAATTTTTGAAGTTTATTATGAAATTTGAGTTTATTTGATTTTTAGACTATATAATTATAAAATTTATAAATTACTTTTAAAATACTGTCAATTGTAAAATTTATTATTTCCAAAAGCTCAATAAATCACACTAATTTTTAAGTTAAAAATATCTCCAATTAACTTTAAAAACTAATATTAATCTTATATATTGAAAGGAAGGAAGTGAATTATATATAAATTAAACCTTCATATACTACTCCCGTCTCAATATTAAAATTATATTTATAAAATAACGATTTTTAAAGAGAGTATTATTGTTTCAAGATTATTTTTAGTGTTAGTTAGAAATATAATAATTGTGACGTTATAAAATTAGTTAATTAAAAATTAAAGTAATTACACATTAGAAACATCATGTTATTTTATTAATTAAAAATTAAAAATATATCATAGCAAGTATTTACTATGAATAAAAAATGGACAAATACTATTTATACCATTGAAGTAACGGTCATTTGTTAAGTTTTCTGATTTAATATTTAGGGTTTGATTTTTTGAACGACGTCCACTACTATTAATAACGGATGTTTTAAAAAAATTTAAACATCTGCTAATAATAGTAGTAGATGTCGATTTTCAAATACTAATCTTGATTGTTCCTTCTTATTTTCAATGATATAGATGATGTATGTCTTACAAGAATCTATAACAAATATATGTTATAAATTATGCCCCCATATACACACACACAATTAAGTTTTAGATCGAGGGAGTAACGTTTTCGACATGCATGAGAGTTTGGACTTTTATTGCTCAAGACAAAAAGCATCTATAGACGAACACTCTTTTTCCCTCAACTTCTTCTCAATATCCGAAGGATTTTTGCTTTTTGTAATCTACATACGCAAATGACTAATGAGCGGTTTGGTTGAAAAGAGATGAGTGCCGAAAGAAATGACCAATTCAATTAAAATATTTTCTTTTGATGCTTGATATGCTAAGTTTTGTCAAAATAATTATTTCAACTGAATCACGTTTTTTTTATACATTAGAATCACGATTCCTTATCCCCTAAAGAATCACGATTTCAATAAATAAAGGAATGGAGAAAAAAATATTAAGACAAAAATGTCTTCACCCGTATAAATAAATAAATACATATAATATAATATATTAATGGGTATTATATTTATTTTGTATTATATTATATTAATAGAATATAAATGATATATATTATATTATATATTAGATATATATTATATTATATATTAAATTTATATATAATATATTTAATATATAATATTATATTTTTAATATGTTTTATATTTGTAATATATTATATTATAATTATATATATATATATATATAGAATATCTTTTATATATATATAGTTAGTTAATTAGTTAGTTAGTTAAGGATATTTTAGTTATTACATTCTATTTCATTCCATTTTGATATATTTTTTAAGTAACATACTAAATACATGAATAAAGTATTCGATTCTAATTCCGTTATTATTTGATTTTGATTTCAACCATCATTACATTCCGTCCTAAAATAATTTCGCTCAACCAAACGGCTCATAAGTTCTTTCTTTGTTGAAACATCCGAGACAAATTCATTAATAATGAGTGAAGTAACTCGTGTCCTCACCTCCATACCTCTATCTATTGTGGGATAACATCACTTGCCTTTGTGTCTCTGCCTTTCCTCAAGAGCTCTCTCAATTGTAGGGATAATATCGCATACCTTTGTATCTCTACCTCTAATAACCCGATCGGATAACTCAATCTGAGTTTTCGAAAGTCGACTCTGATATTATATGAAACAACCCGAATCAAATATCAAATCCGAAATAAATCTCAAATAAAATTTCTAGTATGAATTTAATCGAACCAATTACATCCAAATAAGACCTTAAACCACTAACTCAATAATATCTTCTTAGATTATTTTAACCATATAGGCTTATTAAAAGGTCATGACTAAATGTACTATTTTAATAAGTTAATTCTTTATATATAGACAAAAAAAAAAATCATATATTTCAATGTAGGATTAGAATGTTACAATATTCAACATAAATTAATTGACAATGAGTCTGTCTTATATATTAATTTTTAGGTTTTATTTGTTTAATATGAGACTATATCTTAATACAATCTCTTAAGATAGCAAATTTTTAACCAATGTCTGCTTTGATACTATGTTGAATCTTTTAAATAAAAATTATTTTGACGATGAATATGTGTGTAGCCCATCAAAATTATAAATTGAGTTTCCACGAATGATGTAAAACTTCATATCTCGACACTCTTTTATTATTTCTCTAGACACAATAGAAAAGGCATTATAATTATTTAGTAAATTTTATGAAAACTAACTCATGTTATTGGTGTGTTTGTTTTACTTCTAAGTTACAACTCTAGTACCTCTTGTACTTGTTAGCATGAAGGTGCTCGACTAGCTAGCAAACCCTATTTCTTTCACCTTATCCGTACGGAATAGTTAGCACAAATATTTAAGTATTCCAAAAGAAAGTCAAATAATATATATGTGAATTATCGATGGCCACTTGATTCAATAATATGACTCATTTTTATCAATATAAATATTGAGAATTCGAATCTTATTAATAGCATGTTATTATGAAGACATGTCCAGAAATCTAAAAGGTGTAAGTAGATTGATAAAAATAGTAAGTTATCTCTTCTCTTAAGTTAAGATAAATTATTATAATAGATTAAAATATTTATAATATATATATTATACGAGGTACGTATCAACAAATTAGAAAATAAAAGTTGATTATAGAACATAATATTAACAAGTTATTTGGTGATTTTGCAACTTGCATACTCTTGTTGATAAAAGTAAATTTTCATATTAGGTAAATTATAATTTGGTTTCTCGAAGCTAAGCTTCTTAGTTCAAAAAGATTATTATTAGACATTAAACCCCAATCAAATTCAGTTAAACTACAAAGTGTCATTAATTTAGCTTTTGAATAGGAGAACCTGAACGGAAAGAGAGGCATTGGTTCTATAACCCCAATCTGTCTTACAGTCTTAACATTTGTAGTGCAAGTTAAAAGAGTAAAAATAGTGATGCATCTCCCATTTATTGAACAGAACTTACAAAAATGTGATTTTAATAATAAATAAATAAAACATGTACTTAAGATTTAATTGGGTCAATAATTTTGGATTTCTTTTTAATTAATGCATGGTCAAAGTCCAATTTTGAGGTTTCACGTTAAAGAATTAATGGCCCTTCGGACAAAGCCAACTGTTAATAATATTCCTGCATGGTGACGCCTACTACTAGTAGCCCCTTGGCTTCCTAGTACTAATCAACGATCTAAATACCGGAGGCCTTCGGCCTAGTAGTATCAGATATCCAGGAACGGGTCAAGGATAGAGTTTGGGGGGGGGGGGGTGGGAGGAGGGGGGGGGGGGGTTTCTATTGGATTATTAATGATACCCAAAAAAATTGAACTATCTAAATGTGAGACTACTATTCACAAGGTCCTACAATTAGAAGGCTATTTTTATTTTATTTTTGGTAACTAAGGGACTTGTAATCACCTTTATTTCAAATCCATATTGAATAACAACAATGTTAAAGTTCACAAAAAAATGAACTCAAATAATATTTCAAATAATTTGACATTGCTACATTCGTTAAGTACATTATTTGTAATTGATTACATCGCAAAATATTATTATCTTATTTAATACTATATTATTTGGCATATAAAATTTGACTCTAAAGAATGCCAAATAAATAAAACGCCAAATGAATAAAGTTAAATACATTTTTAGTCATTAAAGTGGGGGTTCGATGTACAAATATATCGTTAAATTAAAAAAAAAATTACAGTCAATTTATTAAACTAATATTTTTCTACAAAATATTCAAAATATTACAGGCAAGATGATATGGCAAAATGAGCACGAGTCCATTTCACTTATCGATCGCATCATGCTGCATCAGCTATATATCATTGATAACATGGAAGAGTGACACAAAAAAATAATAAAAATTTATATATAATTATATATATATATGAAGAATAATGATTCATAACGAAAGTTGGACCAGAACATGTATTTTTTCATCTAATTTAATATTGTCCATTCGTTGCGAGATCGGTTGATTTAGAAAAAATTATATCGCATAATAGTTATTAACACTATCACATAATTGTTATCTGATATATGATCCATATAAAAAATATTCATATTACTGTTCAAATGCATTGCGTAATTGTTTTGTTAGAAGGAAATCGATCTTCAAGGATGGCTTTCGTGAACTGGACTTCGCGGGTCTTGGTGATCGATAAGTGAAGTGGACTTGTGCTCATTTTGCCAAACTTTTTTCTGTCTAACAGGATTTATATATTTTATTATTTATTATAATTAATTAGTTCTTGACTCTATCAATCAAATAACAAATAAAAAAGATCAAGAACAAACTTTATATATAAATAGATAGATACATCGTCATTGGTTGAATAATACTCCTAAATTTAGAAAGAGATTCTTACAGTACTAAATAGTGTTATACTCTGTATGTTCCGAAACTAAGTGCCATTTGATCGCCTATTTTTATCTTCTGTTAATCATATTAATTGCTTAAATATATGACATATTTGGACATAATATTAGCTTATGATTATTTTATATTAACATTTAAGTTCTATTTGTTTTTGGGCAAAATAAATTATGCTCAAGTGTTTTGTATATTTATCACACATACGTTAACCTCAATAAACAAGTTTGGGTTTGCTATACCTTAATTAATTATCCTTAACTAATCCACTTTTTAGTCTTACTTTAACACTGAAATTTAGATGTAGCTTTTATCATCTTTCCTTCTTGTGTCTAATTAAGGCCATGTTCCACTAACATGCATTAATATATATTGGTTTATTCATAATCATTGATTCTTATGATGGCTATTATATATTAAATTCATGATCTCTTGATATATATGTTATAAATCTTGATGATCATATGGATATGTTAGGCAATTTCCTCCATTGTTAGCCACTCAAGAAACACTTGGTCATTTGTAATTAGTTATACAAAATGTCACTAAAGTTGCACTAATTCATGCAATATATTAGGCTAATTAACTTGTATGTTAATCTTATTTTTGTTTATATATAGGTATATAAGAAAGTAGGATACCAATTTCATTACCAAACACTTAAAAAGTTGATTTACGCTAATCCATGTATTCCATTAAATTGTATGCTACCCCATAGAAAATGTATAATAACAAAGAAAAAGGAAAATGGGACTCTCTTTTTTTCATTTTTATATTTATTTATTTATTCTTTTATTTATTTATTTATTTATTTATTTATTTTTTTATTTTTTTATTTTTTTATTTTTTTATTTTTTTTGTTTTCTGGTCTCTGCATTGTTTATAGTTTCTACTCAACCAACAAAGAACACGCCATGGACAAAGATTTTTCAGTGCTCACCAAGGTCTTAATCGATGTCTAGATAGCATCTCATAAATTATACTCCCCTTCGTTCTAAAATATAATATTATTATTGACTTTTTAAAATTAATTTAAAATATTTTGAACTCAAAATTGGCATAAGTTCTTTTAATTTTAGTTAATACAATAATAAATATTATAAATTATCTAATAAGTACCACTCATTATAATATTTATTATTTCATAATTTATTATGAATTATTTTTAATTTAAATTTAAAAATATTTTGAATTAACTTACAAAAATTAATAATAATCTAATAATTTGAAACGAAGTATTATTGATAATTTCTTTTGAGTAGGCATAACCAATAAAAAGATGTTGTGGAGTATTATTAAATGTCAAGCTTTGAGTTGTTCAAGCATGGGGCCTTCTGAAAAATGATCTTAAATTTTTGCTCAAGTTTAACTTAACTAATTAGCTTATTTATGATACGTAAATGTCACAGATAAACCGTAAAACTTAAAAAAAAAAAATCAAAGCCAAGTTCATGTAGCTTGTCGATGAGAAATAATATATATGATTGGCCAAGTTACAACATTTTCGGTCAAAGTGGCTTGTTATCCCATTAGATGCGAGTCCCTACTCCCAGGGTTGGTGGGTTTCTTGTAGGGTTTATTATCTGATGTAATCCAAGACTTTTTTCCTAAAAGAAAAAAAAATCTTGTCGGCAAATATTAAGAATATATTTTTATTTTACTTATTTGTCTAAAAATATTTTATTAATTTAATATTATAATATAATAATAAATTATGATAATAAATTTGAAGAAACGTTATTTACTCACTAAGATATTGATTGTTTTTGTTAAACAAAAAAAACTCCCCAAATATAACTCGTTTTATTACTAAAGAATGTTAAAAATACAGTATCCACACGAACGCTCCGCGAATCGTCACACGATCTGCAGCAAAAAGAAACCGCGGTACTAGCTACCAAGATTAGGATTTCTGAACTATTCTTCTCTTTAGCCTCTTTTTGAAAGCGGCTAGGGTTTTTAATTTTTTTCCTTTTATGCTAAAAAATGCATTAGCCTTTTAAAGAGACACATCATATGAGCCACAAGTTCCAACACCCGCCACCTTAGCTAATATCCTCACCCATTCAGAAGATAAGCATCTTGATCCAACCAGTTTGGGGGGGCGCCTTCTTTTTAGCACCTGGAGACATTAACCAAGTCCAAGCAATGCTTGAACTTGTTCGCAGTCACAATCTTTGTCAACATATCAGTTATATTCTCAGAAGTGCGCACATTTTCTAATATCACATCACCCATAGCAATTAACTCTCTCAACTTGTGAAGTATGCTTGGTCATCGCATGATACACCTAATGTTTTGCCAAATAAATGGCACTCTGACTATCACAATATAACTACACTCGACCTTGATCTATGCCCAATTCCTTCACAAAACTCTTTAACCACAACGCTTCTTTCCTAGCCTCAATCACTGCCATGTACTCAGATTCAGTAGTAAATAGAGCCACTAGATGTTGTACCATAAATCTCCAACAAATTGGTCCATCTGTCAGTGTAAACACATACCCTGTCGTAGACCTCCTGTCATCCAAACTTCTAGTATAATCCGCATCTACATACCTCATTATTGAAATCTAATCATGTTGCCTCACAAACATAAGTCCATGGTCTGCAGTACCTCTCAAGTATATGAATATCCACTTGACCGTTTTACAGTGCTCTCTGCCTGGATTTGCCATGTACTTGCTCACTGTGCTAATTGCATGTGCCAAATCGGGTCTTGTACATACCATCACATTAATCAAACAATCAACTACACTCGCAAAAGGCACGTTTGACATATCATGAATCTCTTCAGCTGACTACAGACACTATATTGTAGACAATCTAAAACGACTCGCCAATGGAGTGCTGATTTGTTTAGCATTAGTCATACTAAACATCTCCAACACTTTCCCCACGTAATCCTTCTGGGACAACCATAGCTTACCAACTGACATATCCCTACGAATCTCCATCCCAAGTATTTTCTTAGCAGCACCCAAATCCTTCATGTCAAACTCCTTTCCTAACAAGGCTTTCAACCTGTTGACTTCAACCATACTTTTCGCAGCAATAAGCATATCATCCACATAAAGTAGCAAAAAAATATAGGAACCGTCCTCAAGACTCTTAACATAAACACAGCAATCATACTCACAGCGTGTGAACCCAATCTGGATCATGAACGAATCAAACCTCTTATACCATTTTCTCGGAGACTGCTTCAATCCATATAGTGATTTCTTCAACCCACATACCAGGTGCTCAGTTTTCGGTTGCTTGAACCCCTCAGGCTGCTCAATGAATATAACTTCCTCCAAATTGCCATGGAGAAAAACTGTTTTCACATCTAGTTGCTCTAACTCCAGATCATAGCTAGCCACCAATGCTAAGATAATCCTGATAGAAGTATGCCTCACCACTGGAGAAAATACCTCATCATAATCAATCGCTTTCCTCTGTGAGTACCCTTTTGCAACTAATCGAGCCTTGAACCTCTCTCTTTCCTTTTTTGACATAACATCTTTCTTCTTATATACCCATTTGCAGCCCACTATCTTCTTTCCCTCAGGCAATTCTATCAACTCTCAAGTCTTATTCTTCTTCAATGATTCCATCTCTTCCATCATGGCTTCCATCCATCTGTTCCTTTCAAGACTAATGATAGCATCCTGAAAAGTAAAAGGATCCCCACTAGTGGTTGATAGTGCATATGTAACCATATCCTCAAACCCATACCTCTCTGATGATTTGACAATACACCTGGGTCTCATTGTGGCTATACTTTCCTACTGATGTTGATGATCAACCTGTCCCACTGACAGTGGATTGTCAGTTTCACAAGTTTATAGCTCAATTTGTACACCCTGTTGTTGTTTGCTGGTGACTTCCCCAGCCTCGATTTTTTGAACTCCCTGATGTGCCTTTACCATAGAAACTTCATCAAATACCACATCCCTACTAATCATAACTTTATTTGATTCTGGATCCCAAAGCTTGTACCCCTTCACACCTTTCTCATACAAAAGAAAGATACATTATTTGGACTTTGCATCGAGCTTTGACCTCTCATCACCGGGAACATGAACATGGGCTAGACAACTAAAGATATTCATACTTGAATAATCTACCTCTTTCTCTGTCCACACCTCATGTGCTACCTTACTATCCCGAGCAATACTCAGCGACCTGTTTATAATAAAAATTATCATACTCACTGCTTCTGCCCAAAAATTCTTCGGATGCCTTACATTCAACCTGATACACCGTGCCCTCTTTGTTGTAGTTCTGTTCATTCTCTCTGCCACCCCATTCTGCTATGGTGTCTTCCTAACAGTCCAATGACGCTGAATCCCATGCTCCTCACAAAATTTCAGAAAAGACCCATACTTGTACTCTCTCCCATTATCTGTTCTTAGTTATTTAACTCGTCTCCCTGTTTGAGTTTTCACTTCATCTTTCCACAATCTGAATTTCTCAAAAACCTCAAACTTGTACCGCATGAAGTACAACCAAACTTTCCTCGAAAAATCATTGATAAAGGTCACAAAATACAGAGATCCCGCTTTTGAAGCTATCATCACTGGTCCCCAAACATCAAAATGCACGTAGTCAAGTATTCCTTTAGTTTTGTTCACTACATGCCTAAATTGCACCTTACACTGTTTTTCTAAAACACATAACTTGCAGAAATCAAGTTTGCACGATTTCACCCCTTTCAGCAGGTTTTTTTTATGTGGTTCTAACATCCCACGTTCCCCCATATGTCCCAACCGCATATGCCACAACAGAGTATCATCAGTATCCTTAGTTGTAGTGGCAGCAGTTCCACCTACAACTGTACTCCCTATCAAACAATAGATATTCCCACTAACCTTAGAAGCTTTCATAATCACCAGAGCACCCTCATTACCCTCGTATCTCCACCACCTATTTTATACTCACAGTCATTAGAGTCTAACGTTCCCAACTGTAGACACCCAAATTTTGCACTTCTCTACTAACCCTGGCAGGAGGGCAAAGTCGTCACTTGACCCGACATGCGGAAAGAAAGGTGGACCCCAACACGAAGCCACCCCAACGATTTACGGTCAAAGCCGCCACAAACGGACAACGAGCATCCGGTCACTTGAGGCAAGACAACAGTTGATCCAGAAAAGCCGAGTTGATCACAAGAGGCGACTAATGGCCACTACGCTTATGATGTTCGGGGGTCTCGCTCCCCGGTGAGCGAGCGGCTGCCCAGCTCGCCGGTGAGCTGGCGGGGGTGGAAAGGGGGCAGCGCCCCCTGGAAGCCAAGCACAATTATCAAATTCTATATCAAGTCGCGGCCCTCCAAACTGGCCTCCCAGAACAATATGGCACGTTTCCCAGGGATTTTCGGACTGCAAAAATACAGCCTTCCAAAATAATCAAGCAGAAATTGGCGAATTAAGACCGCGTGGAACGAAAATCGAAAAAGCAAGCCGGACGGCCACGAATGCAACCGCTGCCACCGACAAAGGTGACAGGCATGAGGCTCGAGAACGGCACGCGGCAGCCGAGGCGACGGCTGGGACGGCCACAGCAGGCCCAGCCGCAGATGCATCTGCGGCTGCCTGCTGAAGCCTATATGCGGCCATTTTTTCACCCGAGACCAAAAAAAGAAAGAGGAGAAGAAGAAGAAAGAGAGGAAATTTTGAAGGTTTTTTTAGAGAGAAAATGGCGGAATAGAGAGAGAAACCTTCGGGTTTGGTAGAAAAGGTGAGGATTCTTCCTCATTTGTTCAATCTTTACATTATATTGTATCCTATTTCGATTTTCAAGCATTCAAGCGTGTCTTTCCTCATTTGAAATGTGAAGAAATCTAAGTTTCTAGCATTTGTGGTTTTATATAGTTAGATCTAGTTCTCATTTCATTTTATTGTTTAAGTTATTATAGATCTAATTTTTGTGCATTTGTTGGGTAGATCTACTGTTAGATCCGAAAATATTTGGTGCATTGCTATTTAATATAGTTTGATTTTGTATATGTTGAAGTTAGATCCGATGTAGTCGATATATGTTTGGATCTATGGATTAGGGATGGTTAGAGAGGATTTGTTGTGGATAGAATCTCCTCCTAACCTCCCGATAATATCCTTTTAGTTTATTTTATAGTTTTAACGCATGTAGCGATGGCGATGCATTTGTATGGTAAATATGTAATTTTCGGGCCTTAAAGCGGTGTCGGATCGAAAATCGGGTTTAAGGCCCCGTAATAATGAAATGTGCGATTGTGGGCGTTTGGGGTTATTCGGATGGCTTACATGCCCGTGAATAGCCGCAACGTTATTTTGATGCTTGGTTTTCCCTTTTGACACGAGAAAACGATTTTGGAATGAAATGATAAAGATTTTTATAAAATCAAGCAAATTAGGATATTAGATCCACGATGATTAAAATTAAGAGTTTTGGCGAACTTAAATCCATGTTTGGCAAAAAGGCTTCATTTGGTTCCAAAAGGTCATAAAAAACGATTTCGCAAATAAATAAATGTTTTCATTAAACTTTGTGCATAGGGTGAAAGAGTTCTAGAAGTTGTCTTCATTTTGTTCATTTTATTATTAGAGGGCAATGTATAGTCTCGATACCTATTTGACAAAAGTTTACAAATTGTTTTATGAAAACGACACCTAATAAACCCCTCCCCCCCCCCCCCCCATCGCTTTCGAAATTAAAATCAATCTTTATTGTAAAAAATGAAGTCTTGTCAATTGGGTCAAAGGATGTCTAAAACGCTTTCCAAATAAACACATTTGCCATATAGAATCAAAGCAACTTTTATGCAAAACGCACCACAAACGTTCATTTAGGCATACACGCACACACACGCGCACACACACATTTTAGGATTTAAAATGATAGGAAAACATCGAGATTGCGGTAACCGTATTTCACGGAAGTCGGGGGGTGCCTAACACCTTCCCCTCGCTTAAGCAAGCCCCCGAATTCTATGAATCTTGGTTTGCGGACCAATTGAATCGGAGTCACATATGAGCCATCATGATTACGAAAACAAAATTCGGATGAGTTGGTACATCCATTTCAAATATACCAACTGGCGACTCTGGTCAATTGGCTCATAAAAATTCGACATTTCAAAACCCCGTCGACACTAAGCCGACCCTTTTCAAAATCACATTTAATTCAAAAGACTAAAATTGGAAAGGGACATTTTAATAATAAAAAAACGAGACGACGAAAATCCCGGCGTCGACACCAACGAAATCAAATTTTTCCTTAAACCTGGAAAATACCTAACATCACCGAGAGTTCTCATAACAGCATCAAACATCCTAATCTTCATTGTGCCTATCCCAATAACGTTACATGAAGCATCATTACCTATTAGAAAAGTTCTACAATTCACTGACCTGTACGTGTCGAACCACTCCCTGTGAAGTGACATATAAAAAGAAAACGTTAAATCCAGAATCCATGAGTCTGCCACATGCTCTGTGTTCGCTGAAACCAACAACATATCACTATTGCAATCATCCGATAACTCCTCCACTACGTTTACAGATTTCGATGATTCAATTTTATTCAACGTTCCCTTTCCTTCATTCTTCTTCCTGTAAGGACAGCCTTTCTTGAAGCGTCATGTCTCGTGACACTTGTAACACTTCAACTCCTTTGGCCCTGGAGTCCTACCCCTTGACTTCAACTTCCCACGCGCTCGTGTTCTTCCCCTTTCCAATTTTCTGCCATGTTCCTCTCCCCCTTTTGCCACCAGTCATTCACCCGAAATACCCTTCGGTTTGTTGCCTGCGTTGATTGTACGCAAGCAGGGTTGTCATGAATTTCTCCAATTCTAGAGTTTCTTTCCCCACAGTAGGGTTGTAACGAGAGTCTCCATAGAATCCAGTAGAGAACACAACAACATTAGCGCCTGGTCTTCCTCGTCGAATTTCATCTCAATCCTTAGTAGATCGCTAATAATCTAATTGAACGCATTAATATGTTGAATAAGGTCGGAACCCTCGATCATCTTTAGCCCAAACAGTTTCTGCTTTAGGAACAGTTTATCTGTCAATGAATTTGACATATACCTGGACTCCAACTTAGTCCAAACACTAGCCCGCGATTCATCACCAATCACGTAATACATAACTTCATCTGCAAGACACAAACGAATTGTACTCATCGCCTTCATCTAGAGTTCTTCCCAGTCATCATCCAACATGGCCTCTGGTTTCTTTTTCAACGCCTTCACCAATCCCTGCTGCACCAACAAATCATTTACCCTATGTTGCCATAGTCCGAAATTCCCAGTCCCGTCAAACTTCTTCACATCGAACTTTATAACAGACGAACTGGAAACCATCGTTCTTCGCGTGTTCAATTAGACCCAAGCTCTGATATCACTTTGTAAGAATCAAATCACACACATGTACACAACAATAAAGAATCAATACAAAAATTTACGTGGTTCTCCAAAATCGGATATGTCCACTGGAGCGGAGAGAGAAATTGTTTTATTTACGATTTAAGTCCTTTGAATTTTTACAATAGAGAATATATATAATTGCTACTTTTATTCTAAACCTAATTCGCATTATAGCCTAAATACCCATAATGTCCTTATAATACCGTACCATACTGTGGAAGGGCTAACCCCCCCCCCCCCCCCCCCCCTCTAAACCTTCATCCCAACCCGAACAACTGAATCTGTAAAAGTTCAGTGCCTTACTCCGCATTGGCCTTTTAGAGAGACATATCATATGAGTCATAAGTTCCAACAAATTATGACAATAAGTTAATAATGAATCCACTATAAATATTCAACTGATTTTATAGTTATTATCTTCTTTTTTTATAAAAAATCATACATATTTTTAATATAATTATTTGATAAAATATCAAATTTTAATGAATTTAATTATGTTATGACAATAATTAAATTATAGAATTTACAACTAATATTCATATAATTAAATCGCATGATATGTTCAAAGATATTTTTAATATTTTAATATCTTAATAATATTATAATAATAAAATTATCCTACATAAAATTTATTAAGATATATTATCTCATAAATTTTTGATTAAAAATCTTGTCATAAGTTTGTAGGAAAAAAAATTATTCTTTTAGAAATTTCATTTTCTATTAGAGATGTAAATCATGCTAAAACACGCCTTCCCTTTTCTTAACATGTTGAGAATCCTTTATAATATGTTACAAATTTAGATACTAATTTACAAATTTAAATAATTTGGACAGTTTGACTTTACAACACACATAAATGAAATTTTCTTGTGCTAGAGTGTTACACTGTTATATTACTGGGGTTAATCTACGATCATAAAGTTGCACAATTTTATTTTATTTTATGAGAAAGCTATCCGCAAACTCAAATTGCGAGCGAATAAGTTAGAAGTGACCAAACTTGCAATACACAATATTGTTACATATGAGGTTTAAATTACAAATACAAAGACTGCAGCTATCTCAAGCTCATATCAGGATCATCTTCATCGTCGGGATCTAAATCACTCGATAGCCTAAATTTCTTTCCATCTCTTGGCCCTGTTCTTCCCTTCTTCGGTTTTCCCCTAGAGAAGAAACACACCGAATGGCACAGAAATTCACATACTTAAAAATGTATATTTAAAAACCTACGGCATAATTCCTAATATATCAATGACAATATAATCTTTATATTTCACCTTGTACAATATCGACAAAAAGATTTAGAATTTAGGTCTCAAGGGATGGGATGTGTACTTACGGTCCATTGGTAGCTAAGGCTCCACCCTTGGGCCGACCTTGACCCATATCTGACTTTCCATCTACAGTGAAAGAAAGGAGAAGGGTTACCAATCACAGCAAAGGGAAATAACAATCTTATCCATATTATGAGCTCACCTTCTCGTCCAATTCCTAGATCTTCTGCCTGAACATAAACAAAACAAAGTGAAGTCCAACAATGTATGATCTGACTACGAAATTCCAAGTTCATGTGCAGTATTCAAGCAATTCTAAACATATTTTTAATTCCCAAAACATGAGTAGGAAATTAGATTTCCGTAAACCAAGAGGAAGAGAAAGTTGTCAGTCAATAATAAGAAGTGGGTATTTCAAGGATAAAATACAACACAAGTACCAAGTGAGATATTGATGAATCAAAATAACATACTCGTAACCACAGTTCAAAATTAAAAGACGCATAATGCTATCTTCATCACTCGACCGTTGAAGGCTATTGTACTACTAACTGAAGAATTAAAAAGAATTTGAAACAGAGTCAAAAAGGTCAGATCCATTATCTTAGCCAATATAGTGTCCTTCAAATAAATGAGTTAGTTATCTTATGCTTAGTTTGTTGGGAAATTGGAAACAGTGACGGAAATGAAAGGAAAAGTAAAGCAATATAAAACTCACATGACACATAAAACAATAGACTCCTTTACAAAATCAAAGTTTTAGTACAAGGTTTTAAAATTCTGCAGGTACATTGGTCATGTATTCTTTGTTGTACGAGCCAAGAACATAAATATATGACTACTTGTAACAAAAGGCAGTATAACACTATGCCAAAAACTAGATCTTATAAAATAAACTCTTGAGAAACAAATACTGTAATACGTACTGCAGGAGAGGTAACTGATGACAGTGAAAAGAGCCTATCCTCAAGCTGAAACTTTCTGGATCTCTTTAGGCTGCGCCACAATGTTATAAGAACTTTGTCACTAAAAAGCTCAACCAAGAAATTCTTCTTATGAAGAAATAGAGTGTGATCAAAACTTATTATTGTAGTAAATATGTGAGAATCAGTAGTGCAGATACCAGGAGTTATGTGCAGAGCTGCTATTGATCTGATGGAAAGATGTCCATCAGAATCACTAATTATAGCAATCATCAAACCAATGGAAATGACACTATATTAAAAATTCGTTATTGAGGATGAGAATTGCAGGGACTATTTACATAATTAAATTTCACCAAAGAGGCAAATGATCTCCTTAAGGAAGCCCACACATAGTTTACTATGGAGCACCTCGTGTGCATTGTTTGCAGGATATTGCCCGCACCTGGTAGTTTATCCAATGCATACCTAAGGGTAGTGGCTGCGAGTTCTACCAACAAAATAAAAAAATTAATATATATATATATATATATATATATGCATTACCTTCTGTCTTTTTTGTCTTTGACAATCCACGTATATGAAAAACTTTAATCAATATCATAAAGCCAAGTCCAAATGTCTTGAGCTTATTCCAGCAACGAATTCCCCTTTGCTTGATGTCCTGCAATGGTTCGCCACAACCCCCTTCTCCTCTTAACAAGACTGCTTTGACAGAAACTTTCTAGTAGTTTTGAAAGGTAAACTGAATTTTTGAACTACAGTTATTTTCTAAAGTGCCATGATATCAATCCACATTTTTTCTAGTATTTTCCATTGACTTCCCAAATGTACATCAGAAGTGAAGCTTCTGTCAGATAGGTTATCATAGTTTTCAACTCAAATCCTACTGAAAAAACAAAAAGAGAAGTCATATCTTCCCAGAGAAACGCTTATATTTTATGCATAGTGATTAGTGATTATTCCTCACTTTCATAAGATGCTTCAAGCAAAGGGTACTATGTAAAAAGCAGTCACAACCATGATATAGAAAGCTAATTAGAACTTTCGGATCTAAAATTTCGTAACTCAGCGTGTAGATTCCATTAGAATGAGAAACCTCTATGTCATCACTTAACCAGTAATCCAACTCATAGCACTGTTCTAGGATAGAGGCCACCACCAATTATTGAGAAGGCAACACTGTTTATCATACTCGTCCAAATCGCAAAGCATCAAATCGATGGTTTAACATTAGGCACCATAAGCCCCATTAACATAACATTGTAAAGGTGCATATACAGTATAAATATGACGAATTACCTGATTATACATTATATTTTTAGTAACTAGAATTCGACAAGTGACGTTCTAGAACATAATGGTTGTAGGTTAAGGATAACCAAATTAAATGAGTGGAGAATACCTTAGCAAAGGTAGGACCAGAAACAAAAACAGGTGATACTTGGTTGCAGGTAAAGCACGAAGGGCATTATCCATGTACATTGAGAGTAAGATTAATAAAAGAGAATGCTTTTGAAAGTTTGCCTTGTCGAGTCTTTGTAAGTTCCTAGCTAAATAATGAAAATGCATACAAGCTAGTAAAGAGGCTAGCTAGAGTTTACGGTGCGAGATGTTTTATACTAAAGAAACAATGTCTCCATAGAATGAGTAATTATTACATTTAGAGTATCGAGATAGATAAATGGAGTTGCAAGAAAATCTAGAGTC
Source organism: Hedera helix (assembly GCA_947179155.2). Lineage (NCBI taxonomy): Eukaryota > Viridiplantae > Streptophyta > Magnoliopsida > Apiales > Araliaceae > Hedera > Hedera helix. Next base: position 30,853,939 of record OX359281.1, read on the forward strand.
AGAAACAATATCCATTCAAAGGAACTTAAAAGTGGCATTGCTAGAAGATATAATGAGAAAGAGACCAACTGAAACCATCTGGACGCAGCACACATCAATAACACACCAGTCAAAGTCATAGAAAAAGAATATGATCATCTTGGATCCAACCAAGGTTTGGAGCCTTGCACTCTATAAGATTTAACTGGAAAAGAAGGATCCACATAGATCGAGTCAAATCAAGTTGTTTTGAGTTCCCTCCAATGCAGCATACGGAGCACCAAATTTTACTTTAATAAAGAAGGATAACCCTCAAAGGGCGACCTGAAGAACCACCAAGTTAGTCATACATGTGCAGACCTAGGATAATTACTGAGGGGGCCAACATTTATGTTCTGAGGCTCAGGCAGAGGGTGGGGGGGAGTACATTTTAAGGCCCTGGATGTTAAATTATGTTGTTTAGAAAGAAAAAAAATTGCACAAATTTGGATGGGTCATGGTCCCGCTTAAAGTTTACGTAGGTTAGCCCCTGGTTTCATGTAGACATGAGGTGAAGCTCGAAACGTACTCAATTGCATTCTTGTTATGCTAATACCATTACACTATTAAGGGAAAACTAACTAGCTCCATCTGTTCGCTTGCCTCAACAAAATCATAGTGTCTAGCACAAAAATGTTACTAACAAGTCTCTTAATTATGATATTTCAGCCAATTTGTATACTATCATCCTTGTGCTGAAATAACTCCAAAAGAAAAAAAAAAATTTGTTTAAGACACTGTTAAGTTTTTAATGATTTGTGAAGCATGTCCAATGAACTTTACAAAGCTTAAATGACCAAATCATTTAGTATAAGAAATAATTGAATGTAGAACAGAAAAAGAAACAATGCAAGAAGAAAAACCACAGAATAACATCTAGAGCTGCATACTTTGTGGTGTTTTTCGATGAAGAAAGAAAGCCCTCAAAACCTTTCCAAATATTCCCAAAATTGCTCGATTCTTGCAAGTAGCTTGTCTCTAACTCATAAACCTACAATAACCCAACACACTTAACTCGCGTCTTAACTTATGGTATAATTTCTGCTTGAAACAACAAATTTTACAATTTGCAATAACTTGAGTAAAACTTGGAGTAGAGCGAATAAGGTGAAATTTGGAGTACATTTAACATTTCCCTAATTTACACTTATCTATCAAATTTATCAAACTATATATACATGTATATATACATAATTATATAGTGTACTTGTTTCTCGATAGTACGAAGCTCTTCCTGAAGCTTCTGTCTCTTGCCGAGGAGAGATGTAAGCATGGCCTTAGGGTTTGAACCTCTTTGCCCTGAAACCACCAAAAAAGACAAAAAGATTATTACTCAGAAGATTCAACCATGACATGAGAACGATGGAACTGAGCAAAAAGAAGAGAAATATAGGAGTTTTACCTTGAGAATCCATTGCGGGCACTAAATTCAGACGATAGAAAACTATAATTTGAACTCAACAGGCTATGAATCGGTGAAATTTAATTTAATCAGTTTTGGGTGAAATAATCTGAAATTGCAAGGAAATTGCTTGATGTATATGAAATCTAGGGCTAGGGCACAGATAAATTCTCAGCTTTTTTTTTGGAGGGTTTAAGACAAAAGGCAAGGGGGAAGTAGGGGGCCTAAAAGGATTAAAATGTTAAAATAAGCCAGCAGGCTAAGTTGGAAATTATTTGTTTGTTTAAAAATTATTTTTCCATATTTTTTAGTATTTTAATATATATGAAAACTGTGATTAATAAATCTAGTTACTAATCAATAATTTCTTTTAAACATAATTTATTATCTTTAAATTCATAAGACATCCTTCAAAAAAGGCACACTTATTTTTCGTAAAAACATCCCGTTATATTATGGTGATATATTCAAACCAAGTGATATGGGTGTTCAATTGATTTTTATAGGCCTGAATCGGACCGATATCAAAATTTGCCAAATTTTGATATTGATACCGGTATCAGTTAGATCAATATACTTAACCGATAAACAAGTTCGGTATTGATAAAAATCAAAAATTATTATTATTATTATTGTTATTATTATTATTAATAATAATTATTATTATTTATTAATAATAATATAAAAATATTAAAAAATCGATACAGTTCGATATTTACCGAATTATAAAAATTCAGTACCGGAACCGGTATCGAAAAATCGGTATATATCAATTTTTTTGTACTGGTACCAGACCAGTTCTTTTTATCCCGAATTGATCCAAAAAATCATAAAACCGAATAAAGTGTCTTAAATGCACACCCCTAGTGGTATGTGATTACAAATTCATGTGATATTAAATATTGAAGCATATAAATATATGAAATAAAATAAGCAAAAATAAAATAAAGAAATAAAAAATTATAAAAAAAAAAAGATCATTTTTGCAACAGTTGCATTCTTCTATGCAAGAGGACTTAGCAATATCGCAGATAGAGAACTATATTAGCGACCTACCCAATTTATTGTAGAAATTTTCAAGATTAATAGTTGGACCATGCAAACTAGAAATAATTTTTCTTGGATAAAGGAACAAATTACTTGATCCATTTTCCACATCGCACATGATATATATCATAACTCGGACATCCATTTTCATATCCCATTTTTGCACAACAGGGTTATGAAAATCCAGGTGAAGCGACAGGGCGTATTGGATGTGTTAATTGTCATTTAGCTAATAAGTCTGTGGATATTAAAGAAAGAACAAGTCTATATACACAACATCTAAATGCAAAACCAAGTGTTGGTGGTATGTGATTACAAATTCATGTGATATTAAATATTGAAGCACATAAATATATGAAATAAAGAATTATAAAAAAGAGAGATCGTTTTTGCAATAGTTGAATTCTTTTATGCAAGAAGACTGAGCAAAATCATGGATAAGGAACTATATTAGCGACCTACCCAATTTATTGTAGAGATTTTAGAGATCAACAGTTAGACCGTGCAAACTAGAAAGATTTTTTCTTGGATAAATGAGCATATTACTTGATCAATTTCCGCATCGCTCATGATATATATCATAACTTGGACATCTATTTCAAATGTATATCTCATTTTTGTACAGCAAGGTTATGAAAATTCACGAGAAGCGATTGGACGTATTGTATATGTCAATTGTTATTTAGCTAATAAATCTGTGGATATTAAAGGAAGGACAAGTTTGCATACACAATATTAAAATATAAAATTAAATACAATATTTATCTTAATTATAAAAATAATTAAATATAATATTTAGATATTATGTACTTATACTTATTATTCTCAAAGAAAAAACTACTTTAATTGCATTATATATTCGACGTTGTTTATCATTTAAAATTCTCGTATCTCATATATTTTGCATTCGTTGATCTCTTAAAATATTAGTCGACCTATAAATAATTATTTCATTCAAAATAAGCCAAACAAACACCATTAGGCCCAAAAAATAACTGGGATAGGCATCTTACTTTTCAGACCGCGTGGATGGATAACTGGGTTAGAGGGGTGGCAAATAAAGTGGACAGTCTTTTTCAGAACAGAACGGACACAACCCCGCGCCTCATTTTCCTTTTTCTTTACAACTCGAATCTATCCCTCTCTCTCTCTGTGGAAACAAGCAGAGAATATTAATTGAAATTATTTATCTGTGAAAACATTAACTCCCATTTGTATTTATTCTCGTCGGTGGTTGTCTTTTATTCTACTTTCCTCCCCATAAAAAGTATTTTTCCCTTTCTCTTTATTTCTCTCTTTCTCTTCATTATATAAGAAACTAAGAAGCAAGAACACAATCTTTGCAACCAAATCCAGTGGCAATGTCTTTCAGAGGGGTAAGTTGTATGTAATTATAGTTCCATCTTATCTTTTTTATTACTCTGTTTAGATTCCACTTTACTCTTTGCATGTACAGATTCTATATAAGATGTATGCAAACTTTATGCTTTTATGTTGTATGTTATGTATAGAGATATAGAGTTTTTGATTTAGTGATCTGTTTTTTTTTTATAATTTGTTTCCGTCGTATGGTATTTGTATTGTTCCATATGTCTAGTAATTCAGTTTAATTTAATTTTTGTGTGAATTTCCATTACTTGCAGACAACTGATCAAAGTGTGCAATTTTAAGTTCAATTTTTTTAAGTTAGTTAATGTAATTTATGGGTCTAATGCATAATAGAATAACAGATTCTATGTTGTCTACTGTTTGTGAGGAATAAGGATCCTGATCTTCTTGTTGGTATTGTGAAATTGTGAAGCAAGATGGATCTTAATAATCTGATATAATGTTTTCGAGTACGCTAAAATGAATTTCAGGGGTAAATGCATAGAACCTTAAGGTTGTCTGGTTTGATGATTTGTTGACGGAAATAAATGATTCCTTGTCTCATTACCATTGGAAAGTTGAGATTAAGAAGAAAGTAGGAAGAAAAGCAAAAGATAAAATTTTAATCTTAATGTAAATTTTCATTTCTTTGTTGTGATGCAGAATAATATTTGTAATGTTTAACTATGAATCCAGATTTAAGGAGTAAAGAAATGACAAAGGGAATCACATTTCTTTTGATTTTCTCTGTGTTTTGTTTTTCCTTACCGAATCCATGAGTGAAAGAGATTGTTACAAGGGTTGGAGAGGTGGGGTTGCTACAAGGCCATGCTGACATTCCTTTAATATGCTTCATTTTGTAGTGGTATTCTATGTGAGATTTGTGCTTGCCTAGATTTATTCTTTCCTTTTCATGGTATAGTCTTTGAAAGTTTGATGGAAAGGCAAGGAATAATCGTAAAGTTTTATTTCTCTCAAGTATATTTCCTTTAATATTGCAAGTTACTTTACAAGTTTATAAAATATTTTACCAGATTATATGTATGCTTATAGCCTTTGATCTTTCCCTCATTTTTTTTCTAAGCATAATGCAAGGGTTAAAGCATTCTCGCCATGTTCTTCAACTGTTAATGCAGTAAACTTGAGTGTGCTTATAAACTTCTACCATTGATTTATAGAATGTGAAACTTGAGCGTCTTAGACCATCTTTCAAAACACTACAGAGCTATGATCAACATGTGGCCTTATCTTGAGCCAACATTCATTTTTCTTGTACTTGTAGACAAATGCATCATCTGGCATGGGTGTTGCTGATCAAAGTAAAGGCACATATCTGGAACTGCAGAGGAAGAAGGTGCACCGTTATGTAATTTTCAAGATTGATGAGAAGAAGAAAGAGGTGGTGGTCGAAAAGACTGGAGGTCCAGCTGAGAGCTATGATGACTTCACTGCATCTCTGCCCGAGAATGATTGCCGATATGCAGTCTATGACTATGATTTTGTGACTTCTGAGAATTGCCAAAAGAGCAAGATCTTCTTTATTGCATGGTCAGTTTTTTGATTTCAGTGATTCAAATCTTGAGTTTTTTTAAATTTGAAACCAATCACTGGTAAACAATTTATTGTTAGATATCTTTTTCTGCTGAAACTTGAAGATTAGTATTATATATTGATTTTTTTTGGGTCTGTGCATGATGTTCTCGCATTATTATCATCAAATGTTCTCACATTATTATCTATTTCATTGTATCGTGTAATTATACTCTTGTGTCATCACCAAATTGTTTCCTTGCCGCTTGATTAGCTTGCTAATATTTTTTTTGGGGTTAAAGTTCTCTATACAAGACAATTGACTTTCCAATTGGATTACGAATTGAAGATATTTATTCCAGAATTTGTCAATATTTTGTTTCAACTGGGAGCTTTCGTTTTATGGTTCACTTATTGTTTCATAGTGGAAACTTTAAAATGACACATTTTCTACGCAACTAATAAGTGGGATAAAGGGAATGATGTTACACTTTTCTGAAGCTCTGTAACAGGTTTTGTGAGTGATGTTACATAACTATTGATGTATCCATAAATTTATGTATTACAACACGCTCACATGCAAACACACACACACACACATATAGCAAGTACTGTGAACTATGTACCCCTCATACGCCCTTAAATACTTCAACAAAGTCTTTGGAGTGCAGTATGTATGGTGTAAACACACACACACACACACATATATATAGCAAGTACTGTGAACTATGCACCCCTCATATGCCTAGAAACACTTCAACAAAGTCTTTGGAGTGCAGTATGTATGGTGTAGTTCTGCTTCTTTTTCTAAGCTCATTGGGTTTTTGTCATCTGGAAATATTTTTGTTTATTGGTTTGAATGTTAGGAAGGACACACACATATAGCAAGTACTGTGAACTATGTACCCCTCATACTCCCTGAAACATTTCAACAAAGCCTGTGGAGTGCAGTATGTATGGTGTAAATTCTGCTTCTTTTTCTGAGAGCGCGCGCGCGCACACATATATAGCAAGTACTGTGAACTATGTACCCCTCATACTCTCTGAAACACTTCAACAAAGTCTTTGGAGTGCAGCGTGTATGGTGTAAATTCTGCTTCTCTCTGTTTTTGTCATCTGGAAATATTTTTGGTTTATTGGTTTGAATGTTAGGAAGGCTAGGGACCTGTGAATATTATATTTTCTATTAGTTAAAAGTTAATATATTTATTCTGTAGTAATCCTGACATTGGCATCAGCGTCATATTTGGAATTCCTTGTAATATGCAGCTGGTTGATTATTCTTTAATTATGTGATATCACCATATTTTGTCAGGTCTCCTTCCGTCTCCCGCATTCGTGCCAAAATGTTGTACGCAACATCCAAGGATAGGTTTAGAAGGGAGCTGCAGGGCATCCATTACGAGATTCAAGCCACTGACCCAACTGAGATGGAGCTTGAAGTGCTCCAGGAGCGTGCTAGCTAAACCCTTTTCTTGCTCAAAGGTTTCTATGATTTTAGTAACTACGTGACCTAATGAAACCTTATGATTTTAGTAACTACGTGATCTAATCAAACCTAAATGAATGCTTCCTATTTCTGATTGTTACGTTTTACGTGCACTACCTATTTTCCGTCACAAAATATGATATATAAATGTATAGCTTAATCTAAATAATTTAGCACCTGGGGAGGTTGATCAGGAGCACTGTCTCCTTATTGTCATGATGCTTCTCAGATGGTAAAGGGAATGCTGTATGGATAATGATAATTTGACTTTTAATTATGTATTCTATAAAGGGCATTGCGTGAAGTGATTAGTTGGTTCTTCAGTTTGGAAATTTGGATTCTTAGTATATACAACTGAGATAGCTTCTTGATGCAACAATTGTTAGCTAGAATGCTACGTTTGGATTGCACGAATAATAGGTGGGAATGAAATGAATTGTTCTTATGGAATGAAGAATAGTATGTTTGGTTCCATTAGAATATAATGAATCATTCATATTCTTGCCAGATTTGTGAAGTTTATTCGTAAAATGAGATTATGGATTGACTCATTCTAGTCAGAAATAGAATGGAATGAATAATTTCACTCTTCATTCCATTCTTTTTTCTATTTTATTTTTTCTTCTTAATTATATTCCTTCAATCCAAACGTAGCAAATAACCGAGTATACAACTAAGATAGCTTCTTGATGCAAAAATTGTTAGCTAGAATGCTACGTTTGGATTGCACGAATAATAGGTGGGAATGAAATGAATCGTTCTTATGGAATGAAGAACAGTATGTTTGGTTCCATTAGAATATAATGAATCATTCATATTCCTGTCAAATTTGTGAAGTTTATTCGTAAAACGAGATTATGGATTGACTCATTTCAGTCAGGAATAGAATGAATAATTTCACTCTCCATTTTATTCTATTTTCTATTTTCTATTTTCTTTTTTTTACCTAATTCTATTTCTTCAATTCAAACATAGCAAATAATAGTCTACTTAGCTATGGAATGTTTCCGATATCTACTAAAGTTTTAGGTCTCCTTGTTGCAAGGAAGTATTTTTCAGCTATCTTGCCATATCTCCCCGACACCCTGTCATAGTTCTTGAAAGAGGGAGAAAAATTGACATGGATTTTGTTGGTGCTTTAGAAACAAAATATACACACTATCAAATAGTCTGGCTTCGTTTATTAACTTTTTTTGTTTTCTATTTTTGTTATACATTTATACTTTCATTTGTTCCAAACACTATTATAACAATGTCAAAAAATAACAAAAATTTTAAAATGTCATTATTTTTATTTTTAGTTAATTAAAAGCTATTATGTCACAACTACCATATTTAAAGACAATGATAAAGATGAATTGGAAAATAAAATTATTTTTTAAATTAATTGTCTTATAAATATATTTCTAATTTAAAATATTGAGAGTAACACCGTGTAAATTGATTTTGGACAAAAAAAATGGTGGCAATAAAATGGGGGGACAGGGAGAGTTTGATGGTGCATGACTTCAACTTTGGCCGCGAGTTTTTACCTGTTTTAAGCGCGGATTAATTGCACTCACAAGGAGACATTCAGACGGGCGATTATTGGTCCACTTGTATAAAAAATTCAATATAAGAAGAAGCTCACGTGATGGTGAAAATGACGTGGGATGGTCTTTTATCCTATCCCCCTCCTTTTTTTTTCCTTTACGTATAACGTTCCAAAATATAAAATATATTTTTTCATTTCATGCTAAAATTAAAAATATATTCTTAATTTTAAAAATTTTATAAAATAACATAAAAAAATTTCTTAATAGATTAAAATAAAATCATGCCATTATGACTATATTTTTAGTCAATACTACATATACATTTTTAAAAAATATATATTTTTTAAAACGTCATCATTCTAAAAATATACTCAGCATTTATGGTTTTGAAATAGTGTTACTCCTTCCGTACCAAAAAAAGTTATTTTTAAGTTTTTAATAATGCAATTGTGTTTAATATTTATTCTTACTTTATTAAATATTTAATTTAATAGTGATAATAAATTAATTAAATTTTGTTAATAAACGTGAGACTATCCAAAGAAGGATGTAGACCAAGGGTGTTTACTTGCCCAAATGGGTTTGGAATTTTTTGTTTGTTTTTGTTAATAAAGGGGTATATATGCAAACTAAAAAAATTGTACCCACTTGTGAAAAATATTAATTGCGCCCACCTAATTAGTTATTATTAATTTTTATGTTCACTCTTAATAAAATTTATGTGTTTGTCATTGTAAATATTGTTGCATGTCATATTATAATAAAAAAAATATTTTTGACAAGTTAATGGGATAATAGTCAGGCTAAACCAAGTCAGGCTCTACCATTTGGGTAAACCGTAGGCCATAGACAAGCGCCCCTCCAGAGTGCAATGGAGGTTTCATCACTTTGGTAAACTTTAGGCAAACGCCTCCTCCAAAGTGCAATAGAGGCATTGGGTTAGGCGGCAAACCTTAGGTGAGTGCCCCCTCCAAAGTTCAATAAAGGTCACAAAGTAAGGCCATGAGTTTGTTGCCTTAGTTATATTCTTATAGTACGTTGAATTCTCCATTATAAACGATGTGGGACTTGTACACTAGTAACTATACTTGACGGTATTAGCAGATTGCTTAACATTTTAGAAGTAGCTAGTCTTTTCTTGTTGCATAAATACTCACTTTGTCCCAAACTGTAAAGGTGAGCAAAAAAACAAAATTGGCATCGAAATCGCACAAAAAATGGATCAAATAAGACCAACGATTTCGGTATATATGACGATTTTAAGATGGCTGAAAAATCGCATTTACAATTTGGTTTCGATTTTTGTAGTCCAGCGCACTGCAGAAAATTGCACCACACTAATAATGGCAAAAATGACGACGTTTTGAGTTTTTTTTATTTTTTATAATTACATGGTGTTTATTATACTTTTCTCCTGTTTTTTGTTAGCATAGTAATAACTTCTACAATTACCTCTCATATGACTATTAATTGTAGATTTGAAAACTTTTAATTGTGAATTTTACTTAACTAATCAAATTTTTTATTGTTTGATTGTAAGTGATATTTTTGTAATTACAGAGTTTCATTATAACGTGGATGAAGATAAATAAATTCAATAGTGATGGTCTTCTTATATAAGCAATACACTATCTACTTTTATGTTATAAACAACTATTCTTCATAGTTTTATTTTACTTCTTCTTAAGTAGTTATTTTAATATATTTTATACACATTTGTCTGCACTTGAAAAATAGGTGATTCTTTCAGTGTTTGTATTCTTTTAGTTATAATTTTTTGTATATGTTCAATTGGTTTTAACACTGAAATCGCGCCAAATGAAACAGCACTGCACGTTTCAAAATTGTACTGTACCAATCACAAGCTATTTCATGTGCAATTTTGAATTTGTCAAACTGCACTTAAGTAATTTCATGTACGGTTTGGATTTCAAACCATACTATGCTCACCCCTACCAAACTGAGTGTTATGGTTTTCTTTTTTAGATGCCTCAAAATATTTGACACTTCTATAAAACTAATGCAACTTCAGTACAAATAGTTCATCTTGCCAACTAGGGGAATAAAATAATAGCATATGAACCCAAAATATATTATTCTTGCACATTTATAATACTACTTGTATAAAAGGAACATATAGGTCAAAAAAATCTCTTTCTAAAGTTCCCTTTTGGTAGCTGCTTCTTGTTATTGAGTGAAATTTTTAGACTTGGAAGGAATGAAGGCAGAACATACACGACTTGGACCAAGATAATAAGAGAAATAAATGTTTGTTTAAACTAGTTTATAAATTTTTCACATCATCTTTTTCATCTATTGACTTCTTACCATCAAATCCTCCAAATGTTAAAGTTCCCTCCATCTTTGAGTCTTGCTTGACATCACCACGCTGCTCTTTTGTAAGGTTCATCCCTTGTTTGATCATGCCTCTGTAGTCTTCCTGTAACGCACCGAAATCCTAACATTCTTTATTCATTTTCAATTACATCTGGATAACATAATTATTAATCTTAAAATCATATTCTATATTTATAAAGCATCATAATGGCGATTTCGTGTGTTAATACATAACATTTAACCTTTAAAATCATTCATTTGACCATAATACGGTCCATAAATCTTGTTTATTTAACTTACAATCATTAACTGTCTCAGAATCACAACCTTCACATTCTATTCATTAGAACTTAGGTCAAACATTTATTAATTGTAACCTAATTTATTACAATTATTAGAATCATATATATTATGATTTACATAACATAACCTGTGAATAAATTTTCATTATTAAACTATACATACATAACCCTGCTTGCTTATGCTTGTTCCAGTTTGCTTGTACCTATTTTATACATCTGTACAATACAAACGAGTTTACTACATATAAAACTCGACTACCAATAATCCCTTACCTTATCCTTTTACAACATTTCTCAAAACAAATTACATTCACTTCTATCATTATGAATTTACAAATCATACACCCCTTGTTAACGACTAAGATCATAATTAAAACTTAGATGTTAATTACATATACCATTATAGGTTTACATTTATCTGGCTTGCTTACACATTACGTCAATACATATAACAAATTTTCTTCACGCTTATCTATACATTTAGCACTCTTTACCTTTAGCTTAACCAGAACCTCCAACATTCTCGTATTTTACCTGAAAATGTTAGTTCATAGCAAGAGTAAGCACAAAGGCTCAATAAGTCAATCAGATAACACATTTTATACTTGCAGTTTATATTCATGCGTCATGTATCTTTTACTTTACCATGATATACATAAATATCATGTATTACATTTAACAGTAAAGACACATAGTTGCACGGAGTGCACATTTTAAATCTTTTACTATCACATAGTTCATGTAAAACAACTATTACATTTAAGTCTGAAAAACTTGCATGGTATGCTTTATATACTTAACATTTACGCTTATTCAAATGTCTTTCATGTTCGTCTTGTTGGTTTGCTACTTTGAGCTCTATCTGTTAACATTGAGCCTATATATCATTATAGGATTATAACATATTCTATAACCTTTCAAACTTAAATCATAAATGCAAGACCACCCGTCTCTATTAATTTCACATTTGATATATTATACATTACATATGTTAATAATACATCCTAACTCATTTTTGACCTTTTACACGAGCATTTTCATGTTTTTACTTGGCTTTTGGGTATGTTAGATTTCACCATGTGACATCCCAAATTTTAACAAGATTTCTAAATAAGGATTTTGGCTAATTAAGTAAAGGTTAGAAGTTAAAACTTAGTTTTGAATGATAGAAAGTAGTAAGAGTGATTAAATATGATTTATTATTTAATTAATGTGTTAGAAATGACCTATGTGGTAGGTTGAATATGTGTATATGTATATTTGATTTGATTTGATAAAGAAAGAAGGATTTAATGTATAAAGAAAAGTGATAGATAAGGAAAGCATATGTGAATTAAGCTTTAAGATATAATATTAATAACTAACTTAATGAGTAAGCCTTAATATATGCAAAACTAGATATAATATAACATTACTACTTTATGTCATTTAAAACTAAGTTTTAACTGCTAACATTTACTTAATTAGCCAAAATCCTTATTTAGAAATCTTGTTAAAATCTGAGATGTTACATGGTATAATCTAACATACCTAAAAGCCAAGTAAAAATATGATAATGTTTGTTTAAAAGGTTGAGAACAAGTTAAGATGTATTATTAACCTATGTAAGGTATAATACATCAAATGTGAAATAAATAGAGACGAGTGATCTTGTATTTATGATTTAAGTTTGAAAGGTTATAGAACATGTTATAATCCTATAATGATATATAGGTTTAATGTTGACAGATAGAGCTCAAAGTAGAAAACCGACAAGATGGACATGAAAGACGTTTGAAGAAGCGTAAATGTTCAGTATATAAAGCATATCAAACAAGTTTTTCAGACTTAATTGTAATAGTTGTTCTACGTGAACTATGTGATAGTAAAAGATTTAAAATATGCATTCCGTGCAACTATGTGCCTTAACTGTTAAATGCAATACGTGACATTTATGCATAGCATGGTAAAGTAAATGATGCATGACACATGAATATAAACTGCAAGCATGAAATGTGTTATCTGATTGACTTACTGAGTCTTTGTGCTCACTCTTGCTATGAACTAACCTTTTCAAGTAAAGTACGAGAAGGTCGGAGGTTCCAGTTAAGCTAAAGGTAAAGAGTGTTAAATGTATAGATAAGCGTGAAGAAAATTTGTTATATGTATTGGCGTAATGTGCAAGCAAGCTAGATAAATGTAGACCTATAATGGTATATGTAATTAACGTCTAGGTTTTAATTATGATCTTAGTCGTTAATAAGGGGTGTATGATTTGTAAATTCATAATGATAGTAGTGAATGTAATTTATTTTGGGAAAGGTTGTAAAAGGATAAGGTAAATGTATTATTGGTAGTCGAGTTTTATATGTAGTAAATTCGTATGTATCGTACAGATGTATAAAACAAGTACAAGCAAACTGGAACAAGCATAAGCAAGTAGGATTATATATGTATAGTTTAATGATGAAAATTTATTCACAGGTTATATTATGTAAATCATAATATATATGATTCTAATAATTGTAATAGATTATGTCACAATTAATAAATGTTTGACCTAAATTCTAATGAATAGAATGTGAAGGTTGTGATTCTGAGACAGTTAATGATTATAAGTTAAATAAACAAGATTTATGGACCGTATTATGGTCAAATGAATGATTTTAAAGATTAAATGTTATGTATTAACACACGAAATCGCTGTTATGATGCTTTATGAATATATAATATGATTTTAAGATTAATAATTATGTTATCCAGATGTAATTGTAAATGAATAAGAAATGTTTAGATTTTGGTGCGTTACACTTCCCTTTTCTATCCAAGGGACCAAGTCCCACATCACCTACCAAGCTTCTTTTACCTAACTCTCATATATAAATAAAGGGAATCTCACACTTTTTTTTTCAACCCAAGGCATAAATGCTCAATATTTTTATTGAACTAAATTTAGGCAGCGGGCCAGTTTAGGCCGCGTTTTTGGCCAGGCAGAACCAGGTCAATTTTTTAAGTACAAACTGCAACCTGTTTAAAATCTTCAAATCGGGCCTGATCGGGCTAGGTTTTTATTAGGTCGAGCTTTGATTAGGGCAGGCTTAGATGGGACAGATGTCAAGTTGCAACCCTCAGACTTTTTGTGTCAAATTTGGTTAGGTAGAGAAAACGATTATGGATAAGGGTGAGGATGATGCAATTTGATACAATTTTAAATAAAAATTGCACATGAAATCATTTTGATACTGTTGCTCAAATTAAAAACCGCAACATGAAACCGTTTGTGTTGATGCAAAGTGGTTTATAAGAATACAATGTGATATCAAATGGTGTGGTTTCTGCTCAAAAACCAATATTACAAATAATAATAATAACAAACATATCATATTTTTAAAATTAAATCTTAAACATTGTAAACAATACATAACTAAAAAAAAATTAAATTCTTTAAAACTAATCACAAATTATTTTCAAACTTTCAATTTCTCAAATTGAAAAGTTAAAGTTTAGTACGTACTCTAAAATTCTAAAGTTTAGTACGTACTCTAAAATTCTAAAGATGCATACATTACTACAACACAAATATTATTTCAAATTTAAAGCATTAAATCATGCAAAATTACATATTCCAAAATAAAACTTACAATCGTACTTAAATAAAACTTTAAAATATACACAAAAACATGAGAAATATTAAAGAATTTAGAACTCTAAAAGGGTGCAGATTTTATACAAAACTACAACCGTAATCGTAAGAGGTGCAGTTTATACTGAAAAAACCACAATATGCCACCGAAACTATTGGTACAATTTCTTTGGTGCGATTTTGCGTGTGATTTCGATTGCAAAATCGAATTTTGCTCTCCCCTAATTATGAATCTTGACTATCAAACTATTTTATACTTCTTTCAGTTTTTTTAACTGACGTTTTAAGATTATCCACATAAATTAAATAATATAATTAATATTTTATTTGATTGACTAAATTGAGTATAAAAAATTTAATAATAGACTTCTAAAATTTATTGAAAAGTTGAGAGATAAACAATTGACATTAATAGAAAGAATAATATGAAAAAATAACATATAATAGTTTCTTGAAATCTACAAACAAAAAATAAAAATCTCTTTATAAATAAAAAAGAATAAATGATGCTAAAAATCAACCAACTTGCACGTTTTTTATTTATTTAAAACAATTAAATACAAAATTTTTAAATTAAATATCAAAATCAAGAGAGAATTTAATTTAACTTTTTTTTTTAATCTGACGTTAATCGATTAAGTCTAATAAGTGTCTATTTTCAATGAGCTGACTTTTAAATCATTTTTTAAGCTAGTAATAATGACGTGTATATTTGTAATAATTGTCTTTCAAGCCAGAAAGATTGAAAACGCTAGAAAAGTACTTAAAAACGATCTTGGGTCCCTTCCATCTTATTTCCACGGTGAGCCTCTGATGAAATTCCCCTGAAGGATCTACAAAGCTTAGGAAGAATGGGGCTAGAAAAAATGAATTTGGGATTAGGAGAGAAAGAATTTAATTTCATAAACCCTAACTTTAGAAATCCCCAATTCGTTTCAGATTCGGAAAAATCGGGTCGGATCTGATCCGTGATGCTCTGAGACCAAAATCGAAAACTTTCAAGTTTCAATTCTCAATCAAGGAGGAGATTTTTCAGTTTCAAATCGCAGTGGAAAACGCCGCTGGAGTGTCAGACTGGCAGTAGCCGATGGTGGAGATTTGGTTTATGAACTTCTTATTCCCTTCTACTATGTGATATCAGAGAAATTGATAGGTTTAAAATAAGCCTTCTTCATCATCTCTTTCAATGTCTCTAAAAAAGAACCTATATAAGGCCATCTCCAGCAGGCCGGAGAGGCAAAAATCCTAGACTATATTTAGTCTAGGATGAAGATTTTGCTCCAGCAGGCGGACTAAATTTAGTCCATTGGTTTTTCCGGCGAACCAAAAGGACTATATCTAGGAACTTAAATTTGATGGACTATAATTTTTAATATATTTAAATGAGAGAAGAAGAAGAAAATGCATGAACGTTGAAGAAGAAAATGTTGCAGACTGCTGAAGGAGATGAAGGGTAGAAGGAGGGTATGTAATATCCCAGATAATTTCAAAATTTTAAATAATATCTTAATTGATTTTATTTAAGGTTAAGGTTTAAACCTAGAAGGTGAGAAGAAGATGTGTTGAAAATGGGTAAACATTTTTTTTTTAACATAAATAATTTGTTAGAAATTAAATGTGAGAATATTTTAATGATGCAGGTAGATAATTTATTTAAGAAAGAAATTCAATTGAGAAGTGAAGGTGAATATATTAATATTTATATATATACACCTATAGTTGAGTTTGTTAGTCAAACAAGATGATGTGTGAAGTAAATTAAATACTTAATAAAACTAATAAATTAATTAGTTTTAGTATGGATTAAAAAGAAAAGTCATGTAATATAATTAATTGAATTAATTATATAAGTTATGAATTAAGGTTATGAGTAACAAGTAGGGAAGTGGAATATTGCCTAGAAGGACAATATTAAGAAGTTAATTAATTAAGTAATTTACTTAATTAATAAGTTGTTATAGATGTAAGCCCAATATGGAGATATTTGCATGAAATGGGTAATTAAATAAGAGAGCCAATAAAAAGTAAGTTATGTAGCCCAAACCATTAAAAGTCAAATGATGGTCAATGGTTGGGAAAAGCATTTCAAGTATTGATTGAGTGTAGAGAATTAACTAGTGTCTAGTTAATTGAATAACCCTAGTTGGTTGACAAGAGAGATAGCATTAACCAATCATTGGTTAATTTCTAGATAAATAAATGTGGGGTTAAGAATTAACCGTGGATGGGTTAATTAAGTAACCCAATGTGGTAGAATTAATTATAGCAAATCTAATTGGATTATATTATAAGTCCAATTGAGGTATTAAACTAGGTCAAATTAAATTAACCTAGTAGTTCATATAATTTAATTTGAACATTGATTTATGTAATAATTAACCAAGCCCAATGCTTGTTTTAATTAAATGTAACATAGGGTAATTAATATTAGCCAAATGTAATAATTAAATTGAGCCCAAACAAATTTAATTGATGAGCCCAATAGAAATATTAATTTGATCCAATGTGGAGCCCAAATGAAAGTCAAAGTGGTGGTCAATATATATACATTGGTGTATATATATATGAATACTTATATAATGATATAAGATGTAAAAATAAAACTAAAGTGATGTAATAAAAGAGGAATCCCGAATTTTGGAGGGGCCCCCACATGAAAGGTTGCTTGTTGGTGAATTTGGAGTGTAAAATGTCTCAACAACTCCCCACCAACCCTAGTCATTCCATTGGTCAATCAAAATGTCACTCAATAGGTCATTCAAGCTATAGTAAGCTTGGTTAACCCTTAAATTCACCAACACTAGTTGATTAGTGAAGGTTAATGGTGATTAGGGAGGGTCTATATATAGCATCCATCAACATTTTGTTATGTTTGTTAGTTAGCTTTCAAAAACTCCTAGAGAGAAAGAGAGAGTATTCTAGAGAAAAGCTAGCAAGCTTTGAGAAATGGATGATCCACTAAGGAAAGTTGCTAGAGAATGATCAAGGTGGAGTCACAAGCCTAGCTCCTAGCAAGAGGAAGGAGATCATCCATGTCTAAGAGGTTAAAAAGTACTCCAAACCTTTTTAATTTCATTTTTGTTGTTTAAATAAGTTTTAAACGGTTAAAATATATTTTTAACCGATCAAAACTTGTTTTGATGGTCTAGAAGTCTTTAACTATGTAATATATGTATATTCATAGTTTGATGGGTTTAACATGGGTTTTTATATGTGTTTGTGATGAAAAATTTCATCAAACTCATTGAATAAATTTTTACCGACGAAAACAAGTTAATCTAATACGTAGCAGCCCCTTCACGGAATTACTGTTCACGATCCGTAAGTCGGATTTGTGATCCGTCAATTTTGGGTAATAGATCCATGAAATATGAAGATTCTCCAAGTTGAATGACTAAAATCCGATTTAAAATGAGCAAGTTATGGAATTTTTAGTAAAACACATCCATGTTGAAAAATCAGAAAAATTAGCTACTGATCAGCCCCTTTAACACTGTTTTTCGAGACCTAGACAACTCCAAATTTTGTGTTTGATAAATGAAAACTATAGTTTAGGAAAATACGAGTCCAACGCCTCCGACTGGACCTTAATCGGAGTTGTAGATTTCGTTTTATAATCGTTTCCGTGAAGGACCCCAAAACTGTCCGAAAATCTGAAAAGGCCAAAAATAGTTACTGTTCAGTTTGGTCCAGGGGCAGTTTCGTCCACTTTTATTTCTCTAAAAATTCTGAATATTTTTGGAATGATAGTTTGATGAGCTAACTGAGTCTAGTAAAAAGATGGTGATTTTTGGTTGTGTAAAACTCAAGTTATGGATTTCACAATAAAGTGTGATTTTTAGAAATGTATCAAAATAACTTTTTGTGTACAACTCAGAAAAATATGAAATTTATGCAGGAGCTTTTCTATGATAACAGGAACTAATCCTGAAAATTTCATAATATTCTGAAAAAGGAATAATTTATGATAAATGGTGCAAGATCTGATTATTTTGGGCTATTTAAAACTAGTAAATGAATTTTAAAAATTACGAGAAAAATATATGTTCAATATGGAGCTATATCCTGTCAAATACCAGAAAATAAGAATTTTTAGAACTAATTTGGTATTTTCATGGAAATGGACTAGTTATGAGTAAATGAATTAATTATGTGATGTGATGTTGAAAATTTAGAAAATAGGATTTATGGCTTGAAAATCCTATATACGGTATACGCAGATTTTTGATGAGGGATTTAGTCATTGTTGATAAAATTTTATGGGTTTGGCATTTTAGAATGATAAAAATGCATTAATTAGTAAAGTGTAAACAATTAAAATAAATTGTTTATTGTAATATCCCGGATATTTAAATGAATTAAAAATAAAATATCTAATATTTAATAAAGGTTGGAGTTTGATAACCTATTAGTGGTAGATAAATAGAAGTCCAAATTAAATTTAACGGACTAACTTAGATATGGTGATATCAAAATTTTTGATAAGTTAGCAAGTAAAGTGATAATTCAATAAACTTGACTAACAGCAAATCTAATTAAATTAAGAGAATTAATTAGTGGAGTTATGTAATTATGCGACGTGGTTGCGTGTAAATTAAATATGTATTTATATGAATATATATATATATGCGTGCATATTTAGTAACATAATTTAATGGTTAATTAAATTGTGATAAATAGATAGATTAATATTAAATTAATCCGAATTGAATTAAAAGGTTTATTGTGGAATTAATTTATTCATTAATCAACAATTATGCAAATTGTTGATAAATTATTTGTGAGGAATAATTATGTAATTTATATAATTATAAATTATATAAAGTGGTTGAATTAATTAAGGGAGATTAGTAATTGTATATATGTACAACCTTTAATTTCATATATATGTACATATATATAAAGCGTTTAAATTAATTGAGAAATTTTAAATAGTAATTGAATATATTAAATGAATATATTCTATAATTAAATAAATCATTGTAAATGATTTATGAGAGTGAGAAATTTAATTATACAATTATTTGTGTAATATTAATTAAATAATTTAATAAATTATTTAAATAAGAAATTGAGTAAATATATTATTATTTTAATGTATTTTCGGGTAAATGGAATTATTTCCATAATTGATGAGAAATGAATTATTTAATGTAAATGTATTAAATAATTTAATTTATGGCCTAAATAATATATATTAAATTATATATTGTATTTATTTTAATTTCATAATTTATTGTGAAATTGTTTTGTGGTAAAGTAATGTGTATAAATAATATATATAGATTATATATATTATTATTAACGAATACACTCTAAAGTTTTAATATCAAAATAATTGATAAGTTGTCATTAATTAAATATTCAATTAAATTGAATATAATGAGTGAATTAAATTTTATAAATTAATTAATATGATAATTAATTAATGTAAATAATGTAAAATATTATTAATAATATTATTAGTCCATTTAGAAATTTAATACTTATGGGTTAGAATATTTAATTATTTATTCAATCTAATTATTTATTTAATCATTGATTGAATAATTAATGTGTAAATTATTAAATTAGCCCAACATGGGTCAATTAGTAGCCCAAGTGGAGAATAATAAAATTTGACAATTTAGTAGCCCAAACAATTTAATAGAAGCCCAATTGGTATTTTAAATTAAAGCCCAATGATTGGCCCACTTGAAAAATACTTAATTAAACTATTATTTATATAAAAGTAAGCATATGTGACAAACATTTTGGGACACCAATAGTGATGTTGCCGGCAAGGAAGGAAAAGATAGAGAAGTGAGATTTGTTTTATTTTATTATTTATTTATTTAATAATTTGGTTGCTTGTATTGATTTTTTTAAAGTACTTGGACCATTCTTCTTCCACCAACTAAGTTATGGGCTAGTTTTCTTGAGCAAGTATCCAAGCAAAGAGTATCATGAGTTATAGATATAATCTTGTATCTAATAATTTTACATGTATACTTGAAATGATAAACATTTCACTTCATTTATTTTCCAAGTTTCAAAAGAGAGAGTTTGAGAGAAATTGCTTGGGAGAGCATATTATTTGAGAGATTAAGGAGGAAGAAGGAGAAGTTAGTTTTGTTCATGTCATTCACCACCTATTTTGGAAGAAAAATGAAGATAGCCATTAAAATGAGGTAATGGTTATTTTAAATGTAGTTTGTTTTTTTTAATTAAATAAACTAACATGTGAGTATAAACATATTAATATAGTTAATAATGTGTAGTAGTAATATTTATGTCATGCTTGATTTAATATACTTGGTTTGTGTTTTGGTATAATTTATATGCTAAAAACATGTGTTTGGTGGTGTTAAATCAAGTCTCAAAGTAATGACAAGAAATTAATTTTTATAAAATTTAGATTTAATGTTAAAATATTATAGAACATTAAATCATGAGAAAAACAAAGTTTGAATCACTCAAAATGGAGTTATACACAAAAAGTTATGATTTGTGGTAGTTTATGTGATGTAAAAATTTTTATAAAATTTTTTTAATATTAAATCATGAAAAATTAAAATTTTCATGTTATAAATTGATATCAAGTGATTGGTAATTTTTTTGGATTTTTAAAGCTTACTTGAATGTATAATTTTTATTAAAGTGGTGTATTAAAATTACTATTCACAATCTGCTAAGGGGAAAGAAAAAGGGGGTGCCGCGCAATGCGCGCGACCCTGTTCATTGTCGTACGCGGGGCTAAAAACGACGCCGTTTTTCCTATAAAAAACGTCGCCGCGCGTAACGCGCGGAAGCCAGCCGACATATCCCCAAAACGGCACCGTTTTGGGGCCTGTAATTTCTTAAAGCGCGCAATGCGCGGGCGTAAGTTTTCGGCGGAAATTACCTTAATGCCCCTCCGTTCGGTTTTCTGATTAATTACGAAATTGCCATCGGTCCGGTTTTTCAGTTTATTTACGATTTTGCCATTCTGGATAATTTAAATTAATTTAAATGTTTAAAAAATAATTTAAAATTATAACAAAAATATTAATAATACAAAAATGATATTTAGGTGTTGAATATTATATTTTTCAAATATAATAAGTATTTAGGATTAATATTTAAATGTTGTAAATATTAATCTAGTTAGTATAATATTATATTTTTTTCAAATATAATAAGTATTTAGGATTAATATTTAAATGTTATAAATATTAATCTAGTTAGTTTAATATTATATTTTTTTCAAATATAATATGTATTTAGGATTAATATTTAAATGTTGTAAATATTAATCTAGTTAGTTTAATATTATATTTTTTTTTCAAATATAATAAGTATTTAGGATTAATATTTAAATGTTATAAATATTAATCTAGTTAGTTTAATATTATATTTTTTTCAAATATAATAAGTATTTAGGATTAATATTTAAATGTTGTAAATATTAATCTAGTTAGTTTAATATTATATTTTTTTAAATATAATAAGTATTTAGGATTAATATTTAAATGTTGTAAATATTAATCTAGTTAATCTTCTGAATTTATGATTAAACTAATTATTATTTAATTAATATTAAATAATAAACAAGGATGATAAATTAATTAATTATTATTTAATTACTATTAAATAATAATTAAAGACAACTAAGATTGATTATTTAATTATTTATTATTTGATTAACTTTAAATAATAAATAAATTTAGTTAGTTATTATTTATTATTAAATAATAACTAATGATATTTGAGTATTTACTATATAATTTTATTATTTATTATTTAATTAACTTTAAATAATAAATGAATCTAGTTAATTAGTTATTATTTATTATTAAATAATAACTAAATATATTTGATTATTTTTAATATAATATAATTATTTATTATTTAATTAATTTTAAATAATAAATAAATCTTGTAAGTTATTATTTATTATTAAATAATAACTAAAGGTAGTTAATTACTTACTATTTAATTAATGATAAATAGTAATTAAATGAAATTAGATTTAATGAAATAAAGAAAATGTCTTTTAACTCTTTTGTTTAAACAATTATAATAAATTGTTTAATAGTTTAATAAGTGTCCAACACTTAAGAAAAATATTTTCTAATTTATTAAATTATTAACCTAATTTGATTGAGGGTCTATAAGGCTAATAATATTGTTTTGACTGATGTAAATTATGTGTTAGTACTTATTTGTGGTAGATAAGTTTCTTAATGAGCGTATAGTTGTACAAATACGCTGTACTAATTATTAGACCAACTTTACTAATGTTAGGTCTTTCAAAGTCAGTTAGTTAAAGCTAGACATTAATTGTAGCTGAGCAAACAGGCAAGTTTCCTAAACCCTACTCAATTTATATTCGAGCAGGATATATTATTTTATTGTTCAAGTTCCTAACTCAAACTCAAGTTGTTACGTTTCAAGCATGCTATGGTTTAATTCGGTATAATTATTCCATCTCTTTAAATTGTTGATTCGCACATAGTGCTTGTTGCATGTGTTCATCAGGTATGAAAGGCTGATCACCTTCATTACCATAAGGTTCAGTTAAATTTGTTCATGGTCATTATTGACACTCAACATTAATTAATTTAGTCATTCAATTATTGAAATTATGACTTGTACTCTTTCACAATTATTATATTGTTGAAAATTCAAAAGCTTATTCTTTCTTTCAATCATGATATATCGTTATCGTATTTAAACTTGCTGAGCAAAGTCGTTGCTCACTCTTGCTATATCATGATAACAAATTTCAGAATAATACGAATGTCCAAGGAGAGACGGAGACAGAAGCAACAGACAAGATTATAGTGTTATGCATTATAACTAAATTGTTATATGATGTAAGTAATTTTGTAAACCTTTTTATGAATCGAAAGGTATATATGTAAGTTAAGGTTAGAAACCTTGGGAAATGTTGTAGAATAAACAATTTATGTTTATATATTCCGCATTAGTTATAGAACGTGTATGAAGATGATGTATCGTGACGTACCAAGTCTAGGGTTAAAGGAACCCGGATTTGGGGTCGTCACAGGTTGGTATCAGAGCTGATAGGTTATAGTTCTTAGGTAGTAGTACCTTAGGCTATAATCATGGAAAGATAATAAAGACAGTGAAATGATAAACTCAGATAGAGTTTAGAAATGAACATACACAGTTCATAAAGGAGAAAATAAATTTATATAGATACATAGATATATGAAAAGATTCAAAGAAGGATCTTCAAAGAGTGTAATCCAAATAAATGGAATAAGAATCAGGGAACACTTGATTCAAGAATTTAAAAAGAGAAGGATCGTACAGTAAAATGATCAGAGATGAATGATAAGATGATAGAATTAAACGATCCTAGAATAAAGGAGAAATAGTACAGTGAAATCAATTTTGATATAAGATCCCGATGATCATAGTAAAATCATGGAATGACAAATGGTCTATTAAATGATTAAAGAAGTGGTTTTGATAGCATGATGCTATAACAATGAAGATACTGAAATAGTAACAAGTGGATTCTTGAAGTGTTGAGTGTGATAAGGTATGAATTGACAAAATTCATATCAAGTTAAGAGAAGTTAGAGGTTTGTAGGTTTTTAATTGAGGACTCATATTAGTGGCTGAGTTGTACAATTCCTTGTATGGGCGGGAAATTAGTGCTTGGTTTTAGAACCGCTTAGCTTTCTATATTGATACAGTGGTTGAGTTGAACAGTCCTTTGTATGGGCAGGGGATTTGTTCTTGGTTTAACGACCGCTTAACTTCCTATATTGATTAGTGGCTGAGTTGACCAATTTCTTATATGGGCAGGAGATTGTGTTTGGTTTGACGACCACTTGGCTTCCTATAATGATAATCAACTGAAACATAGTGTCGCGCTATTCACTATATGTATGTTGAGAAGGTGATTCTTTTCTCATGTGTATAACGGATAGGTAGATGATGTTAAGATAAGTTCGTGTTCTGAGAACTGACACGCATAGTAAGTTCGTGACTCATAGTCATGTGGTGGAGCCCCTCAGCGAATGGGCGACTTTGGCCTGACTAGGACAAGTTCCTCAAACCATATGATTGTGGTAAGTTGCTGAACCCAAATACGTGGTAAGTTTGATGAACAGTAGGTATGGATAGAGTTAAGTAGCAAGATTAAAGCTATACTAGATATAGTTATTAAGCTGGAAAAGAATGTGGAGAAAAAAATTTGAGGTGTTTTGAGGTTTTAGGATATTCCAAATCTTCTAGCTATGCTAGACTTTGAAATTCTTAAAATCGTGCCAAATTCGCACTTTTGTGCTTTTGAAAAGACAAATTTATTTTTGAAATCATTAATGCATTTAGTGTAGAGATGATAAACGACGGAGTCATCAATTGCAGAGTAACCTAGTGTTGGATGTTTAAAGCCACCTATGGTATGATGTAGTATGACAAAGTCATAAAATGATTTTTAGTATTTTGAAACGTTTAAAGAAGAGTCTATGCTAATTGTTTCGGCAAGACAAATTGATTTGAAAATATCAAAATGTATTTATAAAATCATCACACGCCATTAAAGCCATGGTGCAGAGATGAAAAAGACGGAATCCTCAACGCACTGTTGCAACGGTGCGGTATCATGAAGTCCTATAAATGAATTTTTGTTACTTTAACTAATCTGAAATGATTTTTGAGTCGTAATATACGAACAATTCCATGATGTGAGTCTATGTCATTTATTTTGACTGGACACTTTTTGGTCAGAAATGACTCAAGTTTTATTTTCCAATCCAACTTATGCTGGAGCGGAATTTTGTAGTAAGTCTGAGGTGAACAACCCCATAATGGGGGATATGTCAGAGCCATGAATAAAGAACCCGCGAGGGGGCGCCCAACAGTGGTGGCATGCTGATATGGGTTGGTAAATCCAAAGAGTTCGACCCCGTGAGAAGTCGTTGTGCACAACGCAGAAGTACGATAGGCTGATCACCTAGCGTACACCTATGTAATGTTTTCAGTCTTTGTGATTGATAAACACTCTGTTTATAAGTATTTACAGGGATAAATACTATTTATTCGGAATTCAGTTAATTCCATGTTCACAGTCTCGATGACCCCTCAGCATATTATGAAAGTTTTAATGAATATTTTGATTTTCAATTTATTCTTTTGTAAGATATTGACTTTCAATTTATTCTTCTGCAAGATATTCCATTGTTCTGGAATTATGAGTTTAGAAGTATGAACTTCCTAGAAAAGGGTGGTCATAGACTTTGATGAGTAAAGAGTTATACTCAGAGATGAAAATTGGTAGAAATGTGTATGAGATAATTTCGGGGATGAAATTTTTAGAATAAGGGGTGAATGTAATATCCCGGATATTTAAATGAATTAGAAATAAAATATCTAATATTTAATAAAGGTTGGAGTTTGATAACCTATTAGTGGTAGATAAATAGAAGTCCAAATTAAATTTAACGGACTAACTTAGATATGGTGATATCAAAATTTTTGATAAGTTAGCAAGTAAAGTGATAATTCAATAAACTTGACTAACAGCAAATCTAATTAAATTAAGAGAATTAATTAGTGGAGTTATGTAATTATGCGACGTGGTTGCGTGTAAATTAAATATGTATTTATATGAATATATATATATGCGTGCATATTTAGTAACATAATTTAATGGTTAATTAAATTGTGATAAATAGATAGATTAATATTAAATTAATCCGAATTGAATTAAAAGGTTTATTGTGGAATTAATTTATTCATTAATCAACAATTATGCAAATTGTTGATAAATTATTTGTGAGGAATAATTATGTAATTTATATAATTATAAATTATATAAAGTAGTTGAATTAATTAAGGGAGATTAGTAATTGTATATATGTACAACCTTTAATTTCATATATATGTACATATATATAAAGGGTTTAAATTAATTGAGAAATTTTAAATAGTAATTGAATATATTAAATGAATATATTCTATAATTAAATAAATCATTGTAAATGATTTATGAGAGTGAGAAATTTAATTATACAATTATTTGTGTAATATTAATTAAATAATTTAATAAATTATTTAAATAAGAAATTGAGTAAATATATTATTATTTTAATGTATTTTCGGGTAAATGGAATTATTTCCATAATTGATGAGAAATGAATTATTTAATGTAAATGTATTAAATAATTTAATTTATGGCCTAAATAATATATATTAAATTATATATTGTATTTATTTTAATTTCATAATTTATTGTGAAATTGTTTTGTGGTAAAGTAATGTGTATAAATAATATATATAGATTATATATATTATTATTAACGAATACACTCTAAAGTTTTAATATCAAAATAATTGATAAGTTGTCATTAATTAAATATTCAATTAAATTGAATATAATGAGTGAATTAAATTTTATAAATTAATTAATATGATAATTAATTAATGTAAATAATGTAAAATATTATTAATAATATTATTAGTCCATTTAGAAATTTAATACTTATGGGTTAGAATATTTAATTATTTATTCAATCTAATTATTTATTTAATCATGGATTGAATAATTAATGTGTAAATTATTAAATTAGCCCAACATGGGTCAATTAGTAGCCCAAGTGGAGAATAATAAAATTTGACAATTTAGTAGCCCAAACAATTTAATAGAAGCCCAATTGGTATTTTAAATTAAAGCCCAATGATTGGCCCACTTGAAAAATACTTAATTAAACTATTATTTATATAAAAGTAAGCATATGTGACAAACATTTTGGGACACCAATAGTGATGTTGCCGGCAAGGAAGGAAAAGATAGAGAAGTGAGATTTGTTTTATTTTATTATTTATTTATTTAATAATTTGGTTGCTTGTATTGATTTTTTTAAAGTACTTGGACCATTCTTCTTCCACCAACTAAGTTATGGGCTAGTTTTCTTGAGCAAGTATCCAAGCAAAGAGTATCATGAGTTATAGATATAATCTTGTATCTAATAATTTTACATGTATACTTGAAATGATAAACATTTCACTTCATTTATTTTCCAAGTTTCAAAAGAGAGAGTTTGAGAGAAATTGCTTGGGAGAGCATATTATTTGAGAGATTAAGGAGGAAGAAGGGAAGTTAGTTTTGTTCATGTCATTCACCACCTATTTTGGAAGAAAAATGAAGATAGCCATTAAAATGAGGTAATGGTTATTTTAAATGTAGTTTGTTTTTTTTAATTAAATAAACTAACATGTGAGTATAAACATATTAATATAGTTAATAATGTGTAGTAGTAATATTTATGTCATGCTTGATTTAATATACTTGGTTTGTGTTTTGGTATAATTTATATGCTAAAAACATGTGTTTGGTGGTGTTAAATCAAGTCTCAAAGTAATGACAAGAAATTAATTTTTATAAAATTTAGATTTAATGTTAAAATATTATAGAACATTAAATCATGAGAAAAACAAAGTTTGAATCACTCAAAATGGAGTTATACACAAAAAGTTATGATTTGTGGTAGTTTATGTGATGTAAAAATTTTTATAAAATTTTTTTAATATTAAATCATGAAAAATTAAAATTTTCATGTTATAAATTGATATCAAGTGATTGGTAATTTTTTTGGATTTTTAAAGCTTACTTGAATGTATAATTTTTATTAAAGTGGTGTATTAAAATTACTATTCACAATCTGCTAAGGGGAAAGAAAAAGGGGGTGCCGCGCAATGCGCGCGACCCTGTTCATTGTCGTACGCGGGGCTAAAAACGACGCCGTTTTTCCTATAAAAAACGTCGCCGCGCGTAACGCGCGGAAGCCAGCCGACATATCCCCAAAACGGCACCGTTTTGGGGCCTGTAATTTCTTAAAGCGCGCAATGCGCGGGCGTAAGTTTTCGGCGGAAATTACCTTAATGCCCCTCCGTTCGGTTTTCTGATTAATTACGAAATTGCCATCGGTCCGGTTTTTCAGTTTATTTACGATTTTGCCATTCTGGATAATTTAAATTAATTTAAATGTTTAAAAAATAATTTAAAATTATAACAAAAATATTAATAATACAAAAATGATATTTAGGTGTTGAATATTATATTTTTCAAATATAATAAGTATTTAGGATTAATATTTAAATGTTGTAAATATTAATCTAGTTAGTATAATATTATATTTTTTTCAAATATAATAAGTATTTAGGATTAATATTTAAATGTTATAAATATTAATCTAGTTAGTTTAATATTATATTTTTTTCAAATATAATATGTATTTAGGATTAATATTTAAATGTTGTAAATATTAATCTAGTTAGTTTAATATTATATTTTTTTTTCAAATATAATAAGTATTTAGGATTAATATTTAAATGTTATAAATATTAATCTAGTTAGTTTAATATTATATTTTTTTCAAATATAATAAGTATTTAGGATTAATATTTAAATGTTGTAAATATTAATCTAGTTAGTTTAATATTATATTTTTTTAAATATAATAAGTATTTAGGATTAATATTTAAATGTTGTAAATATTAATCTAGTTAATCTTCTGAATTTATGATTAAACTAATTATTATTTAATTAATATTAAATAATAAACAAGGATGATAAATTAATTAATTATTATTTAATTACTATTAAATAATAATTAAAGACAACTAAGATTGATTATTTAATTATTTATTATTTGATTAACTTTAAATAATAAATAAATTTAGTTAGTTATTATTTATTATTAAATAATAACTAATGATATTTGAGTATTTACTATATAATTTTATTATTTATTATTTAATTAACTTTAAATAATAAATGAATCTAGTTAATTAGTTATTATTTATTATTAAATAATAACTAAATATATTTGATTATTTTTAATATAATATAATTATTTATTATTTGATTAATTTTAAATAATAAATAAATCTTGTAAGTTATTATTTATTATTAAATAATAACTAAAGGTAGTTAATTACTTACTATTTAATTAATGATAAATAGTAATTAAATGAAATTAGATTTAATGAAATAAAGAAAATGTCTTTTAACTCTTTTGTTTAAACAATTATAATAAATTGTTTAATAGTTTAATAAGTGTCCAACACTTAAGAAAAATATTTTCTAATTTATTAAATTATTAACCTAATTTGATTGAGGGTCTATAAGGCTAATAATATTGTTTTGACTGATGTAAATTATGTGTTAGTACTTATTTGTGGTAGATAAGTTTCTTAATGAGCGTATAGTTGTACAAATACGCTGTACTAATTATTAGACCAACTTTACTAATGTTAGGTCTTTCAAAGCCAGTTAGTTAAAGCTAGACATTAATTGTAGCTGAGCAAACAGGCAAGTTTCCTAAACCCTACTCAATTTATATTCGAGCAGGATATATTATTTTATTGTTCAAGTTCCTAACTCAAACTCAAGTTGTTACGTTTCAAGCATGCTATGGTTTAATTCGGTATAATTATTCCATCTCTTTAAATTGTTGATTCGCACATAGTGCTTGTTGCATGTGTTCATCAGGTATGAAAGGCTGATCACCTTCATTACCATAAGGTTCAGTTAAATTTGTTCATGGTCATTATTGACACTCAACATTAATTAATTTAGTCATTCAATTATTGAAATTATGACTTGTACTCTTTCACAATTATTATATTGTTGAAAATTCAAAAGCTTATTCTTTCTTTCAATCATGATATATCGTTATCGTATTTAAACTTGCTGAGCAAAGTCGTTGCTCACTCTTGCTATATCATGATAACAAATTTCAGAATAATACGAATGTCCAAGGAGAGACGGAGACAGAAGCAACAGACAAGATTATAGTGTTATGCATTATAACTAAATTGTTATATGATGTAAGTAATTTTGTAAACCTTTTTATGAATCGAAAGGTATATATGTAAGTTAAGGTTAGAAACCTTGGGAAATGTTGTAGAATAAACAATTTATGTTTATATATTCCGCATTAGTTATAGAACGTGTATGAAGATGATGTATCGTGACGTACCAAGTCTAGGGTTAAAGGAACCCGGATTTGGGGTCGTCACATTTATAAGTTTAGGAAATGATTAAGATATTATTAAAAGATTAATAATATTAGAGTATGATAATAGTTAAGAATTAAATCATTATTCAATAATTAATAATGATATGTAATTAATTTAAAATATTATTAAAGGATTAATAATATTATTTAGCATTTAATTAACTATTAAATAATAATAGTTAAGAGTTAAATCATTATTAAATAAATAATAATGATAAATAAAGATTTAGAATATTATTAAAGAATTAATAATATTGTTTAACAAGTAATTAACTATTGGGTAATAATAGTTAAGGGTTGAATCGTTATTAAATAATTACTAATGATACGTGAGGATTTCAAATATTATTAAATGATTGATAATATTGATGAACAATTAAATTATTATTAAAATGATTGATAATAATGAGAAGTCAATTAAAATATTATTAAAGGGTAATAATATTAGCAATCAATTAAATTATTATTAAAAGATTAATCATAATGATTAAGGTAAACTATTATTAAAAATAAATTAATAATAGTAATGATTATTTAAAGTGTTATTTAACAATTAAATAACATTATAAGTTATTACTAATTGATAGTAAAATTTAAAATATTATCCAAGGTGGGTAATATTATGATAAGTATCGAGATAAATGATGTGATTAAGTTAAACCAAGGGTATGGTCCATTAGTGATTAATTGGTGGATCGACCTAAATAAATATAGGGTCCAAGTTTTAATGCAGTGACATTAATAAATGTCAGAATTGCATAGTTTCGAACAAAAGATTTATGGTGTTGAATATGAAACACTGAGTCAAGTCAAAGAGAGACTAAAATATGAAATTAACCTTATTAAATAAAGGGGATGATAAGAAGAAATAAATATCTTTAAAATAAGATTTAGTATTGAGTCAAACTTTGACTGATATTGTGCACCGTTGATCTCACATACCGTGTAGGTGGTGCAAGGAACGTGAAAGATTAACGTAAGCTGGTTATACAAGTTCAGGCAAGTTTTTCAGAACATGTTGCATTATGTGCATAATTTATAAGTTTGTTATTAAACTGTGATGTGCTCATACGTGGTTATGTGCAAAGATGTGTTAATGTGCTTTTGTGAAATAAGTTGATTTGAACTATTGATATGCGGTAGTTGATTTAAGACAATTGTTCTGCATTGAACTATATGTCATGATAGAGGCTAGGCATGAAACATAGATTAAATGCGAGGCATGATATGCATGAGAAATGTATGTACTGCAAAGCATAAGATGCATGAAGCACGAAGCATGATTGAACTGTTTTTACGTGTTATGTGAAACTGTTAGACTTGCTGAGCCGTCGTGCTCACCCTTGCTTAAAACAAAACATTACAGAGTAGCTTGAGGAAGCCGATTACTCCGGTAGAGGCAAAGATGAAGATTGACTAACGAGTCATCAAGATTGAAGCATAGGTGCTTTTATAGTAAAACCTTGGGGTAGACTAATTCATTCACTTGTGTAAGTAGATATGAAGAGTTTATGTTTTGTTGTGCTATAGATTAGCAAACTTAAATTGTTAAGAGAACATTTACAGATTATTTGAATATCATTTTTCAGACGTTGTCCTTTATGAATAAGGATAATAGGATGGTGTGATTGAGTCATTATATATATGATCTCAAATTGATTGTAATAGAATGTCGTATCATGTATGATATGAAGACATACTAGGAATGTATAAAGATTGCGATTCTGGAATAGAAAGAGATGTTATATAATTGTAAATAAATGATTATTTAGCAATTATAATATTGTTGTAATTCATGAACAATAAGGAAAAGTAGTACTAGTGTTGAACCGGATCCGAGGTTAAAGGAACCCGGATTTAGGGTCATCACAAGTTGGTATCAGAGCTGATAGGTTATAAACCTTAGGTAAGAGTACCTTAGGCTATAACCGTAGTAGAAGATAAGTAAAATAATAAATAAATAAACTCCGGAAGAGTTTAAGTAATAAAAGATGAATTTGAAAAATTCATATATAGAAGATTATCCAAAGATGGATTTAAGAAGATATAAGAGAGATGAAAAAGGTCATGTTGTACCTAATTTGAAGGAGTGATAGAAAATATCTTATGATAAGATTTTGAGAAGCATAAAGAAAATGCTAATAAGGTCATGAAATGATCTAGAGAAATGAACTCGTAATGAGACAGATGTGCTAAAAAATGAATGGAGAGAATTCGTATTCAGTTAAGAAAATTAGAAGGTTTGTGGGTTTTTAATTGAGAACTCATATTAGTGGCTGAGTTGTACGATTCCTTGTATGGATTTGTGCTTTGTTTTAGAACCACTTAGCTTCCTATATTAATATAGTAGTTGAGTTTAACAGTTCTTTGTATGGGCAGAGGATTTGTTCTTGGTTTAACGACCGCTTAACTTTCTATATTGATTAGTGGCCGAGTTGACCAATTTCTTGTATGGGCAGGAGATTGCGTTTGGTTTGACAACCACTTAGCTTCCTATAATGATAATCAATTTGAACCTAATGCCACGCTATTCGATGTATATATGGTGAGAAGGTGATTCTTTTCTCATTATATATTGGATATGTAGAGAATATTAAGATAAGTACGTGTTCTTAAAACTCATACTGATGGTAAGTTCGTGACTCATAATCGTATGGTGGAACCCCTCAGCGAATGGACGATTTTGGTCTGACTAGGATAAGTTCTCCAACCCATATGATTGTGGCAAGTACCTGAACTCCTAATGTGTGATAAGTTTGATGAACAGTAAGTATTGGTAGAGTTAAGTAGTAAGACTGGAGCTTTACCAGATATAGTTATTAAGTTGAAAAAGAATGCGGAGGAGAAATTTGAGGTATTTTGAGGTTTTAGGATATTCTAAATCTTCTAGCTATGCTAGACTTTGAAATTCTTAAAATCGTGCTAAATTCGCACTTTTGTGCTTTTGAAAAGACAAATGTATTTTAGAAATCATTAATGCATTTAGTGCAGAGATGATAAACGATGGAGTCATCAATGCAGAGTAACCTAGTGTTGGATGTTTAAAGCCCACTATAGTATGATGTAGTATGACAAAGTCATAAAATGATTTTCAGTATTTTAAAACGTTTAAAGAATAGTCTATGCTAATTGTTTCAGCTAGACAAATTGATTTGAAAATATCAAAATGTATTTATAAAATCATCACACGCCATTAAAGCCATGGTGTGGGGATGAAAAGGACGGAATCCTCAACGTACTGTCAAGATGTGCGGTATCATGAAGTCATGAATTAATGACGGAATCATCAACGTACTATCAAGATTATGCGGTATCATGAAGTCCTATAAATGAATTTTAGTTATTTTAACTAATCTGAAATGATTTTTGAATCGTAATATACGAACAGTTCAATGATGGGAGTCTTTGTCATTTATTTTGACTGGACACTTTTGGTCAGAATTGACTCAAGTTTATTATCCAATCCAAATTATTTTGGAACGGAATTTTGTAGTAAGTCTGAGGTGAACAAGTGCAAAAAAAAAAAAAATATTCTGTCGGCTAAAGCAGATATATTTTTGTCGGCATATAGCTCCGACTGGCGCCTAACAACTAAGACGTTCTGCACGACGTATGGTACAATAGGCTGATCACCTAGCGTACACCTATGGAATGTTTTCAGTCCTTGTGATTGATAAACACTCTTTTTATAAGTATTTACAGGGATAAATACTATTTATTCGGAATTCAGTTAATTCCATTCGGATGTTCACAGTCTTGATGACCCCTCAGCATATTATGAAAGTTTTAATGAATATTTTGATTTTCAATTTATTCTTCTGTAAGATATTGATTTTCAATTTATTCTTCTGCAAGATATTCCATTATTCTGGAATTATGAGTTTAGAAGTATGAACTTCCTAGAAAATGGTGGTTATAGAATTTGATGAGTAAAGAGATATTCTCAGTGATGAAAATTGGTAGAATTGTGTATGAGATAATTTCGGGGACGAAATTCTTATAAGAAGGGGTGAATGTAATATCCCAGATAATTTCAAAATTTTAAATAATATCTTAATTGATTTTATTTAAGGTTAAGGTTTAAACCTAGAAGGTGAGAAGGAAGATGTGTTGAAAATGGGTAAACATTTTTTTTTTAACATAAATAATTTGTTAGAAATTAAATGTGAGAATATTTTAATGATGCAGGTAGATAATTTATTTAAGAAAGAAATTCAATTGAGAAGTGAAGGTGAATATATTAATATTTATATATATACACCTATAGTTGAGTTTGTTAGTCAAACAAGATGATGTGTGAAGTAAATTAAATACTTAATAAAACTAATAAATTAATTAGTTTTAGTATGGATTAAAAAGAAAAGTCATGTAATATAATTAATTGAATTAATTATATAAGTTATGAATTAAGGTTATGAGTAACAAGTAGGGAAGTGGAATATTGCCTAGAAGGACAATATTAAGAAGTTAATTAATTAAGTAATTTACTTAATTAATAAGTTGTTATAGATGTAAGCCCAATATGGAGATATTTGCATGAAATGGGTAATTAAATAAGAGAGCCAATAAAAAGTAAGTTATGTAGCCCAAACCATTAAAAGTCAAATGATGGTCAATGGTTGGGAGAAGCATTTCAAGTATTGATTGAGTGTAGAGAATTAACTAGTGTCTAGTTAATTGAATAACCCTAGTTGGTTGACAAGAGAGATAGCATTAACCAATCATTGGTTAATTTCTAGATAAATAAATGTGGGGTTAAGAATTAACCGTGGATGGGTTAATTAAGTAACCCAATGTGGTAGAATTAATTATAGCAAAGCTAATTGGATTATATTATAAGTCCAATTGAGGTATTAAACTAGGTCAAATTAAATTAACCTAGTAGTTCATATAATTTAATTTGAACATTGATTTATGTAATAATTAACCAAGCCCAATGCTTGTTTTAATTAAATGTAACATAGGGTAATTAATATTAGCCAAATGTAATAATTAAATTGAGCCCAAACAAATTTAATTGATGAGCCCAATAGAAATATTAATTTGATCCAATGTGGAGCCCAAATGAAAGTCAAAGTGGTGGTCAATATATATACATTGGTGTATATATATATGAATACTTATATAATGATATAAGATGTAAAAATAAAGCTAAAGTGATGTAATAAAAGAGGAATCCCGAATTTTGGAGGGGCCCCCACATGAAAGGTTGCTTGTTGGTGAATTTGGAGTGTAAAATGTCTCAACAACTCCCCACCAACCCTAGTCATTCCATTGGTCAATCAAAATGTCACTCAATAGGTCATTCAAGCTATAGTAAGCTTGGTTAACCCTTAAATTCACCAACACTAGTTGATTAGTGAAGGTTAATGGTGATTAGGGAGGGTCTATATATAGCATCCATCAACATTTTGTTATGTTTGTTAGTTAGTTTTCAAAAACTCCTAGAGAGAAAGAGAGAGTATTCTAGAGAAAAGCTAGCAAGCTTTGAGAAATGGATGATCCACTAAGGAAAGTTGCTAGAGAATGATCAAGGTGGAGTCACAAGCCTAGCTCCTAGCAAGAGGAAGGAGATCATCCATGTCTAAGAGGTTAAAAAGTACTCCAAACCTTTTTAATTTCATTTTTGTTGTTTAAATAAGTTTTAAACGGTTAAAATATATTTTTAACCGATCAAAACTTGTTTTGATGGTCTAGAAGTCTTTAACTATGTAATATATGTATATTCATAGTTTGATGGGTTTAACATGGGTTTTTATATGTGTTTGTGATGAAAAATTTCATCAAACTCATTGAATAAATTTTTACCGACGAAAACAAGTTAATCTAATACGTAGCAGCCCCTTCACGGAATTACTGTTCACGATCCGTAAGTCGGATTTGTGATCCGTCAATTTTGGATAATAGATCCATGAAATATGAAGATTCTCCAAGTTGAATGACTAAAATCCGATTTAAAATGAGCAAGTTATGGAATTTTTAGTAAAACACATCCATGTTGAAAAATCAGAAAAATTAGCTACTGATCAGCCCCTTTAACACTGTTTTTCGAGACCTAGACAACTCCAAATTTTGTGTTTGATAAATGAAAACTATAGTTTAGGAAAATACGAGTCCAACGCCTCCGACTGGACCTTAATCGGAGTTGTAGATTTCGTTTTATAATCGTTTCCGTGAAGGACCCCAAAACTGTCCGAAAATCTGAAAAGGCCAAAAATAGTTACTGTTTAGTTTGGTCCAGGGGCAGTTTCGTCCACTTTTATTTCTCTAAAAATTCTGAATATTTTTGGAATGATAGTTTGATGAGCTAACTGAGTCTAGTAAAAAGATGGTGATTTTTGGTTGTGTAAAACTCAAGTTATGGATTTTACAATAAAGTGTGATTTTTAGAAATGTATCAAAATAACTTTTTGTGTACAACTCAGAAAAATATGAAATTTATGCAGGAGCTTTTCTATGATAACAGGAATTAATCCTGAAAATTTCATAATATTCTGAAAAAGGAATAATTTATGATAAATGGTGCAAGATCTGATTATTTTGGGCTATTTAAAACTAGTAAATGAATTTTAAAAATTACGAGAAAAATATATGTTCAATATGGAGCTATATCCTGTCAAATACCAGAAAATAAGAATTTTTAGAACTAATTTGGTATTTTCATGGAAATGGACTAGTTATGAGTAAATGAATTAATTATGTGATGTGATGTTGAAAATTTAGAAAATAGGATTTATGGCTTGAAAATCCTATATACGGTATACGCAGATTTTTGATGAGGGATTTAGTCATTGTTGATAAAATTTTATGGGTTTGGCATTTTAGAATGATAAAAATGCATTAATTAGTAAAGTGTAAACAATTAAAATAAATTGTTTATAAGTTTAGGAAATGATTAAGATATTATTAAAAGATTAATAATATTAGAGTATGATAATAGTTAAGAATTAAATCATTATTCAATAATTAATAATGATATGTAATTAATTTAAAATATTATTAAAGGATTAATAATATTATTTAGCATTTAATTAACTATTAAATAATAATAGTTAAGAGTTAAATCATTATTAAATAAATAATAATGATAAATAAAGATTTAGAATATTATTAAAGAATTAATAATATTGTTTAACAAGTAATTAACTATTGGGTAATAATAGTTAAGGGTTGAATCGTTATTAAATAATTACTAATGATACGTGAGGATTTCAAATATTATTAAATGATTGATAATATTGATGAACAATTAAATTATTATTAAAATGATTGATAATAATGAGAAGTCAATTAAAATATTATTAAAGGGTAATAATATTAGCAAGCAATTAAATTATTATTAAAAGATTAATCATAATGATTAAGGTAAACTATTATTAAAAATAAATTAATAATAGTAATGATTATTTAAAGTGTTATTTAACAATTAAATAACATTATAAGTTATTACTAATTGATAGTAAAATTTAAAATATTATCCAAGGTGGGTAATATTATGATAAGTATCGAGATAAATGATGTGATTAAGTTAAACCAAGGGTATGGTCCATTAGTGATTAATTGGTGGATCGACCTAAATAAATATAGGGTCCAAGTTTTAATGCAGTGACATTAATAAATGTCAGAATTGCATAGTTTCGAACAAAAGATTTATGGTGTTGAATATGAAACACTGAGTCAAGTCAAAGAGAGACTAAAATATGAAATTAACCTTATTAAATAAAGGGGATGATAAGAAGAAATAAATATCTTTAAAATAAGATTTAGTATTGAGTCAAACTTTGACTGATATTGTGCACCGTTGATCTCACATACCGTGTAGGTGGTGCAAGGAACGTGAAAGATTAACGTAAGCTGGTTATACAAGTTCAGGCAAGTTTTTCAGAACATGTTGCATTATGTGCATAATTTATAAGTTTGTTATTAAACTGTGATGTGCTCATACGTGGTTATGTGCAAAGATGTGTTAATGTGCTTTTGTGAAATAAGTTGATTTGAACTATTGATATGCGGTAGTTGATTTAAGACAATTGTTCTGCATTGAACTATATGTCATGATAGAGGCTAGACATGAAACATAGATTAAATGCGAGGCATGATATGCATGAGAAATGTATGTACTGCAAAGCATAAGATGCATGAAGCACGAAGCATGATTGAACTGTTTTTACGTGTTATGTGAAACTGTTAGACTTGCTGAGCCGTCGTGCTCACCCTTGCTTAAAACAAAACATTACAGAGTAGCTTGAGGAAGCCGATTACTCCGGTAGAGGCAAAGATGAAGATTGACTAACGAGTCATCAAGATTGAAGCATAGGTGCTTTTATAGTAAAACCTTGGGGTAGACTAATTCATTCACTTGTGTAAGTAGATATGAAGAGTTTATGTTTTGTTGTGCTATAGATTAGCAAACTTAAATTGTTAAGAGAACATTTACAGATTATTTGAATATCATTTTTCAGACGTTGTCCTTTATGAATAAGGATAATAGGATGGTGTGATTGAGTCATTATATATATGATCTCAAATTGATTGTAATAGAATGTCGTATCATGTATGATATGAAGACATACTAGGAATGTATAAAGATTGCGATTCTGGAATAGAAAGAGATGTTATATAATTGTAAATAAATGATTATTTAGCAATTATAATATTGTTGTAATTCATGAACAATAAGGAAAAGTAGTACTAGTGTTGAACCGGATCCGAGGTTAAAGGAACCCGAATTTGGGGTCGTCACAGGGTAGAAGGAGATGAAGGCTGCGTTTGGCTCTTAAAAATCAAGGCTGCTTTTGGAAAATAAGGCTGCGTTTGGAGATCAAGGCTGCTTTTGGAAAATAAGTAAATTTAAAATATTTTTAAATTAAAAATTGATATAAATTAATTTTATTTTAAATAATAAAAATAGGAGAATAATAAATTACCTAAACAGTGCTAATACAAAAATTATGGTTTTCAAAAATTTAATGAATCACCTCAATTTTGTATTATAAAATATTTTAAATTAACTTTAAAAAATAAAATTTCATCATATATTATGACCGTTGGAATATAGCCGTTGGAGTTTTTTTAAATTCATTGATTATTTTAATCTTTTTATATTATAGTCTGCGGGATAGTCCATCTGCTGGAATGATGGAAGACTAAAGGACATCTGCTGATGTCACATGGACTAAATATAGTCCAGCAGATAGTCCATCTGCTGGAGATGCTCTAAGGGCTTGCACCACCGTTAGCCATTGTTTCTGGCACTGAAAGACAATGAACAGCTTTTCTAAATTTTTGGATTCTTAGGATAATTGTATATTCACTTATTTGCCCTTCTTAAGGAGGATTGTTTTTTTAGTATGGGTTGGTTTTTTTGTCATTTTACTTTGAAAGCTAAATATCATTTCAGGTAATGTCAAATATATTAATTAATCGTTAATATTCATGTCACAATATCTAAGTTATTAATTATTAAAAATTAAATAATATCCATGTGACAATATCTAAGTCATTAATTGTTGAAAAATAAATAACTTAAAAAGTCATATCACAAAAAATAGACGATCAAACAAGGACAATAATTCTGTCAAAAATAATGAAAAAATAAATTCTCCCACTTAATTTTAAAATTTAATATAAAAATCTTTTATTTATTTATTAAAATAAAAAATAAATATAAATTCATTAATTTTTAATATCATTTGCTTTAAAAAATAAAATAAAGAGAGTAGATGTTAAAGAAATTCATGTTACACGTGTCATGGACGAAAACTACTCCATATATAATAAAGAAAGAAAAACTTACTTTAAATAGGATAAATGGATTATTCTTTGCATACATAGAATCTATGTTAGAAGAGAAAGCTGTCACAAAAGAAATATCTAAAGTGATTAAAAATAAATCCAAGTGTGTGACCTACCATAATTGTTTGGAACATGCAATGTATAATGTGTAATAATATAACCCACTAACCAGCAACAGTTGGGAGGAAACTACTGGTTATTAGAATTTTCTTTAATAACGACAAGACATTACTTTGAATTAAATAATATTATCAGTGATATCATTGTTTTATCCTGTTCTATAAGCTTGATGAATCTTTTCTTGTGCAATAGTGTTAGTAATGATTTAATTAATGATACACATGTATGGACAATGATTTTTTTTTTTATCTTCTTTAACGTATGTGTATAATGTTTAACGTGTGTCGTATAATTTTATATTATATTATATTATATTTGTAATAAAATATAAAATTATTATTAATTTTTTAAAATTAATTAAAAATATTTTTAAATTTAAATTTAATATAATTTTTTTTTAAATTTTAACATAAATATTGTAAACTATATCAAATAATATAATTTATTATAAGATTTTTTTGTTTGTTATTTTTAACGAATTATTTTCATTTTAAATTTAAAAATATTTTAAATTAATTTTTAATTTTTTTTAATAATTTTATAATTTAAAACAGAGAAAATATTATTTTTGTGTTGAAATTTAAGATATATTTTAGCTAATGTTAATAATAATCAGTTTAACGATACTGCTTCTAAAATGTTTTTGAAAAACTGAATTGTAAAGATGATAAAAACATTGAAATTTTTGGAGAGAGAGAGAGAGAGAGTCGATTTTCATAAAGTTTAATAATGTAAGACCTTTTGATTTTAAAAATTGAACAACTTTATTATTCAGAATTAATTAAGAAAATTATTAACATAAAATAAGAGATTTCACCCCACAAAACTACATGAAAATTGACGAGTTCTCTTATATTTTCATGTTCTTATCATTTATACAATTAAATTTTCGAAGAATCATTTATTTAATATTACTTTCAGAGTAATTTAAAGTTTAGTTTTTCTGTGACGTACTTTAAAATTTAAAATTCCTTTCTCTATAAATATTTTAACAAGAATTGATCATGTAGAACAAAATTTACATAATTTTAACCGTACAATGGAGCTCAAATTCAGAAATTTAGAGCATAAATATTATTTCCTTATATATATTGATAAACGAGTATTTTTCCATATTTATACTCAGTCAGTCATACTGTCATAGTAGTGTCCAAGTTTAGTTGGGTTATTAGAGACTTTATCAAGAAGATTGTAGAAGCGACAGCTTCCCCATGAGGAGGTCACACCATATCAGGATACTATCCAACCCCTTCTATCCATTCTTTGTATCACTTTCTCTGTGATGTATTGATTTATATATGGAGATATAGAGATTACTTTATTTGTTTCTTTCTGTTCTACTTGTTTGTTGGTGGTGCTGGGAAAAAAATATTGTTTAGTAATTGTGAAAAATATCGTGGTAGTTTGTCTGGGATTTGTACCACTTGGTCACATGATGTTTTGTTCTTATGCTCATAAAATCCTTAAGGTTTGGTCACAAATTGCTGCAACAAATTTGGTTTTGAAACAGGTCTTGAAGAATTAAGGTTGCAAAAAAGTGATTTTTCCGATTGGGTTAACCTCTTTATGTAGTAATTTCACTTTGCCTTTTGGTTTTTAGTTAAGGTTTGCCTTTTGTTTGGTGGGTTTGAAGATATGTTAGTGTTTTGTGGAGTTTGATTGATGGTTTAATGGTTGGGTTTAAGATCTGATTTGCTGGAGAAGAATTGGGCTGGTTAATAGCTTTGACTTTGTGTGGGGGTGATTTTGAGCTTGAGTAAGTGGTTGCTGAAGTCGAATTGCTTCACTGAAAATTGGTTGTATCTGGTATTCACTTGCTTCATCTTTAAATTTGCTTATATGAGTTTTCTTGAATTAGGGGCATGATAGATTTAACTGATTTTGGATCGAAGGGAAGTTTGTGTTAAAAAGAAAGCATTTTGGGAATTAAGTCTTTGATTTGGACTAAAGGATCTGAATTCTGCAAGATGGATACCAATTGTAAGACCATTGTTTGGTTTAGGAGGGATCTCAGGATTGATGACAATCCTGCGTTGGCTGCTGCTGCAAGGGATGGCTCTATACTCCCGGTGTTTATATGGTGCCCCAAAGAAGAAGGGCAATTTTACCCGGGACGAGTTTCAAGGTGGTGGTTGAAGCAGTCTCTCATACATTTGGAGAGATCTTTGAGTTCACTTGGTGCTTCACTTGTACTAATCAAAGCTCAGAGTACTCTTGCTGCTCTTTTGGAATGCATAAATGCTGTTGGGGCAACGAAAGTAGTATATAACCATCTGTATGGTATGTTTTTTTATTCTTTTTGTCCTGTTTTGTTTTCCTTTTCCATCGTCTTTATATTGGCGAAATGATCTTTCACTTCTTAAATACTAATTTTCTAATTATTATTGAATATTTGATGCATATGTGATCCTTCGTAGGCTTCATTGATGTTCTGTCATACTATACAGTTGGTGTCCATTGGATCCTTGGAGGACGATTTCACTACTATGCTCTTTATTTCTAAACTATGACAAATTAAATACGTATCTCAATAAAGGAAAGAAGCAACA
Organism: Hedera helix; assembly: GCA_947179155.2. Classification (NCBI taxonomy): domain Eukaryota; kingdom Viridiplantae; phylum Streptophyta; class Magnoliopsida; order Apiales; family Araliaceae; genus Hedera; species Hedera helix. Next base: position 30,897,075 of record OX359281.1, read on the forward strand.
TTGGGGTGCAAGCTATTGAAAGAGCAATAATTTCAATTGCAAGACCAAAAGAAATTTAAATTGCAAATCAAGGAGTCTGAAATTTTCTTTTCTCGACAAAGTGGATCGTAATCTGGAAACACAAACCAGGGGAAATATTTAGAAAGTAAATATTTTTATCAAAATTTCTCATGGGACTCCCAGCTTTTATAATTAGATCAGGAACTTGAACACACAATCCTGGAGATTGGTTGGTCAGTGTATGAAATGTTAATGTGATCTCAGATAGTTAAATATTACCTTGACTATACTTATGCTTAATATAGACCTCGATTGAAGATTGTATTACGCTAAATGGAAGATAACTTTAATATATCCGATTTTGAGAAGAATATGAAAGAGAAATTGACAAGAACAGGGAGAAATGACATCCTCTGTGAAGTTGCCATCCCCTCCCTTTCAAACCACTGTCTCTAGGGTAGGAGAAATCATATTATTTCTGTCTCTTGTGTTTTATTTATAATGTAGTTCTTGTCTTTATTTTTATAATTAATTATTTATATACAGATCCTGTTTCACTTGTTCGCGATCACAACATCAAACAAAAGCTTGGAGAGCTTGACATTTCAGTGCAAAGCTATAATGGAGAGTTATTGTATGAACCATGGGAAATATATGATGATGAAGGTCATGCCTTTACAACCTTTGATGCATACTGGACGAGGTGCTTGCAAATGCAAAATGAACCTGTTTCACATCTTCCACCACGGCGATTAGTTCTAGCTTCAGGTACCGTTTTTAGCCGTCTTCTTCAATTATAGTACAAACAACTGTTTATTGCAGTCTCACTTTAACTGTAATTGGGCATTAGACCGTCTGATGAATTTCTCCATACAAAACTAGTAAGGAAAGGTCTGGCTGGACCATTCCGAGCGACAAAATTATGGCGTTGAATGATTTTATTGATATAAACATCAAAGGAAAAGTCAAAGAGAAAAAAAGAAAAGAAATGAAATAAACATGAAAACTAATTGTGGTTTTGAATTTGCAAATGACAGGATTTGTTAAAAATTGTTCGATTGAGTTACTAGGTCTTGAAGATGAACTGGAAAAACCTAGTAATGCCTTATTAGGAAGAGGATGGTGTCCGGGTTGGATTAATGCCGATAAGGCTCTAACTGAATTTATGGAACACCATCTGATTGACTACTCGAAGGATAGGCTAAGGGTTGCAGGGAACTCAACATCGCTCTTGTCCCCATATCTTCATTTCGGGGAATTAAGTGCGAGGAGAGTATTCCACTGCGTGCGTATGAAACATATAGTGTGGGCAAAAGAAGGAAACTCTGTTGGAGAAGAGAGTATCACTCTGTTTCTTAGGGCTATTGGGTTTAGAGAATATTCGCGATACATTTGTTTTAACTTCCCATTTACTCATGAAAGATCATTGTTGGGCAACCTGAAGTTTTTCCCCTGGCATGCGGATCAGGCCCAATTTAAGGCTTGGAAACAAGGTCGGACTGGTTATCCATTGGTTGATGCAGGAATGAGAGAGCTTTGGGCAACTGGGTGGATGCACAATAAGATCAGAGTGATTGTTTCTAGTTTCTTTGTGAAATTTCTGCTTCTTCCGTGGCAATGGGGGATGAAATACTTTTGGGATACACTTCTGGATGCTGATTTGGAAAGTGATATCCTTGGTTGGCAATACATATCAGGGAGCTTGCCAGACGGACATAAGCTTGAGCGTCTAGATAATCCACAGGTGTGTCATGGTTCCATGTTTTATAAACCTCTTGCAGTATCTATTGTAAAATAATTTACATAGTACCCTATTACTTAAAGAAATGAAATTATTATATCCTTAAAACCTGAATATTTTCAGATTGCAAAGTATCAAAATATACCAGAAGAAGTTTTGCAATTATGTACCTACTATGTAAGAAATGAAAGTTTTCAATTTTTATTGATCTATCTTCAAGGCCAATATAACCCAAGTAAAACAATGTTTGCACATATTGTGATTTGTGAAGTTGTAACCATTATGTTTTCTTCCATACTAAATCTATGATTAGAAAAATAATTGTAAATTGACATGTTTTAACATTTTATAGTATATATATTTAATTATGTGTATGCTTTGAATATGGTAACATCACCTCAAAAGTCAAAACTCAGCATTTATGAGGATATGAGGCTCATGCCCTTAAGAAACATAAGGAGATCTAACCACATGCGAACAAAATTGATTTTTGTAACTTACTGTTTGGTGAAACTTTCTGAAAGGACTTTCCTCTTGATTTCTTTTTCTCCTTTTTTCTTTCAGTGACAAGTTTAAGTAAATAAGCTTTACTGAAAATAGCAAAAGGAGAATTTAAATAATAAATGTTGCTTCATGATGGCATCATCAGCTATATCTTACTAATTGACTGATCATACGGCGCTCTCAGTTCATACCTCAGATTTTGTTATCCGTCAATTATGGTTCAGGTTCAGGGATTTAACTTCGATCCAGAGGGTGAATATGTGATGCAATGGCTGCCTGAGCTAGCAAGAATGCCCACCGAGTGGATCCATCATCCTTGGGATGCACCACTAACTGTGCTCAAAGCTGCTGGCGTGGAATTGGGATTGAACTATCCAAAACCTATTATTGACATTGATTTGGCAAGGGATCGCTTAACTGAAGCTATAATGATCATGCGGGGAAGAGAAGCAGCTGCAAGAGCAGAGAAATCTGTTGGGACAGATGAAGTTGTTTGTGATAATTCCGAGTATATTGATAACTCAGCCATTCCAAAGGTTATTCTAAAGGGGAAGGCTCCTTGCCCTTCTACTTCATCTCATGATCAGCAGGTGCCCTCAATGCAAAATTTCAAGAATGGCTTGTCCAGTCGAAAGAGATTAATGTCTGTCAAAGAGGAAGAACAATTTCAAAAGAACTTGCATAGTAACGACAGTGAAAGCGAGACATCAAAAATGGATGATGACTTGTGCTCTACGGCTGTTTCCTCTTCAGCAAAGAAGCAGAACACCTTGTAACAGCAGTTCTTTTTCTGTTCCCCAATCCTGTTCGGCATCTTCTAACCTGAAGCAGCCATGCCATGTAGAGATAGATATGGAGAAAAGTTCAAGCAAGGAAGGTAAGTGATGTGCCATTATTTATAGCTAAAAGCCTAAAAGAGTTAATAATTTCACAGACTATAATCATCTAAAACTTGCTCGGTAAATATTCTGTTATAAAATCTTCAGCTTAGTAGGACGTTCAATGTGCACTAACAAATCAGTATGAAAAGTTGGATTCCCTTGGGAAAATAGAGTAAATGTTAATGAGTTATATACTTGTATTTGCTTGTTCAAAATCTTCCTGTTCCTTGTGATCTCCTTTAGCTGTGTACATCTGTATACTGGAGCATGATGGTGAATAATCTATGAATTCCCTTGCAATCGCCGTGTACATATAAAGAGAAAAGGATCATTCAGTAAATGAATGTTGTAGAATTATGCTACCATGTTTTTCCAACTTATACATATGTTCTTGTAAATTCTCTTGCGTAGAACTTGTAATTTGTTTCCTTTCTCCATTGAAAGATGACAAGACTTCTTTTCTGTCAATTGGAGAAAAGGCATGGAGCCAATCATGTATTCGTGTTTTTATGTAGATGTTTTCTGTTTCAATTAATGTAAGAGGCATTCTAATATGTTCTATATGGATTAGTAGAATCCCAACCATATATTGATTCCCAGTTTGACTTTTAGTTAATTCTTTATGTATATTATGATTTGTTTAATGCACAATTTACAGCCATTCAATAAACTATCTTTTGTCAATGTTGGAGAACCTAGTTATTAATTTGCTAATTCACAACAAACTCAAAGTAAATTTTCTTGGCAAAGTAGAGAATGAAAAGCAAGTAAACTATGGGCACATCTGTTTTTTAACTTCTGGTAGGTATCTAGTTCAAACACATACCTTATCTTACTACCCAAAAGACTACATTATCAATCACAAAAACTTTAAGTACCCCAGTAGCATAAATAAATACTACAACCTAATTAAACTGCAACTGTCCTAATGTCATTACCATCATGAGGCCTTGATTCCATTCCCATTTCTCCCTCATTTTCTTGAGACATTTCCTCCAATGATTTTCCCTTCGATTCGGGCACCAAGAACGTAAACAGTATACCAAGCAAGCTGATCACCCCAAGAACTATGAGTGAATTCTTCACCCCAATACCAGGTGGATACCCTTTAACCGTCTGTGTCCTGTCCTGGCTCTGAGCTGCATACAAAAACCCGAATGCCCCTACCATTGCTCCAGCTTTCCCGTCTGCTGCAGATATACCATGGCATGTTGAACGCAGCCTTGCTGGGAAAATCTCAGCCGGAACAACAAATGTGGTGGCGTTTGGACCAAAATTCGAAAAGAAAAACGTTAGTGAGTAAATTACAACAAAACCGATTCTGCTCTCCTTATGAGTCCAGTGATCATATGGTACAACCAAAGCAAACATGAAAACAGTCATGAAGAAAAATCTCATTAATTGAATTCCAAATCTTCCCATTTTATCAATGAATGCCGCGTTGAACCAGTAACCAGGAACTGTACTGTATAGTACAATAAGTGTTTGAGCTCTTGCAATTTTGTGAACTTCTTGTATTGCATTCATACTTTTGGCTGGAGGAAGCCACCCGATAGAGCTAAAAATGTCCTTTTGGAAAAGGGTTTGGCTGTAAAACGCGATGTCTAACAAGAACCATGTACTCGTAGTTCCAAATAAATGTAAACCATGGCGATGAAGAAACTGCTTAGAAAATAAACCGAATTCATTCTTTGGCTCATGAGAAATCTTCTCACTTTTCGCTTGTTCTGCTTCTATATCCACTTGCAATATTTTAGACATCTGCAGCGGCTTGTTTGGCATTTTTGGCCACCAAGGCGGTGTACCTTGCAGTTTCTGGCATTTTCATGCGCCAGTAGTAAGTTAAGGAAGCAGGAATAGCACCAAACATGAGAATTATGCGCCAAAGGTAATCAGCTTGTGGTACAACAGAGCCCAAAGCATCATCCTCATATGTTGGTGCAGGATACTTGGCCTTAAAAGCTGCGGAAATAATGATTACAAACACCCCACCTGCCATAATTCCGAATTCCTGCATAGCAAAGACGGCTGCTATGAATGCTCCACGTGTCTTTTTGTTTGCGTATTCGGACATAATGGTGGCCGAAAGAGGGTAGTCGCCGCCTATCCCAAAACCTAGCCAGAAGCGAAAGAAGCAAAGTGTGGCCATGACAGATTTTGGGTTTTTGCCAAAGGATAGGCCAGAGGCTATTGAGCAAATAACCATGAGCATAAGTGTCATGCCATAGACTCGTTTTCGCCCCATTTTGTCACCAAGCCACCCGAAGAAGAGCTGGCCGGCTAGGGTCCCACAAAATGCAACGCCATTAACTACATCCGATACATTGGGAGGCAGAGTTCCTGGTTTTGCATAACCTTCTTGGTGGTAATATATGCGGCCGAGCAATTTAGTTACAAGAGAAATGCAAAACAAATCATATGCATCTGTGAAGAATCCCATTCCAGCTATAACTATTGCAATGAAGTGATACCATTGTGTTTTGGCTACATCAAGTGCATTAAGCACTTGGAGTTGTTCTTTGGCCATGACCAACTCTCCTCAAAACCTTGTCACTCCTGGAAACAGAGAACAAAAGGACATAACTGTTGGCTACTAAAATCCAAAATTTATTTTTTTTCAAAATTTATCAAAAATGGCACTCAAAATCATTAAATGTAACGAACTACAAATATATTGGGGGAATATGCAATGTTTTAAGGTACCGGGTAGGGATGCATAAAAAGCCTGCGACCTGACCTTGGTTCGACTTGGGCTTGGTATGGTCAAAGTCCGGCCTAATCAAGGCTTAGACTACCTAGGCTTAACTTAGAAGGTTTGAAAAGACTGTTCTTTTAATCCAGAAATTTAGCCCAACAAAAGCCTGGCCTGGCCTGATCTGGCCAGACCTGATTCTTTATCCAATTATTTGTAATTTTTGAACTTTAAAGTTATAATTATTTATCAATAAAGTATAAATTTTTACTTATTCATTATTGTAATTTATAAATTATAATACATTACTTTTAATTAATACATCAATAAAGTTTAAAGTTTTAATTATTCATTATTTATTTCTTATAAATATATTTAATTAATATACATCTTCAATGAATAGAACTAGTTAGTATATTTAATATTAATAATAACTTAGTTACTTAGTTGATTAAATATTAATAATAAGTTAGTTTATTGTAAATACTAAATTACTAATAGTTAACATTAAAATTTTATTAATATTCTTTGCTACTTTTAATGTTAAATATTAACATTAATTAATACATCAATAAACTAACTTTTACTATTAAATATTAATAATAAGTTAGTTTCTTGTAAATATTCAAGATTCTATTGTAGCAATTTAAAGAATAATTCCATAAGCAATTAAAAAATTAATTGGAAATAATAATTGAGATATAATTATGCAAGTGTTTAATGACCATAAAGAAAAAGATATATATGTATTTAAACTTTACAAAATATATGTTCAATTGATTCTAGTACTAAAAAAATAAAATAAAAATTAACTTTATATTCAAAATATAAAAGTGTAATCTACAGTAAGTTAATTTTATTTTTCATCTATAGTCATATGTATCGCAATAAATTATATTCAAATTATATTTTCTATGAAGATAAACTGTGCATAGTAGACATGCATTTAAAAAATCAATTTGTTTTATATTCTAGTTACATTTAAATTACATTTTTCATTAATTAAGATGAATATATTTATTTTAGTTCTAATCATCTAACTTACGGTGTGCAGTAGAATGTTAAAATAAAATAAATCTAAAAAATTTTACATCATTTTTACAAAATTTTTATAATGTGTATATTTAAAATTTAACATTAGAGGGGGGGGGGGGGGGGTAAGGTCTGACAGATTCATATCAGACAGGTTGTGTTTGATTGCATCTTAATACATCTTAACAGCCAACCTCTTAATGAATCTTAACAGCTCATATTTTTATATTAAGAGGTCCTCTGAATAGTTAAGATACAAATATGAGTCTAAATCATTCAGATGACCTCTTAATACAAAATTATGAGTTGTTAAGATGTATTAAAAAGTAAGTTATTAAGATCTATTAAGATATAATCAAACTACAACTAGCTCGACTTTATTGTGCATGTCTAATTCTGAAACTTACAAATATTCAGGGATTAGAAACCTCTTATGCACGACTTTTCAAATATGGTGGCCCAAATTGCGAGCATGATGTTTTTAAATTTTTAGTCAATACATGGCACACGACCACATGATATAAAATAAATAAAAATAACAAATGTTATTAAAGCTAAACTACTCCATAAAATATAACAACTGTTGAAATTACAAGAAAATAGATTTATTGAGATATTGAGATTTTATAATTTGAATAAGTATAAGTACATAATATTTAAACACAATATTTATTTTAATTATTAAAAAGTAAGACATGATATTAAAATTCGTCTCATGTTTAATTTTTTAATGATTAAAATAAACATAATATTTAATTTTATATTTAAATATTGTGTATATAGACTTGTTCTTATAATTGTAATGATTCTTTAATGTGGGGCGGTAAACGTATGGGTATATAATATATATGCATGTACGTACATGCAATTACGAAAGTATGAACATGAAAAAAAAAATCTTAAGAAAAATTTAAATATTATGGCTCAATCAGCACAACTATGATAGGTCGTGTAAGTATGTCTTGGATCAAATTACTCCGTTTTGCTTCCCCCGTTCTGCTCGTAATTCTTAAGTGAAAAGGTCAAAGTAAATTCATCAAAAGTACAAAAGTGGGTAAAAGAGCTAAAAGCGCCATACAAGACATTGCAACAAACACAAAAAGCCAGAAGCTGAATAAAATCAAGAACTAATTTCTCTTTCTTTATTGAAAGAACTAATTAGCCCGAAAAGGACTAATTTTATTTTTGATTATAATTCATTAGAAGTTACGGAACCATGATATATCAAATATTGGAGTTCTTGACAAAAACTACGAGGCATATTGCATTTGATTATGACATATACTGTTTTAAGCCCAAACGAAACCAAAATGAATGTGTTTAAGCCTTCCAAAGTTTTTACTAATTTGTGAACTTATTTATTTTTTGTAATTTTGACATTCCTTTAATAATTAGGGTTTCAGCTTATTATTTAGTATTTATTTAGACTTTATCAATATATTGTGACTATTCTGTTAGTTTTTACCCTACTTTGTGAGTTCGCAAAGTTTTTTCTTCAAAGACTTCAAAGAAATAAACAGCTGAATTTATACCAAGATACCCAATAATCAATTCCAAGAATACTTTAATTTTAATCCATGTTGGATTAAAAATTCAAAAAGCAATTTCTAATCTCTGTATTGTTCCTAAACTTTCTGGGTTTTTTTTCCGAAGAGAATAGACACCCTCTTTCATCTATATCATACTTTAAAATAATAAAGCTTTGCTATTTCAATTCTTCCAAAATTCTAAACATTAATAATACACATTTATACTTCACTTCACAAAAAATTAATACATAAGATAAACAAAAGTAGAGTAATGAAGAGCTATAGATCAACATATCTCACCTCAAAAGTTGTTCAACATTAGTCTCAGAGTCGGAGGGTTTTTGATGAGAGAAGAGTTCTCGAGGGAGGTGGAGATTAGAGTGACATATATATATAATTGGATTGGAGGGAATTGGAGAAGTAGTTGCGTATTTGACTCCTTCCCATACTCGTATTCTCCTCTTTCCTTTCTCTTTTCTGTTTATTGTAGTGTACACATGAAAAACTTGGCTCCTCATCCGACGGATAAATTTAAAGAAATTATATCTAAAACACCCTTTGTCTCCCAAAAATATCCAATTTGTTAAATATTAAGCACAAAAAAATAAAATGGGGACATGACACTTATCTTTTTTTTTTTGGACAAACGTGCCTTTGTCATCAAAATAAAATGATCCTAACATAAATTGTTGAAGGTATGTTCATTAATTGTTTCCATAATTTTGTCCTGTTAATATTATTTCCGCAAACAAAATATATCTATTGAAACGGATATATATATATATATATATATATATTATCTCCATTTTGAAATTAGAATACATTTTTAAAAATGACAATTTTTAATAAAAAATAAGTTTTTTCAAACGTATTCCAAATATTTGTTAGAAATATAGTAGTGGTAATATATGATATGATGGCTCAATTTACTTAATACTAATAATGTCAATTAAGAACATCATGTCACTTTTAATAGTCTAAAAATATAAATATATTTCTAGTATTAAAAAGGACTAAAAAATGTAACATATCTTTAATTTTAAAACGAGAAAAAATATTAAACTATGTACAAAAAAATGAGAGAGTATTAAAGTAAGTTAACTTAGTCAGTCTATTTTCATTTTTATTTATTCAAAGTTTTCTTAAATTTGAATAGTTTGATTTGTTTATATCATTGGTTAGAACTTTTGATTAATTTTTTATAATTGTTAATTTTGTGGAATATTTATATTAAGTTTTTTTTTTTAAAAACAAATATTTTGTATTAAGTTGGTTAAATATGTTATCATTTAATTTTAATTTTTATAATTATTTTTTAATAATTAAAAGTTTGTCTATCTTTAATTAAATTATTCCTGCGTCCGTCACTGACTGACGGGATCAATACCCATATAGAATTATGGAAGGAGATACATATTAGGTACCAAGTCACCACCTTCGTTTTATCTTTAAATTGTTTTAAAAAATATCATCTTTCAACTGAATATCAGATGATTATTATTTGGATGAATCACATCGCTAATCTAATAAACATATAATGAAAAAAAATTGAGAAAACGAGAGAGAAAATAAGCTCCTATTGTTTTGTCTTTTAATTTCTTTTTCCTTTCTGCATTGAAAAAAAGAAAGAAGAGAAGAAAAAGTATTCAATGTGACTGAATAAGTATAAGAGCATCTCTAACAGTCACTTTAACTATTTTAAGATATTCAAATAGGTGAGTCACATCAAAAAAATTATCTCCAACAACATGCAACCTCATTTTCTCTCTTTAGAACTGGTAAGTTGACATTATCTCTTCAAAACATGTATTTTATTTTGGAAGAATCAAAATTATATGAAAATGGCTAAAAATATTTATTTTGCTTGATGAATTTGATGTACAACTCATTTGAAAATTTAATATAATTCATTTTTATTTATTTTGTCTTAATTAAATTGAAGAGACTGATGAAACACAAAATATTAAAATAACAAATAATGCTCTTCAAATTGTCACGTAAGTCATTAAATTTCAATTTGAAGAGTTTTTTTCATTACTACTCTTAGAAATGCTCTAAATGCACAACATTCAAATACTACATCCATCTTAACCCTTAAAAAGTGAAAGTGGGACATAACATCAAAATCCGTATCATATTCCACTTTTTAATAATTAAGATAAATATAATATTTAATTTTATATTTAAATATTGTGTATATAGACTTATCTAATATAACTACATATGTTTAATATCACCTTTACTCACAAATTTTTCTATTTCCTTTTACTTTCTAAAATTTTATAGTAATGACATTTTCTTCGTTTTTTTTATTTCCTTTCTCCATTTTAACTTTTAAAAATAAAGTAAATAAACAAGGGGAAAAAAAGAGTAAGGACCTTATGCTTTATGGGAGTTGTAGTTGAGGTTACTTGTCAAATCCCAATTTGGACTTTATTCCTTAAGATTACATGAACAAGTGCATGCGCATGCCCTCTGATATGAAATCTTTTATTCTTAACCTGGACTATATAACGACGCTTATCTGCCGCATTTCCCATTAAATCGGTGGATGGACGTCAGGAGAGACGTACAAAGTTGGCCACTCAAAACTTCCATTATAATTTAAGAAATTGACGTTCTATGTATTACTTGTTCAATATTAGGAATTTAGAGTCGATTTTTTTTCCCATTTTCATATACGTGTGTGTGTGTGTATATATATATATATATATATGAATTCATTCATAGCAAATAATTACTAAAAATACTATTCTAATAACTACATTTTATACCGTTCATCACAATATCAAAAAACTTAGATTAATTATAATTTTTGCTTTGCTACTATAAGCTCTAGCGACAGTGATAATTTTTATAATTAATCTAAATCTTTGGATAAAATATTATAATGAACAGTGTAAGATGTAATTGTTAAAATAGTATTTCTAACAACCGATTACTATAAATGAATTTATATGAGAGCCGGTCCATATTCAATGGCGGCCATACATATATTTGTGGCTAACATATCTATACCATCTATTTATAAATCCTACAACCGCAGTTTAAAGAAAAAAATAACACCTATAAGAACACACGATTGAAGATGTAGCAGTCATGTAAGACCTTATAGTCACCATGTATTATTAATCCTGACCATTAATTGTTTATATATCCTTCGAAAAATAATCACATTTTTTTCAGGGAGAATTACACCACCGGAAAATTGAAAAAAGGGATGATAGTTTACCTAAATGTTTAATCCCAAAATTTCATTTAATAAAAGATCATATAATATATCAAGATGGGAGGTATTAGATAGCATATTTTTGGAATATTATTATTTTATTCCACGAGTAAATAGTTCCAAGTCAAATTTTTAGATAAAAGAATAGATTTCTGCAATAGCATTTGCAAACAAAATTAACCTAAATTGCAAAGAAACGTAAATGATAAATTTTGTGTTAAATTTCCTACGAGTCCATTTGGATAATTTGTTTTGGAATTTAGTTTGACTTGTAACTCTATAGAGTTACAATTCATTGATTTACAAAATCAAAACAATATAATTCTATTGTTTGGTTAGCATATTGAATTCATGTTGTAGTTGTGTTAAAATTTAAAATTTATTATTTGGATAGTTATTGTTTTTTTATTATTTTCAATATCAAAACTTCAACATAATTACAAATATTTATATAAAATAAAACACAACTAGTATTCATTATAAAGAAACACACACAAAAATGAATTATAAAAAGAAATAATTACTGTTAAGTCATTACTAAACAAAACAGATACAAGAGAATTGAATTAACAACACAACATAACATAAAAACTCATATCGTATGTTGAATATAGTACCACTACTTGATTAATAGACATTAAAAATAAAAATAAAAAAGTCAAAAAAGTCAACTTAATTCAATCTATTTCCTAAGTTCCATATTTGAGTAAAGTATAACCATATTTCTTAGGGTAAAAAATATTAAAAAATAAATATCCAAACAAACATATTCTTTCCATTTTATTTACAAGTCATTCAATTCCAAATTTCACTAGAAAATTGTAAAAAAGTACTAAATAATAAATATTATATTTGACCTCGTCTATTTTGGTAATCTACAAACATTGCTTGGGCTAGTGCATACCTCATTTACGTCCACTCATTGGTCGCTCGCACTATCCTAATTTTATTTGCATTTGCCAGAGTAGTTGCATCATTATTGTTCACTAATCCATTGTTTTTACCATCATGATCCATTTGATCTTCAACTATATCTTCGAGTTGTTCAAAACGTAATTCGGCTTCCACTTTATCTAACAACAGATCATCTGGTTGTTCATCTCGTACATAATTGTGGAGGACGGCACATGGACTTACAATATTAATTTGAGTTTTCACATTAAAAAATGAAACAGATTTAAGGATAGCCCATCGTTTCTTTAATAACCCAAAAACTCTTTCTATTACATTTCTTGTAGTTGAATGGCGAATATTAAATAATTCCTTGTATGTTTGTGGATTGTTGTCTCTAGCTGCCCACTCGTTAAGATAATAACGAATACATATATTTGGAGCTAAAAAATCAAGCTCATTCGTATACCCTGCATCATCTAGATAGTATTTTCCCACAAATGATAATGTGTTAGTTTTTCTCAAAAGATATATGTAGACACCCAAATTTTGCACTTCTCTACTAACCCTGGCAGGAGGGCAAAGTCGTCACTTGACCCGACATGCGAAAAGGAAGGTGGACCCCAACACGAAGCCACCCCAACGACTTACGGTCAAAGCCGCCACAACGAACAACGAGCATCAGGTTACTTGAGGCAAGACAAACAGTTGATCCAGAAAAACCTGAGCTGATCACAAAAGGCGACTAATGGCCCCTGGAAGCCAAGCACAACGAGCAATTTATACACCAAGGAACAGTCTTTCGAAATAATGCAGCAGAAAATGAGGAGTTAAGACTGCGTGACACGGAAATCGAGAAATGGAAGCCAGACAGCCGCGGATGCATCTGCGGCCGACGACACGTGGCACCTTTTTGTGGCTCGATGAAACAACACGGCAGCCGAGGTTCGGCGACTCAGACGGCCACAGCAGGCAGCCGCAGATGCATCTGCGGCCAGCCGCAGATGCACCTGCGGCTGCCTGGAGATCAGCTATACCTCGCCATTTTCGCGTCCGAGAGAAAGAGAGAGGAAGTTTTGAAGGTTTTTAGAGAGAGAAAAAATGGCGGAATAGAGAGAGAAACCTTCGGGTTTGGTAAAAAGTGTGAGACTTCTTCTCATTTTGTTCAATCTTCATGCTATACATTGTATTCTACATTGGATTTGAGTGCTAGTGCGTGATTTCTATCAATATCAAGGCAAAAATTTCGATATCTTTCTTAGTGTTGGTGCACATTTTGTAGATCTATTAGATTTAATATTTCATCTTGCTTTAGTAGTGTAATCGATAAATATTTGTGTATTTGTGCATTTGTTGGGTGGATCTACTGTTAGATCCGAAAATATTTGGTGCATTGCTATTTAAGTAGTTTGATTCGGTGTATTTTGAAGTTAGATCCAATGTAGTCAATATATTGTAGATCTATGGATTAGGGACGGTTAGAGAGGATTTATGGCGGATGAAATCTCCTCATAACCTCCCGATGATATCATTTTAGTTTATTTGTTAGCATTTACGTATGTAGCGATGGCGATGCATTTGTACGCTTAAATATGTAAATTTTGGGCCTTAAAGCGATATCGGATCGAAAATCGGGTTTAAGGCCCCGTAATAATGAAATATGTGATTGTGGGTGTTGGGGGTTGTCTGGATGGCTCACATGCCCATGGATAGCCCCGACACGTTTTGGGATGTTTGTCTTAATTTACGGCACATAAAATGGTTTTCCAAAATAAGGCAAATAATGAAGATTTTATAAAAGTGATCAAATTAGGATATTAGATACACGAGGTTTTAAAAGTAAAGAGTTTTGGCGAAACTTTGATCCTTGCGTGACGAAAACGCTATATTTGGTTTGAAATGTCATAAAAGATGTTTTCGAAAGATAAATAAACGTTTTAATTAAACTTTGTGCATAGGGTTAAAGAGTTCTAGAAGTTACCTTCATTTTATTTATATTAACTGTTAGAAGGCAATGTATAGTCTCGATTCATATTTTGACAAAAGTTTAAAACTGTTTGTTTTCTAAAATGACATCTAATAACAAACCCTCAACGTGTTCGAAATTAAAATCAATCTTTCTTATAAAAAGCGAAGCCTCGTCATATGGGTCAAAAGACGTCTAAACGCTTTCCTGACAAAACACATTTTTCCATATAAAAACCAAAGCAACTTTATGCAAAAGGACACCACAAACCTCCATTTAGGCACACATACACACACACACGCAACTCACACATTTTTAGGATTTTAAAAGGATAGGAAAACATCGAGATTGCGGTAACCGTATTTCACGGAAGTCGGGGGGTGCCTAACACCTTCCCCTCGCTTAAGCAAGCCCCCGAACTCTATGAATCTCGGTTTGCGGACCAATTGAATCGGAGTCACATATGAGTCATTACGATTACGAAAACAAAATTCGGATGAGTTGGTACATCCATTTCAAAAATACCAACTGGCGACTCTGGTTAATTGGCTCATTATAAAATCGACCTTTCGAAACCCCATCGACATTAAGCCGACCCTTTTCAAAATCACATTTAATTCAAAAGGCTAAAATTGGAAAGGGACATTTTAATATTAAAAAACGAAACGACGAAAATCCCGGCGTCGACAATATAATTTTTGTGTATTACTAAAACAAGATAAGCCACCATTGGATACAATTAATGGGTCATGTCTTATCAATGCATCTTTTAGAATTCTACCATCGACAACCGATACTTTCTAACCAGGTAAAATGTAAGTGAACTTCTAGTTACGAGAACAAACTCTCAAAACATTAGTTGATATAATTTTTTTCCTATTTTGGTATCTTCCTTGATCTTGGATGGGGACAGTAATTATTAGTATCAATATAAAATATCATTACATAGTTAAAAATATTAAACTATATTTAATTACCTCAAACCAATTCTGTGACGACCCCAAATTCGAGTTCCATAACCTCGGGTCTGGTTCTCACTATCTGGAATCATAATAACAACTAAATACATAGTCTTCATTAATCTAGCGAAAAATTCATACAGTTCCTTACAAAAAGGTAATACAATCCCAAGGTCTTTAACCTTAATCTTCATCAAATCTATCTTAAGGGATTACACCAGATTTACAAAAGTAATTGCATAGAAAGAAATTAATTAACGTGCATTAAACTAATCTAATCTTTGGTTTTTCCCTTATCTTTGTCCTTTTTGGAGTATTCGAGCTTAGCTGAAAATAAATCATGATATAGCAAGGGTGAACAACTAGCTTGCTCAGCAAGTTTAAGAATAGATAATACAAGATATATTCTGATTGAATGAGAAATAACATCAAAGGTTTCAACAATAGATAACAATTGTGAAAGAACAAGAGTCAATTTTTAATGTAAAAAAAAGAATTGAATCTTTACTGCTAAGTGGTCTTTAAGGACCATGAACTGCTGCTAAAGGTAAGACAGATATAGATCTGCAACCTTAGTAGTTTGATACTTGAGGGGATCAACTTCTTGTACCTTATGTATATGCATAACATTCAAACATCTTGCGTAAAGGTCGGTTTCCCGACGAAATAATTCTCTTATATAGGGTTGTTCGTTCTCAGTCTTACTATAAGAATCCGCACCAACCAATAGTTTTGATAAACTCTTAAAATATTCAAGTTGATGAATTTATACACGCAATGTCTAGCCGAAATAATTAGCTTAGACATTCTTAAACAGTTCTTGATTTAATGAATTATAAGTCTTGCAAATGCACTATGTGCGAATACAATAACAATACGGATGTGGAATAACTTTAAATAATTAAACCATTTAAATCTCTAACGAAATAAATGCAAGTCTAGGAATTTGCTCAATAACAATTTGAATAGGTTTAAAGAACTTGCAAAAATAAATAGAAGTTAAGGGTCAGAGAATTTGCCTCTTTTGTTGATTACAGTTAACCAATTCAATTTACTATCTTTTGAACAGACCTAACAATTTATCAAGTTGATCTTTCAATTAGTATCATATATAAGTTAATATAATAACCTTTGTATATCTTACTTACACTTAATCACATTTTAAATAATTAAGGTATATAAAACACTTAGGAAATATTATCATGATTTGATAATATTTTAATCACATAAACCTACATTAATCATATGATATATTTTAAACTTCTATCTAATATTATTAATTATTTAATAATATTTTATTCACTTTATAATATTATTAATCATTTAAAAATATTTTATTAATAATTTAATAATACTTTATTAACTTTATAATATTATTAATCATTTAATAATATTTTATTTATTTTCTAATATTATTAATCATTTAATAATATTTTATTGACTTTATAATATTATTAATCTTTTAATAATATCTTATTCATATTATTAATCATTTACTAACATTTTATTAACTTTATAATATTATTAATCCTTTAATAATATATATTATTTTACCTATTAATTTAACTTTTAATAATGTTTAAACTACTTTTATTGGATCCAAAAATAATAAAATAATTTATAAAATATTTTTCATTTTCTGACCCAAATTAACCCAACCCGACCTGATCCAGTTCGAAAATAATTTTTCAAACTGTCTAGTTCATCGCTGCGGCGGTAGATTAAATTTTCAATTACAGAATGTTTCACCGCTGCAGCGGTGAGACATATCGCTGTGGGGGTAATTCTGTTTTTCAAAACCTTAATTTTTTAACTTTGATTTCTTTGGTTCAAACTTGCATAAAATGAAATCTACACCTCTAAATGACACAAAATCAGTGTTGTTATCTTCCTAACTTCTTGTTTTACAACATTTCATGGTTCGATCACATTTTTGAAACGTTTTGACATGAAATTTAAGATCGAATTACCTAGGATTTCAAAATCGACATGCTTTGTAGTAAGAGTCACAACTTCTTTGTTTTTCCATATTTTTGATAGATTCAAGTTGTGTTGTCTTCATAACTCATTTATACAACTTTTTTGCCATAGAAATCACATATCTAACTTGTACATTTCAAACTACAATAATAAATGACACTTAGTTACCTAGGATTTATCGGTAAAACATTATATGAAATTTTCTTCCATTTATTTACATATCACACTTATAAATACATGTAATAAAAATATCAAAACATGAATATACCTATATATCATAGTTTTAGACTTTTAGAACATCTAAATAACTTTTAATCGGTTAAAAATATATTTTGACCATAGAAAACATATATAGACCCTTAAAATGAAATAAGGAAGAGGTAGAACACTTTTCAACCTTCTGGATTTGAATGCTCTTCTTCTACTGGCTATAAACTCTACTAGTGATTCCACCTTGACTATCATCTAGCAATTTCCTTGGTGGATTCTCAATTTATAAGAGTTCTATCTAATTTTCTCTAGAAAGCTCTCTCTTTTCTCTATTGGTGTTCTAGCAATTGACTAACCAACACTAGGCGTTGGTGAAACACTTTATTTATAGTAAATTGATAATCCTTCATTAACTCCTTAATCAACTAATATTGGTGCAATTAGAAGCTAATTTGTGTTTACTATTTGATGGATTGACTAGTTAATTGACTGGAGTTGTTGGAGTGGGTAAACCACTTAGTTCTTAAAAAGATTTTTCAAGCAACCAAGAGCTACAAGCCACCCCCTTGTGGGGGCCCCAAAGTGCTGGCCATATGGGGAATTTCCCCCCCATTTTTGATTTATTTATATATATATATATATATATATATATATATATATATATATATATAAATTGACCAATTTTGACTTTCATTTGGGCTCCACTTTGGACTTAAGAATTAAATGTGTTGGGCTCATTCATTTAATTTATTTGGGCTCAATTTATTTATTCCATTGGGCTCCCATTTACGAACTCATGCTACATTTAATTAAAATAAACATTGAGCTAGTTTAATTATAACATGAACCAATATTTAATTTAATATATGGGTTACTAGGTTAATTAATTGGGCCTAGTTTAATACCTCATTTGAACTTAAAAATATAAGGGCTCTTTACAGTAATATACAATATTTATAAATTAATTACAAGATTAATGCATTCACAAAATATTTAGAAAAAGAGTACAACATAAAAATCATGTCATCTTTATCTTCTACCTTCTCTCCGCCTCCACCTCATTTTCTCTCTCATCTCTCCTTCGCCTCCACCTTCTCTTTTCTCCTCTCTCATCTGCATCCACCTTCTCCTTTTCTCTCTCCTCTCTCATTTGCCTCCACCTTCTCCTTCTATCTAGACATATATATGTGCATTTTCAACATGAATCCTTGACAGAGGGCGCGCGTCTGGTTGGTCCCTCTCTTTCAAAACCACCATTGACGAGAAGCTTGAAGGATTTGATTATTGACTCGTAGTTACGACACAATCATAAATTGGTTACCTTCATATACGTGTTTGGTTACCTTCATATACGTGTTTGGTTACCTTCAAGTCTGGCCGTGCCCAAGCGCCTAGGCGCTTGAATTAGACCGATTGCAACCAATTGCATCACATTCAAAAATTACATGTGTGGAAGTGAATTGGTTACCTTGGAATAAATGTTTGGTTATATTGGTATGAAGGTTTTGGTTACCTTGGTATGAAGGTCTGGTTACCTTGGTATGAAGATTTGGTTACCTTGATATAAATGTTTGGTTACCAAATATATTATGACAAAACTGTAGGTGTGGAAGTGAAAAAAATTGCAATTTTTTCTTCTTCCGCCACATCCGCCACAACCACCACCATCTTCTTCCGCCTCCGCTACCATCTTCTTTCTCATCCTCACCTTTTCCCCCATCGGAAAGTATGGCTTTATGAATCTGCACTATGAAAAAAATGCAGGTGTGGAGATGGATTGGTTATCTTGGTATGAAGGTTTGGTTACATTGGTATGAAGGTTTTGGTTACCTTGATATGAAGGTTTGGTTACCTTGGTATGAAGGTTTGGTTACCAACTATAGTATGACGAAACTACAGGTGTGGATATGAAAAAACTGCAGTTTTTTCTTCCTCCGCCACAACCACTACCATCTTCTTACTCCGCCACAACCACCACCATCTTCTTCTCTCCACCACCATCTTCTTCCTCCGCCACAACCGCCACCACCGCCATCACCTTCTTCCGCCTCCTTCACCATCTTCTTTCTCCGCCACAACCACCACCATCTTCCTCTGCTACAACCATCACCATCTTCTTCCTCCGCCACAACCTTCTTCCGCCTCCACCATCTTCTTCTTCCTCATAATAATAATAATAATAATAATAATAATTGTATAACTGATGATAAGGTTGGCACATGAGTGGTTATAATAGTTTAGGATATGTGGTTCTCTCTCCAGGGGACAACATTCCACACATAATATGTGGTTCATGGTAATATTTTGACTTTTTAAAATTTAAATTTTAAAATCACACAACTAAATTAAAGGGATAAGAATGCACTAATTTTGTAAATTAAATATTGAAGATATACTAATTTTATAAATATTTTATGTATATACTTTTATTGTAATATTTTCTAAAAATGTATTAATAAATGTAATTGTCTCAAAATATAATCCAATTAGATTTGCTTCAATTAATTCTATTACCTTACTTCCTTATTAAATAAATACATACATACATAAGTATATTCATTTAATTATATAATGTACAATTAATTAGTATAAATTTTTTATTTCATTGCTAATTATTTAATAATTATAATTACAATGATATATAGAATTCGTGGTCATTATAAATTTCTTTTCTCATCTTCGAAACCTTCACGTTCTTTATCAGTTTGGACCAAATAATATTTTTTAAATTTGATAATAGCCTTCAAAACTGCATTAAATTATCGACCAAGTGCATTAATAGATGAATCTTGTTTATAGGTGATGACACCTTTTTTATTTGTATTATTTACATGTGTGAGTGTAAAATAGACCAAGTGCCACTCTATATAGTAGAGAAACTAAATAACCCAACCTCTCTCCT
The DNA here is from genome assembly GCA_947179155.2 of Hedera helix. Taxonomy (NCBI): domain Eukaryota; kingdom Viridiplantae; phylum Streptophyta; class Magnoliopsida; order Apiales; family Araliaceae; genus Hedera; species Hedera helix. The sequence continues at coordinate 30,917,591 of OX359281.1, forward strand.
TAATTTTATTAGAGATATAGGGACTAACTGATTTTGATGACTACACACGCACTACAGAGAAGGGGGCCATCAACAACCTACCATTTCAACTAGTCACAAAGGTCAATTTGTGATGGTACAGTATTGAGAACTAATATCATAATAACATTAAAATATATGCTTCCAAAAAAATATTCAAGAAAAAATGGCAATGACACCTTTATACAATCCTCTTATTTTTCAATCAAAATCAAGCACTATACACCCAAAATTAGCAACCATTATAATTTTTTATTAGTACAGAATTAGTCATATTCTTATCAAACCTCCATACAGACTCCTAGTTTGGTTATTCCTATTGATATGCCACAAGCAAGTATAGATTCTTTCTTTTCATGTGTATTGACAGCATGTCTCTCAAGCTATGCCTGCTCTTTCGAATGGATTATTAACTGAGGAGTTATTGACCACATCATCATATCCAATACCAACTCGATCAATCCTGTGTACTGTTAATCAAAACCTATTCTTATAAAATGAAAAAAAGGGGGAAGAAAATTCACCTTGCAACCAAGAGAACAGAACTTGAAAGAGTCGAGAAGACTTCTGTAACAAATTTCACAGATAGCGCACACACATTCAAGGTGAATTTGTAGCAAAACTAACTTGCACAAAAATGGAAACAATCTAATAGCCTGAAAAACAATAATAACTGAATGACCATTCTTTCCAAATAAATACATCCAAGTTGTGATTTCATAATCTATAAATCAAAATGGGTATTCCAAGTAAGATTTAATCAATCAACACAAAATCAACTTTGAGAGATATTTTAGGCAAAAAGAAGTCGTTTAGACATTTTATCATACGATTGGCATGCAAATCAAAAAAAAAAAAAAATAACAATAGCAAAAAAGATGTGAGAATTCTGAACATGGTTGTAAGGGGTATGATGGGTGCTAAAATATAGTAGGAGATTAAGAAATTGACTTGTTTTTGGAGCCATACCATACCCTAGTTTCTCTCCAATAATGTTGAACCCCGAAACTAAATCATTGCTACAAATCAAAACTCAAACCAATAAGTTTGTGGGTAAGAAGGTTGACGAGAATTATTGAAAAATGTGACTTGATGTCGAACGGAAGAAGGTGAGCAGCAGAGAATTTATTGATGGATGTTGAAGTTCAGGTTTTTTTGGCCACGTTAGATGCTGAGAGGTAGGTTAGTGGCTCTGTGCGTTTTGAGTGTGGGCCCGACTTTTTTTAAATGGGATTGAATTATAAAATATTAGTTTTAAAATTCTTCGCTTGGACCATGGTATTCACTTTTTAGAATTGGAATGAATTAGAATACAAATTCAATGAAGTTTAAAAACAATTTTGTCATCCAAACAATAGAATTAGTGTTGAGAGCTCCAATAACAATACCAAAACATAAACTCGATGTATCGAAACAGACCCTAATTTTAATTGAAAAGAAAGAATTAAATTCTTTACTTTTCATTTATTGTCGTAATGCATTTGACTGTACGATCACAAAGAATCAAATGTCAAAAGTTGCATTCACGTGCCAAACTTGCACATATATGCGTTAAGGGACGGAGGGAGGGAATGTATAGGGATGATGAACCCATACATACAAATCTTTGATGATGCAGGCTTCAAGTCAAGGTCCCTATTTCGCACGCACGCCCGCCAGAATAATGAATATATAGATTCAGTCATTGGGAGAAAATATTAAATGTAACGGCGATATTCTACTGAGTATCAACATACAGTAACTAAAAAATAAAATATAAATGAATAAAAAAATAGCAGCTTACATCATTCCTATGATTACTTTGATTTTATATGATAAGAATGGAAATAGTGTCTGGTTTTCTTCTCGCTGCTTTGACAATAAGAAAAGGAGAGGGTGTCTTTTCATAAAGAAATAAAAAGAATAATTTACATAGCCAGGTCAAAAGAGAAGGAATAAAGAAAACTACAAGAATTCTTTAGAAAAGTCGGGTTCTCTTTGTCTTCAAGCTTTATTTATTTATATCTTTTTTGTTATCATGAATAAGCTACTTATAATCTACGCAGAGAGAAACTTGTGACATTTTAGGATGGGGTGAGAGTATATATATATATGTTGACATTCATGGTCTCACGTCAAAGGAACACGACCTTGGTACTCTATAAGTAGCTTGAAGAGATCCCTCTGCTTACCACCATTATTTCAACATGATATCAGAGCCAAAGATTATTCTCAGTTGCAAGGAAACCATGTATATATTTGCTTCGAAAATATGTAAGTCGTTGCCGTCATGGGCAAAGGAGAGAAAGATTAGAACTCACATACAACTTGTCTCAAATGCAAAGCAACAACGAACGGCTTAAAATTTTGTACCTCAAATTCCCAGTGATGTCTTGATCTGCTCCAACATCATACCATGTTTTTTTAATAAAAAAACCCAGCAATTCTCCTGTCGAGGTAGGATCCTTATCCATTGCCAAAGCAATTTGAATTTTACATTGAAAAGACAAAAAATGTTATTACAACCCTTGTACTCTTCGTCATATTTTCTATTCTATTTGCTGAAGATATTGCTTCCAATGATTTGATCCTCTTGCACAGAAGAGACCTCGAGTCCTTTGACATCCACCTAATCTGTGTACCACAGATTCAGAACATCCTCCTCCACGGAGATCTCGAAACACATGAACACATTCATCATACCTTCGCCCCAAGGAATGACTGGACATAAGTGAAAGTACTACCACTGAAAAGCCATCAAGGTTATACAATTTATTTTCTTAAATAAAACATTGATATCAATTATCATTAACCACCCATTGCCCAGCAGAGCCAAGATGTTTGCCACTGGGCAAGACAGATATGGGTTAAACATGCATTCTGTTAGAATGCTGAAGAAGCATGTAGAGAAAAGAGAGTCGTGCTTCCGTAAGAAGTTGGAATTTAAGTCCGCATGATATTTATGAGACATTCTAAAATAAGTGAGTCGATGCCTACAGTAGTAAATAACTGTAAGTGTAGGAATAATTAACATTGCACATGACTCCAAGACAAATGGCATGCAGTAACCGAGTTCATGTAACATAGAGCAGAAGCATGAGTATTTTGGAACTAAACAAATTCTGAAACCAAGTGACACAATCAAGTTAAAAGATTCTAAGATATTCCGTAAGGCTCACATGTTCTCGATAAATATTACATTATGTGCTTGTCGAGCTAATGCATAGACAGAGGTTTGCTATTATACTCGGTCTAAATTTTTTCATTCTGCTTGCTTCACAATTTATCATTTCACACAGGTATCCACCACTCAGATTCAGAGGTTGGTTCATCTCTCTAGTAATAAATTATCATACAAGATGCATAGATGCTATTCCTGCATTAGCTATTTCAAGTCCTCTACTTGTTCAAAAGCTCTAGGTTTAACTTTTTCCGTAAAAAAACTCTAATTTCGTATCTCTACCTCCTAAGACTTTAGATGAAGCAGATAGAGAACAAAGAGATTCCAGTTTACCATCCAGTTCAACTTTTTAGAAACAGTAACTTTAGAGAATAGAATACCTTGTTTTTTGTGAAAGGACTTCCTTGCTTAGCTGTAGTGGTACTCCCAAACCCAAACGTAGGCTTCTTTTCTGCAGGCTTTAATATTTGGAAGGAGCACATCAATGTCTCATCCACACTCATCATGGCACCAGCATTATCAAATTCCCCACAGTAATTAGGGGCTGAAAATATAGTTACAAGTTGTCTATCAGCAAAAAACTCATATCCATCTTCCACAACCTGCAAATAATAAATTAACGTGTCAGGCACCGACATTCTGAAAACAAAACAATCATAATAATATAAAAAGAGGACATTTTGACCTGGTGAGCACGACAAATCAGGTCAAGATCCTGTTTCTGAAGAAATTCTGTAACCTTATCAGCGTCAAAGGTATAGGAAACTCCCCTATCATTCATTCCCCACCCTTTAACATCTTTACTAGGATCTGACCACAGTAGATCACAAAGTAGACCTGTTTCTGGAACATCAGTTGGGCGTTTTAAATTCCTGATTTGATCCAAATCATTCAAGTCAGGAGAGAGACCCCCATGCATACATAATATCTTTACATCAATGAGAGCTGCCACTGGTAGGCAGTTAAAACAATCTGTAAATACTTTCCAGAGCCTCACATTGAACCTTCGCTTACATTCATCATAGAATCCATATATGCGGTTAACAGAAGCACATTCATGGTTGCCCCTCAAAAGGAAAAAATTCTCTGGATACTTTATCTTAAAAGCAAGGAGAAGGCATATTGTTTCCAAACTTTGCTTCCCACGATCAACGTAATCCCCCAAAAACAAGTAATTGGAATTAGGAGGTAAACCGCCATATTCAAAAAGCCTCAGTAGATCAGAATACTGACCATGAATATCTCCTGGATTGGAAATAAAAATAATTAAAATGATTTCACAATAATTTTCTACTTTTGAGAGGGAGAGAGGGAGGGGGGAGGGGGGAGGGGGGGGGGGGGAGAGACAGTTTTTGGAAGCAGTTGAGCAACAAAGTTTAAATCTCAAACAATCAAAATAAAATACAAAACAAACTAGTTGTTCATTAAGAAATTACAACGATATATCTTGCTTAATCTAAAATGGATATCACATACATAAATTTTCAATAGTTCAACATAAATCACTGCACAGCTTGTCTGTCAGAATAAATGAATGAAATAAATGCAGCCTGCACTTTTAAAAGTGCTTTCCATTCAGAATCCAAAAAAATTACAGCTTGAACAATTCAACAGAGAAAAATACAATAGAGGTGAAAGGAAGAAACTTAAATCACCTGTTTGTGAGTTTTGATCTTTCAAAAAAAATTTGGAAGGAAGAACTTTTCCTTCCCATTCATTCCCTCCAAATTAAAACTCACAAACACGCCCTAAGTTCCCATACATTAGATATTTTGTAGTGGTGGAGAAGTAGCTAATAAACGGTGCTACAAAAAGTAAATTCGAGCAATCCTATATATTTGATAGGAGACTAAGTATTTCATCATCTTAAATACTTTAATGCTGTAATTTAAGGGGAAAAAAATATAAGATCTACCCAAATGCAAACCACAACACTTGTATGACATTGAAAAAAATAGGAAAAATGAAGTGGTGGGTTGATTCAGAGAGAGATAATAATAAATTCATTCCGGGGATGACCAAATAACAATGTGCATTTTCACGGTTTTTATTTTTATTTTTTTGCAAAATTGAAATTGTATTAAAAGAGAACAAAAACAGCGGCACAGGGGCATTCCCCAGAACAAAACAATGGCTAAACCCAAGGAAACAAAACCTCAAACATTACAGAGGTAAACAAGGCACTAACACCCGCCTACAGAAAGGAAAAAAGACATTAAGCACTGGAAAATGTCACCCGGAATCAAGGCAGCAACCAACAGAGGCTGTGATGCAGCGAAAAGAACAGAGCACCACAATCTGCTCCCAGAGTTCAAAGGATAAAAAATAACACCCAAAGCCAGCAGGAACCAGCAAAAATGAAAACTGCACAGTAGCAAACCAACTGCAGAGTAGCAGAAACTACTGCACCAAACACAATAGCCAGGACACAACAACACATAGAAGAAGCACAAAGAGCTACACAAAGACACTAGAAATCAAGGCATTAACCAACAGAGGCTGCACAGCAGCAAAAGACACCAGAAACCAAGGTAATGAACACCAGCAGCTGCTCCCAGAACACCCAAAGCCAGCAGGAAGAAAGAAACAAAGAAGCTGGACAGCAAATGACCCCAACATCCAGTGAACACTGCAACAGAAAATCTGACCTGCCCCACCCCAAATAGATGGGTGTGGGATCAACTCAAATAGCGTATCGTAGGGATCATTTGGGAGGGTTAAGTCAAATAAGATCAAACATGAACACCTAAATCTTGATCTTTTACCTTGGCAAACTCAAGATAACTTGAAGGGTTTATTGGAGGTATCTCATTCCCCTATAACTTGACTTCAATATATTATCTAGAACACTATTTGCCGTTAACTAGAAATTGATAATCTAACAAACAGGTAAAAACTCGATAGATTTTATTTATAAGATGCAGATCAACTTCAAGCATCAGGAAATGCTCCCTACTGACCTAGTAGCACACCCCCCGCTCTTCAGAGCAAAGTATAAGATTGGGAATCAAAGTCCACAAACAATTATACCTTTTACATGATGTATGTTAATATAATGCAAGGTGCGGTGGAGTATAAAAAGAGGTGAAGATTGTCCAGAAATAGTTAGTTCAGAATGGTTGAGGTCTTTTTATAACAAGATTGGGGACAATAGAGATCCTCTGTTGTCTAGGTAAGAACTAGCAGCACTCTCCAAAGTCGTCACATTTAAGGAACACCCACCCTAGGAAACTTTTGACCCATCATTTTTTAACAATCTAAATATTAAGTTAGTAGCTCACCATGGATTGCCAAGGATGTGAAAAAAGTGTAAACAAGAAAGCTAGTCATCTTTTACTATATATCAAGGTGATCTTGGAGCTTGTAAATCATACTTATAGTTTATGGAGTTATAGAGGGTTATGCAGAGGGCTCGACAATTTGATATGCTGTTGGAGTGAGTGCACACAAATGCTTAGAAATGATATACTGTATTTTTTGAATACATTAGGAGGTTGTTCTTTATCCATGAAAAAATGCTAGATTTTTCCAGAGAACCCATTTTGGAAAACATACCTGCCTTTTTACACACTGCAGATAATGTATCAAGCAATTCCATCCTTTGGCACCATAATATGCATTAATTACTTATCCTACCCAAAAATAATTCAATAAAAATTGTCTGGGATGTTTGACAGACAGAACCTACCAACAAATAGACGCACATTATGTAATTCAAAATCCTTCTACTCATCATGCATAATGTGAACAATTCAGAATATACTCACGCCTACATAGTACATGTGAAAAACGGGCTATCTACAACAAAAGCAGAAGGTGCAAATTCAACTTCCCAACATTACAATGTCACAAGACTCATAACCCACAAGTAAAAAACATAATAATAGTTAAACACAATTATTTCAAAAAAAGCAATTGCAACCCATAAACAGAAATAATAAAACCACAAAGATCAAGACAAACTATGTAGTACATATTAAAAGATCAACACTATGAGGAGATGTGGATTGTAATGTCAGCCAACAACTTCTTATATTGTTAAAATTAAAATACTCCATCAATAAAATTCCTTCCACGCAATGCAATTAAACTTAAATCCATCACATGATTTTCCACGTGTCAATTTCATTTACTGGGGTCGAATTCTTACCATATCAATTTCAATTAGTACCCCCTACCATAAAGTAACGGTTCCCCCAAAAAAAGGAGTAGCAATACACGTAACATTGCCAAAATAAAGTTAAAACCCATTTCAAGTCACTAACGATCAAACAAAATCCCACTTCAAATTTCACAAACACTCTACAATAACAGATTAAATAAAACTCACAAAAATAATCAAACCAATCGAATTAACCATAATACAAAAAATAAACAAAACCATTTCAAATAAACAGTAAGCATAAGAAATTTTAGGATTATATACCACAGATCTTGATGGGTGCCTCAAGCTCCAAAAGATTGGGCTGCTGCAAGAACACATCCTTGGACTGAAGACAGAGCTGTCTGATCTCGGACTCGGAGAGCTGCACTTGCTTTCCTGGTCTGCCTCTTACTTCAAGCAATCGCTTGATTATATCATCAAGAGCGAAAGGTTCCATGCCTAACTAACTGGGATTCCTCCCAGAAATCAAAATTTTAGAAGAAGCAGAGAATCAACTAAAGGGGTGTTGAATTCGATTATATACTTGCCTTTGTTCTTGGGTTATTAGCATAATAATTGCTATGAAAAAGAAAAGTTGATCTCATACGGGGAAAAAATGAACTCAAGAGCATAGTATCTATCTTTTGGGTGTTTCCGAATTTAGCCTTTTGTGAAACATTCGTGGCTATCTCCTTCTATAGGCCGCTTATTAAGTGAAATAGAAAAGAGAGAAAAAAAAATGAAGAGAGGGGATTCTTTCTGGAAAAGAGAGCAGCCACGCACGAACATATGGAGGAGAGACGCGGAGAAGTCAAATGGACACGGAGTTGGGTCATAAAGTGGGCGTAGTACGCACCCTCAAACTCAACACCCAAGCCCAAATATTTTATAAAAGGACAAATTCTATGACCCATTTAAAAAAAAATGGTTAATTACATATTCTAGTATTTTTTATGAAAAAATTACAATAAAAGTGCATTAAAAACATATTTACAAAAAGAGTACATTTTTAATCTTTTATTTACATAATAAATACAGTTATTTTTAGTTTAAATTAATTGGAGTGATGATGTAGCCATGATCCCTTTAATTTAGTTGGGTAATTTCAAATTTTAAAATTCTAATTAAATTCACTTATCTTTCTCTTTCTTCCATTTTCTCTTCTTCCGCCATTTTCATCTTCTCCATCTATCTCTTTCCTTTATTTTTCGCTTTCTTCCATTTTCTCTTCTTCCGCCATTTTCATCTTCTCCATCTTTCTCTTTTCTCTATTTTTCGCTTTCTCTTTCCTCAATTTTCATCTTCTCCATTTTCTTCCGCCATTTTCTCCGTCGTTTTTTTTTCATCTTTCACGTTCATTGTGGTAGTTGTGGCGGAGGAAGAAGATGGTGGTGGTTGTGACAGAGGAAGAAAATGGTGGTGGTTGTGGCGGAGGAAGAAGATGGTAGTAGAGGCAGAAGAAGATGGTGGTGATTGTGGTGGATGAAGAATATGGTGGTGGTGGTGGTGGTTGTAAGACCCCGAATTTTATGAAATATAAAATTTAATTTTTCTTCATATATATTTTTCTGAAACAGTAAGTGGTTAAATCGATAAAGTTTAAAGTTAAGGATGTTATGTGCAAATTTTATTTTGTCGGACAATATTCGTTTTGTCGGGGAATATTCGGGCCGTACGACGGCGCCGAAATAACAAATTATTGGTGGATCCCACAACGGAATATTTGTCGGATATAGAAAACGACAGAAGTAACATTTTTAATAAAAATAGTCAACGGTGCTAACTGTTAAAATACCGGTGATAAAAGAATAGTAGCATACGGTAATTTATGGTATTTTACTGTAGCATGCGGTACTCTACAGTAGCACACGGTATTGCACAGTGTCTCATATTATTGACACCGTAACTGTTACGCATCATTTCATCAATAATTGTCACTGCATAATATTTTATATTATCAATTCAATTATTGTTGCTACACAGTATTTTGCATTATTGATTCAATAATTGTCATTACACTGTATTTCATATCATCGAGTCAATAATTGTTGGTGCACTGTAGTTTAAAATTATTGAATCTAATAATTGTCACAGTAGCAAATACACTATAATTTATATTATTAAATTAATAAAAATATGTAACGTGTTTCTTACATTATTGTGGTAACATTATTTTATATGTTGGACTTACAGGAAGAATAAATAAATAAATAAATAAAAAATAAAATAATTAATTTTACTATTTGAAATAGTAACGTGAATAGTAACGTGAATAGTAAGAAACATGTGGGACCCACTGTGGGGCCCACACGAAATGTGTAAAATGAGTTTTGGCTGGGAAGAGTTGGTGGAGGCTGCGCAGCAGCCTCTGCTGAAAAATTTTATGCCCACCTACCACGCATAGTAACTTCTTTTCTCCTATAAATAGCTTGCTCAGCTGAATAGAAAAATTACACCTAAAACATAGAATTTTTATATAAGAATTTTATGAGTTTTCTCTGAGAATAGTAAGGTTATTTTGAGTGTTTGAAAGCTAAAAGGAGTGCAGAAAATTTTCAAGTAAGTCTTTTATTAAAGAGTAGTAATTTCATAAATTCCTATTTTTCACGGTATTCATAAATCTTCCTTTAGAAGACTCTTCTTTAAGAAGATTCATTTTTAAAAGCTTTCTTTGAAAGATTTATTTTGAAATATTATTTTAAAAACTATTTTAAAGTTGTTATATTATACTACAAAAATTATGTTAAATATATATAATTTTGATAGTTCATAATATATGAATTATCATACACCTTGAAATTTATATGTGGTAATTACTAATTTTATTAAAAATATATAGGTTGATCAACCTCATTTAAATCAATATCCAGTCACGTGTTAAGGTAAGGGGTATCATTCTTTTCATCATCATAAATGGATATTATTTTCTTTCTTACTTGAAGGGATTATCATTCTTTGATTCTCGAAAATAATATCGTTTCTTTCTTGTGCCATTTACTTCCATGTATTAAATTGTGGGAATAACCTTGCGGCGCGGTTTACCGCCTGTTGGTGAATAACCTTTTGTATTCATTCCTTATTAATCTTTGAGAATAACCTTACGGTGCGGATTATCGCCTGTTTGGTGAATAACTCTTCGTATTCAAATTGATGGGAATAACCTTACGGCGCGGATTACCGCCTGTTGGTGAATAACCCTTTTTATTTGTCTCATGTGGAAATAATTTGTCTACACGAATTATCACATGACACTTTTATTCCATATTCGTAAGTGATATCATTTTCCTTTATACTCATAAGGGATACCATCTTTTTCATCTTCCATTATTCAAACTTACTATGGTAAGGGATATTAATTCCCTTCACCTTTTGTTAATCAAACCTGCTACGGTAAGGAATATTATTTTTTCACACTCTTAAATTTATTATGGTAAGGGATGTCATTTTCTTTCATACTCTTAAATCGAAACTTATTATGGAACTATTGCTTCTATAATTCCTGAAAATATTATATGTTCCATAATAGTTGAACTTCATCATTTCAACTGAACCTTCCTATTTTCTGAACCTTTCTATTGAACTGTAACCGTTATTCTGAACTGTGGATCTTGAATATCATTTTTAAATTTCACTCCACATCATGTTGGCAATTTGGACATTATTTGAATCTGCACAAAGTAAACTTTCGATACTTATTGTTTATCCTGTTTTTTTGTTCATCATTTGTATCACTGTTATTTGTATTAATCATCAAGAATCAAGCTGTTGTGAATATCTGTGGCCGGGGGCACAGATGTGATATAATTGTTGAACAGATGATAGGTTAAAGGCGATATACTAGGTTAAAGGCGATACATCTGTTCGGTGTCTTTTATGGCACGTGGTGAATGTTCTCTTTGGCCCGTAGTGCAAAGATGAACTGTTGGTTGGTATGATTATGACCAAAGGCTGAATCTGGTATAATCATGACCGTTGGTGTTATATTGAATGTCTTTGGCCCGTAGTGCAAAGATGAACTGTTGATCTGCATGATTATGACCAGGAACTGTGAAGTTGTATTATCTTGACTAATAGTATTTCAGATGATAAAAGTTGATGATATTTTTACTAAAAAGAGAAGCGAGTGGACATTATAGTCTGCATTATTCTTCTAATAGATTGCTCATTCCGCTGCTATTATTGATCTGAACATTGTTCAAGAATTTAACTGCAGTTTTTGATATAAACCTTGTAGTCTATTGTATTATATCAAGAGCTCAACTGTTGAAGGCTAATGATAATTTATTCGTCATTATCTTAGTCATGATATTTCTTACTGGGCTATTTGAGCTCACCCTTTCTTTTGTTCCATTGTTTTTCAACAGGAGATGAAAACGTAACGGGGTCTAGCCGGGGGATGGAGTGAAAGTCCGAGGAATAGCTATCATAGTCTTCACGTGTTGTAAAATAGTGTGACAATAATAGTGAAGACTTAGTTGTGTATTATTATTATACACTGTATTGTTGTACGTTGTGCTTTGTTGTAATAATTTTGTTGTAGTCTTTTGACGACTCAAGTTTGGGTTGTGTAGGCCTAGATTTGGGGGCGTCACAGTGGTGGTTGTGGTGGAGGAATACATTTGTATTAAAGGTTGGTTACCCCTGTATTAAGGTTTGATTACCTTTGTATTAAGGGTTGGTTACCTTTGTATTAAAGTTTTCGTTTAGTAAATTTAGGTAACCAAACAATAGTATATAGGTAACCAAACACTAATATGGAGGTAACTAATTACTGAATGTGTAGTAACTAGTTTTGGTTACCTTTGTATTTAGGTTGGTTACCCCTGTATTAAGGTTTGATTACATTTGTATTAAGGGTTGATTACCTTTATATTAAAGTTTGGTTACCTTTGTATTAAAAGTTGGTTACTGGTTACCTTTGTATTTAAGGTTGGTTACTTTTATATTAAAGTTTGGTTACCTTTGTATTAAAAGTTGGTTACTTGTTATCTTTTGCAGACTTCGGCGAGGAAGAAGGTGGAGTCAAAATAAGAGAGAGATGGAGAAATTGAATTGAAGTAATTTAATTTACTTCTCCTTGATTTAAATAATTTGTAAAATTTAATTTAATTTTCCTTGATTTAAGGGATTTGTGTAATTTAATTTACTTCTCTTTAATTTAAGGGATTTGTAAAGTTGAATAATTAATGTGATTATTGTATTTGCACTATTTTTGTAATTATTTTATAAATGTATTATTCTTGTAATTATTTTTTAAAAGTTGTATACTTCTGTAAAAGACCCAAAAAAAAGCTTTTTTGGACATATTTCATCAATATTATGACGAAAATTAACGCATAATTAAAATACCAATTAGAAATTAGTTGGAGTTATTCTATTTTGAAAAACTAACTCGATTTTTGTGTATAAACATTGATTCATAATAAATATTAGTTAGTATATTATTTTTTTGGATAAACACATTTTTTATTGTATGTTCGTTTATAAGAGAACAAACGATTTTGATTTAAATTTTTTTAACTTTTTTTGAAATTATTAGTAACAAATATCATAATTTTTTTAATATGAACGATCAATTTCATCTATGGCCGTCCATAGACATGTTTATTTGAATAGTATTATAGTAAATATTTATTATAAATAACTCCTTGTGTATGAATTATGATGCTTATTCATAGTGAAATTGACAACTCACAAAAATATACATAATCTTAATTAATCAATCTTTTAGTTGCATTTTTTTAATGTAGCGTTGTATCCTACCTCTTCCTTCAACCATTAGTTTCTTGTTTATGTTACATATCAGACAATTAATTCGAGATAGTTCAGTGTATTTTCTATGAATAATTTGTCTCATCGACCGCAGAAATTGATTGTACCATTTGAAATGCGAGGACATCAGGTTGTTTATATTTTGGACGAAAAGTTACATTACAATTAAAGCAGACACAATATAATCTTTCACAATTAATTATTATTTCTTAAAATTAGGGATACATTATTAAAAATGACAATTTTTAAAAATAAAATAAAATTTCTCATACTCATTGTTCCACTTGATTCTCAGCTCCTTCCACTAATAATCTTAGGCAGTATGTGGCTGGGCTAAACTTTGGTTAGACAATAGGAAACTAGGCAGGCAGCTGTTGAAAAGAAAGAGGATCAGTTCCCATTTTTTCATTTAATGTAGGAAAGTTCTACGGAAATTTAGTTGTGGTGCCTTTGATAACACAAACAACTAAGAATCAATAACTAATTATAACAGCCTATTAGGAGATTTTATATTGAGTCGATTCATAATAATTTATTAATTTTATTCGAGTTATTTTAGTTAATTACGAGTTAATATTATATTTATTATTCAAGATTTTTCACTTTTTTTAATGTTATGTATAAATTTTTTATATCCCATAAAATATTTATAAAATAATTTAAAAATTATTTGTACGTACCAATTGTTTTTAAGTTTATCTATACATATTTTGAATTTTTTTTCAAGACATGCTCTACAAATATTTATGAAAAACTTTAGAAATAATTTGTACATGCATGTATCTACTGTTTTCAAATTTCTCTATCTATTGTCTCAAATTTATAGGAAACTAAATTTATAGAAAGTTCCCAATTGTAATCGTTTATTTATATTGTTTCTCTATATTACATAAAATTGAATTATGTCAACTTCAAAATTAATTCATGCTTTGTACGGGTTATCAATTTAGTATAAATAATAACATTTTAAGAATTTAATACTACTTCATATTTTAAAAATAAAAGTTTATCTTTAATTTTGAAAAGAGCATAAAAACAATCTCTCTAGAATGAAAGAAATATAGTGTACTTTTGAGGGTTTGATTGGACATTTCATCATTTAGTATAAATAATAACACTTTAAGAATTTAATACTACTTCATATTTTAAAAATAAAAGTTTATCTTTAATTTTGAAAAGAGCATAAAAAAAATCTCTCTAGAATGAAAGAAATATAGTGTACTTTTGAGGGTTTGATTGGACATTTCATCATTCAGCTGACGCTTTAATGACCAAGCCGTTGTATTATGGTGCAGTTCAGAGCAGCTGCCACCAAATTCTCTTCTTACCCTCGAGAAAATGATGGTCCCATGTATTTCCACAAGAACAAGGAATAGCAAAGGTAGGGTAGGGAAGAGACTCAAAAAATTAGCAACTGAATTAAGTTGGAGCACTGATGCTAAAGATGTGCCATGCAGCAGCACGTAATGAAAGGTGTATAATTCTGTTCCTTTGGGATAACATAAGAGTGAAAAATACTGTGTTTTTGATTCATATAATAATAATAATAATAATAAAGGAAAAAAAGTTAAACTTAATCCTATATATTAAAACACAGTTTTAATTTTGTTGTGCTAATCATTGCGGCCTTTCTCCGTTTCTCTAGATCCATGTCCCAATTATTTAATACTGCCCACAGTTTTTATAATCTCTTTTCCGTCCCGGCCCTTCAATTTTAATATTTTTGGGGAAAGAAATATCATTTATGTGACAAATATCTTTTGCAAGTGAATTGATTATTGATAATTGCACCGTCGAGAAGATCTAAGACAAAGAAAATTGTAAATTCGAATATTTAAGGTAACATCAAAATACTTGCCGAGACAAATTATCAATCTCACAAGGAACCACCTTTTCCTTAAGTGAGTTGTGTCATTGTATGTAAGCATATAGGAGGAGTATATACTTTCTTTCTTGTTGCTAACCAACCGCATTACATATATCATGCCCGTATACATGATACTTAAACAAATAACACATAACAAACAAACGACAGTGTTCTCTAATCTTATGGTATTTATGTCGAACAAAATACCCAAGTAAAAGTTTCATGTAACCATCTCAAAATTCAAATTATACAACACATGATGAAGAATGGAGTTTTGGGCATTGCCTAAATAATAACATAACTATATATCTCAGGTGTCGAAAATATAATGGTCAAGAGGGTACCTACCTTTGTCATTAAAGTCTCCATTCCATTTGTCAAAAGTGAGATTCCACTCACAACCATGTTTGCAATAATCAAATTTGAGCCACGAATTGTCCCATCCGTCTTCAAAATTCACCAAGGCAGGTAGTATATATCATTAAAGTGAAGAAACAGACATTTTATAACGAAAGCATTCTCATTGTGTAAAGATAACACAATAAAAACTTTAAGTAAACAAAACATTCAAATTCTACTATTGAAAATCAATAAACAACATTTTAGACGAATCACAAATTCTTTTATCTCACTATGTGACACTTTTCATAACTTGATAAAATGAAGAAGATAGAATAATCAAATGATATTTGATATAAAAATATCATTTGTAGGAGCACTAATATGACATTTCCCTAATAAACTAAATATGTTACTCAAATAAATATATTTAAAGAAAAAGGAAAGAGTTACAAATTTTTGGCATTCCATCAAACAGCTAAGATGCACCTATTATATTCAAACTCGTCTTATAAACTAAAATCGTGAAAGTAGATGATAAAAATAAGTGGTGAAAGGAAGAGGAAATGATTTTTAATCAAAATATATATTCAATAAATACAAATAATATCAGAATTTTTTAGTTTGGAATTAGAATACACGGTTAGGTAGATCAATCTGAGATAAAGCGGATGATGGTATTGTGGTTTTAGGTCGTCATAGTACCAATTGGCTATTTGTGTCGTTAGATTTTTTGTATAAAAATTAAGTTTATTTTAAAGTAAAAAATATTATATTTTTCTTATCAATTAATATTTTTATTGTTGTAAAATATCTTGTGTTCAAATTTACTAAGCTTAATATAGGGAAGGTAAAATATGTATTGATTAAGTCTTATCTACTAAGTCCTAATTTTGTTGGAGATTTTTAGTACCGATTTTTTCTTCAATAGTTGACTGAATTTAGTTGGCACTCTTTTATTATATATTTATGACGATACATATCTCTCTCTCAATCTTCATCTATATACTTACCATTTTCACATATAAATACATTAATTTATTCTCCACATTTATATACCGTTTCGATTTTTTCATTCAATTCAAGGAAAAATGATAGAAATTGTTCTTAGTTCTCTGGTTATTCCAGTGTTGATTAACCTAGAGGAAGAGTTGTCATTCGCCGGAGGGATTACTGTCAATGACCTTTAGTATCGAGAAATCTTTTTCGAGAGGCAAAAATAATTTTTTAAGTACAGTACTGCTATACACGTCTCAACTCCCATCATTCTAGATAAATATTTTTGTTTCTTAGTTATTGAGTAGGGTTGACATATTTTCTCCTACATGTGTTTCCGACAATATCTAAATCCTTTTGTGGTTGATTCCATGAAAACAAGCAGTCTCACTACAAGAAATTAGGGATGTAGTTAGGAAAAAATTGTGAAGGAATTTATTCCTTCACATGATGAGTTTTCTAGCGAGAAAACAGTGAAGGAAAAAAAATTAGTGATAATATAGTTATTGTGAAGGAAACATCCTTCACAATTTATATTTTTTCTTTGGCAAAATTGAGATAATAGAAGGATGTTTGGCATGAAAATTTGAGAAGAAAAATATTATTAATGAAGGAATTATTACTCTCTATATATTATTGGTGAGAGATTTTTTTTTAGAGATAAAATTGGTCACTATTTTGTTAAAATAAGTTTTTTAGAATTAATTATAGTGAATATAAATTGTATTATATATAAATACATTAAATTTTTTACAATAGTAAATTTACTTTTAATAACACTTTTTAAGTAGCTGACAATATCAATTATTTCTTTTAATAAACTATAACGTAAATTACTTTACGCTACTTTAAACTTTAAAATTTCATACATGTCAAAAATAAAATAAAAAAAGAAGATAGTATCATACTTTTATGGAATAGACCATAAATGCCAATATATATATATATATATATGTGTGTGTGTGTGTGTGTGTGTGTGTTCTACAGAAATAATTAAGTTTTAAATTTATTCTTTAATTTATGACATACTACAATTCAAATTATAGTTTAATTATTATTTTAATAAAAAAATTATTCTTAATAATAATTTTTATTTAATTTATAATATTAATTGTATTAATTAAAATACTTAGTTATAATAATTTATATTTTAAAATATTATAAATTAACAATAAATAAAATTATAATAATTAGGGCTCTTTTTATAAAACAGATTACAAATTGTTAAAATATATATTACTCTTTCGTTTTTGTTCTACACAAGAGTTATTCCATTTCCAGCCTCCAGGAGGGTAAAAGAGTTCATCATACCCTGATACACGTCTCTCTGACTCTCTCAAAGTTCTAGGGTTCTTTCGCCTCCAATCTCCATGTCTCTCTAAGTTCTAAAGATTATAAGGTTCGGAAGAGGACGCGGTGCTGAGCCGACTTGTGAGCAATTTTGGGGCGAGGAATTGGAGCTTGATTGTAAGATATCGAATTTTATGAAATATAAAATTTAATTTTTTTCATATATATTTTTCCTGAAACAGTAAGTGGTTAAATTGACAAAGTTAAAAGTTAATGATGTTTTGTACAAATTTTATTTTGTCGGACAATATTCGTTTTGTCGGGAAATATTCGGGTCGTACGACGGCGCCGAAATAACTAATTATTGGTGGACCCCACAACGGAATATTTGTCGGATATAGAAAACGACAGAAGTAACTTTTTTTTAAAATAAAAATAGTTAACGGTGTTATCACTTTTAACTGTTAAAATACCGGTGATAAAAGAATAGTAGCATATGGTATTTTATTGTAGCACACGATATTCTACGGTAGCACACAGTATTGCATAGTGTCTCATATTATTAATCTGCTAACGTGGTCATTGCACAATATTCATCAATAATTGTTGTTACATAGTATTTTACATTATTGATTCAATAATTATCATTACACTGTATTTTATATCATTGAATCAATAATTGTTATTGCACTGTATTTTAAAATTATTGAAACTAATAATTGTTACAGTAGCAAATATACAGTAATTTATATTATTAAATTAATAATAATCTGTAACGTGTTTCTTACATTATTATTGAATTATTGTTGTAGCATTATTTTATTATATATGTTGGATCCACAGGAAGAAATATATAAAAAAAAAAAAATTATTATTATTTTGAATAGTAAACATATGGGCCCTCTGTGGAGGCCACATAAGAAATGAAAATTGTGCTGAAATTTGCTGGGTTGGTGAAGAGAGAAAAAAGCAGCGGCTGCTGCTGCCTTTGCTGAATTCTCAGCACTGGCGTGCCGCATGCCAGCTGCCACCTATCGCGCATAGTACCCTCTTTTCTTTTATAAATAGTTTGCTCAGCTGAATAGAAAAATTACACCTAAAACATAAAAAATTTTACAAGTATTTTGTGAGTTTTTTCTAAGAATAGTAACGTTATTTGGAGTGTTTGCAAATTAAAAGGAGTGCAAGAATTTTTCAAGTAAGTATTTTATTAAAGAGTAGTAATTGCACAAATATCTATTTCACACGGTATTCACAAATCTTCCTTTATAAGACTCTTCTTTGAGAAGATTTATTTTAAAAAGCTTTCTTTGGAAGATTTATTTTGAAATATTATTTCAAAAATTATTTTTGAAGTTATTATTTTACAATACAAAAATTTATATTATATAAATAATTTTGATAGTTCATAATATATGAGTTATCATACACCTTGAAATTTATATGCGGTAATTACTAATTATATTATAAATATATAGGTTGATCAACATCATTTTTATCAATATTCAGTCACGTGATAAGGTAAGGGGTATCATTCTTTTCATCATCATAAATGGATATTATTTTCTTTCTTACTTGTAAGGGATACCATCTTTTTCATCTTCCATTATTCAAACTTACTACGGTAAGAGATATCATTTCTTTTATACTCTTAAACTTACTATGGTAAGTATTGTCCAGTAAAATTTCTGAAATAATTATAATTTTTTTAACAGCTTGTGCTTCATTTAATATCATTTCAATTGCACCTTCCTATTTACGTAAACCTTTCTATTGAACTGTAACCGTTATTCTGAACTGTGGATCTTGAATATCATTTTTGAATTTCACTCCACATCATGTTGACAATTTGAACATTATTTAAATCTACACAAAGTAAAAATTGTAAACTTTCGATATTTATTTTTTATCTTGTTTCTTCTATTCATTATTAATATCTCTGTTATTATTCTAATAATCAAGAATCAAATTGTTGTGATATCTGTGACCTAAGGCACAGATTGGATAAAGGTATTGATAGGTTAAAGGCGATATATTTGATGATGTGTCTTTAAAGGCACGTGGTGAATGTTCTCTTTGGCATGGGACAAAGATGAACTGTTGTTTGTTATGATTATGACCAAAGGCTGAAGACTGGTATAATCATGACTGTTGATGCTATACTGAATATCTTTGGCCCATAGTGCAAAGATGAATTGATGACTTGCATGATTATGACCAGGAACTGTGAAATTGTACTATCATAGCCAGTGGTGTTTCAGATGATAAAAGTTTATGATATTTTTTTTAAAAAGAGAAGCGAGTGGACATCATGGTCCATATAATTTTTCTAATGGTTGTTATTCTGCTGCAGTTATTGATCTGAACTTTGTTTAAGAACTTAACTGCAGTTGTTGAATTAAAACTTGTTGTTTAAATTATTCTATCAAAAACTCAACTATTGAAGGTTAACGATAATTTATTTGTCATTATCTTAGTCATGATATTCTTTAGTGGACTATTTAAGCTCACCCTTTCCTTTTGTTCCATTATTTTTCAACAGGAGATGAAAGAGTAGCTAGTTGGGGGATAGAGTGAAGGTCCGACTTGTAGCTGTATTAGTCTTCATAAGTTGTAAAATAGTATGACAATAATAACAAAGACTTAGTTGTCTATTATTTGAATACTGTATTGTGGTACGTTGTACGTTGTATTATAATAGTTGTTGTGTCTTTTGACAACTCAAGTTTGGGCTGTGTGAGCCCAGATTTGGAGGTGTCACATTGATCGCCCGACGAATCCCTAGGAGATCGGGAAAGTCGTGACATTTGAGGTGGTGCAACTGCTATCGGCTTGATCCTGCAGTCAAACGCAAGCCCTTTACTGGTATAATCATTATTTATCCTGTTTCAAGATCGTATCTTTTGATATTTTTTTGCTATTTTTATGTATGTACTAGTTGATAACCTGTGCAATGCACATGCTAGTTCAAATAATGGATCAAATAATTTATCCAATATGCGATGAGAATGTTTGAGAAATTTTTTAAACAAAGTGATGTGCCTTGATTGGCCCAAAGTTTGATCCATACCATAGAAAATTGTCTAAAATATTTCCATTTTTAATTTAGATTGTTAATTAAAAATAAATTGCATCCTAAATTTCCATATGCATACATAAATCTAAAAAATCCTACATAAATAAAAGTTAAAAGACATTCAAACCCAAATTATGAAAATAATTTTGAGAAATGTTGAAAACTCGAATTGATGCTCATCGGAAACAACCCAGAAAAAGGCATTGTTGCTCAAGTCCGACACCTCTAAATTGGGCAAATGCAACAGTGATGTTGGAATTGAGCCAAGAATAGTCTTTAAAAAAAAAAAAAAAACCTACACACTTGTCATTGTCAAAGCACTTTGATGGCTGTAGAGAAGGAGCCATGTTTAATATTAATAGAAATCACATGAGCAATGCAGGCGTCCTGAAGTAACATTAAACTCGCCTTCCATTTCTTAGCTATACCATCCCATGTCTCACCACTGTTGGGATAAATAAACAATAATCACCTTTCCAGTCAACTGTAAATAGAAAATTTGACAATTGGTATTTATTCATTAGAAATAATTTTAATTTTAGTGAAGCTATCATGTCAAAATCAAGGAAAGGTTTTTGTTGACTTGACAATGTCAAAATCAGGCAAAATTAAGATTATTGTTGAGCTGACATTGATAAGCAGCATACCTGAGCTTCTAGTTTATTTGGGATAGTCTCAAAGGCTAGTAAATCAGGACCTGTTTCCACAAAAACTTACACTCTACGCCAATGGAAATCCTTCAGCTTTTGCAGATTCACGTTCGGTCCGTAATACCCACTGGTGGCAGAAAGATAAATTCATGAGAAAGTAGAACTCTTTCCGAGTAAAAAGAGTACAATTATCAACGAAAATTGCAAAGAAAATAGAACTCTTTTTACCAAACGGAGGGGAGAATTATCTAGCTAAGCATTCAAGAAACATATGTAACAAATATTAAGTGGTGGCATCTGTACTCAGAGCCATCAGCACGATAAGCACCACAGCTTCTAATGGAGGCTGCCACTAAAGCCCTGTTATAATGGTGTCCTGTTTTATTTTTCACATAATCCCAGAACTTATCACATGCTTCAGCAGCCAGTTTGACACTATTTTCTAACAGCAACTCTACTTCTTCAATGGACAGTCCCCTCGACAGAAATCCTGGAATAGTTGCCTATAATCACAGGTTTAAGAATTAACCTAGAAATTTAGTAAATCTGTAAGACTATATAAAGTTTTATTTGAAGGATTTGGCTTCTGTTATATTCATGCATCTCATGAAAGTTAATTGTCATATTGCATTATCTCTACACCTTATACTTTTTAGCAGCCCTTTAATATATTTCCTATGTGTTTTCATATAATTCAAAATGGGCCAACAAATCAAGTAAATTTACCATAAAAAAAATAGGAATTTACCAAAAATAAGAAAGAATCATCAAATGATAATAAAAAACTAAACAATGCAGATTAATGGTGGAAACCTGATATGATGAGGTTACCAATAAATCAAAACCAACCTCTAGGCATTCCATGTGAACCTAAAACAACAAAATTAAGATTTTATAATATTTGCATTTAAGCACATAATTTATCATATACTTCTACTATGCTAAACAAAGAGATTATTATTAATTTAAATGTGCATAATAAACAAAAACAAATAAAAATAGAGATACCCATTTGATGAGATGAGGATCTTTGATCAAGCAAAGGGCCCAAAGAGGGTCATTAATGGAGGCACTATGTATCTCCTTCATGACTAACTAAATGTGTCCATGCAAAGAACTGTAGGAAATATATAGAGAAAGTACATGAAACATAAAAGCTAAATAACTGAAGGAAAAAATTCTCCCATTAAATAAATTTGTTTGTCACAATATATTATTTACGAGGGAATAAAGTTATTCACTAATTTAAAATAGTCCTTCTTAAAATATTATTTGTAAAGGAACCACTCTTTAACTAAATAACAATATTCCATTACCAAATATAATTTGTGAATAAAAAGTTATTCACAATCTATCATTCACAAAAAACATATAGTCACTACTTAGCGAATGATACCCTATTACGATGAGGTCTAATGCGAGCAACTGCGTGAAAGAAATATTTCTTCGCAATAAATCTATTGTGAGTAATATACTATGTCTTGTAAAGAATTTATCCTTCAGTAGATGCCATTTTTGGTGTAGTGTCTATATGGTTAAACATTAATGACCTTGTATAATAGTAGTTTTATTATTGGGTGAATATTTACGGAGAAAAAATATTATGAGCAGAACAATAAATGTCACAAAAAATATTAAATTAAAAATATTAAGTGTCATTAGAATAATTATAAAAATATTTTTAAATATATTTTTGGTATGAAATTATATTTTACTCTACAATATCAACAAACTTATTTTATGAGATACAAATCTTAATGATCCTAAGAATAAAAAAAGGTCGGCAAAATTAAAAACACTTCAACTCTTTTGACGACGGATGGAGTATATATGAACCAATAGGTGATGTTAGAAAATGGACCACTTCTCATTACACTTCGTGTACAGAGTATCCAAACGTGGAGCTCTGCCTAGTTTCGTCCTTCCCTGGAATAAAATGATACTTGTGTATTTATAGCGGTAAAACACTAATTGAACCCTAAATAATGCATTAATATGTTCAGTAAATTGCTTCTATGTAGGTTCAAATAAAAGGGATCCGTGTCATTTCACTCTAAACCAAAGACCACTTATTTTCATGTGAAAACATAAACATGGTTTACAGTCGAGTTAAAAAGAATAAAAGAATTGATCTCTTCCCCTAACCCTCAACTCACCGTGAATTGAATGATTTTTTACTCCTTTCAATTCAAACGAAAGAATAACGTATAACTTCTAAACGTACAAAATTCTTTTAAACTGATAAACAAACGAGCATTTAGACAAGAGAAGGTTATTACTGAGTTTTAAAATGTAAGAGAAAAAAAAGAAATAGACAGAATTTTTTTTATTTTTTTTATCTAATTCCTTTGTTACTAAAATTCTTAATGAACAGAAAAGTAAAGAAATTGACAAGAAACTTAATTATTTTTTTTTGTCAAATTTTTCTGTTAAAAAATGGATAGATTTGAATGAAAAACTAAATAATATAAAATTATCTTTTATAATTTTTATTATATCCTCTATATTACAAACGTAATAAACCAAATATAAGTCCAACTTAATAATTTAAATGTGAAATTTAATTTTTTTTCTTTTTTTTTATAAGCTCAATAATAATATAAAAAAATATACAATTTTTCTTCTTTTATTTTACATTATAAATTAAGGTTTCATTTTTTTTTTCTGTCTCAATCAGAAAAAGTGTTAAACTTGTCCACTGACCGCTTGCGCAAACACCAGCACATGTGGTGATTGAAAAAAATAAAAGACTCCGTTCGGATATAAGTATAAATTCTACCATGTGTCGGTAACCTTTTGACAAGCAGCATATATGTAGTACGTAGTAGTTTATTTAATTGGAATCAAATTGAAACGGAGTAAGCCATGATTAAAACCTGATTGCCTTTTGCAAAATAAAAAATAAAAAAATACTATTTTTATCTGTTTTAAATTATAAAATTAATATTAATTTTTTAAAATTAATTTTAAAATTTTAAAATTTTAAATTGACATATATGAATTCATGTAGTTTATGTTAATACAATTATAAATATTATAAACTACTTTAAAAATGTTACTAATTAAAAGATTTAAAACTTAAATAAATCATGTCAATTTTAAATTTAAAAATGTTTCAAATTAACTTTTAAAAAGTCTGTCTCAAATTGATATTTAAAAAATTAATTTTTATCTTATAATTCATAATATAGATAGGATATAAACAAATATAAACCCTAAGCTAGCATCTGAATGTGAAAATAGAAAGCCTACTATAATATGTAGGAGCACATAATAATTTTCCTTCCACCCTAAAAAAAAATAGTATACATTTTCTAGTAATAAATTTATTTTCTAAATTTTCTAAATTGAAGAAATCATTCTCTCTCTCTCTCTCTCTCTCTCTCTCTCTCTCTCTCTATATATATATATATATATATATATATATATATATATATACATATTCTTTCGTTCAATTAAAAACTTATCTCAAATTTTGAAATCGAGAGTGTTAAGTTTTGAGAATTAAAATTTTTATAAATAAAAATAATAATTTCATAAATTTTTTCTCATATAAATAATAAATAAAATTTATATTTATATAAGAAAATTTTTATGAAATTATTAAAATTTATTTATAAAAACATCAGTTCCCTTAAATTTTAGTTGTCAAGTTCTCAAATTTTGCAAAAATATTGATCAGCTCGTTCTATGAAAAATATTATGAATAATAATTCATAGCAATAATTTTTATAAAAATAATAGAACTTATTATATAAAAATAATAAATTCTATTATTTTTATAAAAATTATTGTTATAATCATTAATCATAGTAAAGCTCCAGTTCTATCGTTGTCTTAAAACAAAATTCGTGTGTTAATTTCAACAAAGGACTGTTTTAAGTCCGTGCCACTGACCCATTTTGTCGGTTTTAGCAGGTTGTAGTGTATCATTCATAGTGTTTTAATTTTATAAAAATACTCGCAAGCGCACGAATTTATTATAAAATAACTTTATGCAAAGTACAAGGTCGATCCCACGAGAATTATTGAATTATTAATTAAATCTAAATAATACTCAATTCTAATTTAGTTAACGGAAGATGGTATTTGAATTAATTAAAATTAAAAACTAAATATAATGAAAATCAAGACTAATAAAATAACTAAACTTTTAACCAATGAAAGAAAATTCTGAGTTCGGAATCCACAATATTAATTATGTATATCTTACTATTTATTATCAATTCGGAGTAGCAATTTGAAAATCAATTCAATACTTTCTCAAGATTTTTCATTTAAGTTCATAAAAATATTTTTTTTATAAATTCTTATTTTCAAGGCTTAATGTATAAGACCAACGCATTAAATATATCCATCGTTTTGAAAAATAAGTAATCTTAGTTCTTATTTTGGATTTCAAATCGCAACCCGGATTAAATAAAACTAATTGAAACTATTCAAAATACATGATATTATGAATGAAACAATTTAATTTAAATCAACCAAATAAATAAGAATTATTAACATTAAAACCAAATTGAGAATTAATAATAAATTTTAGAATATTACATAATTAATAATGCTTCATCCTATACCTCAGAAATAAATTTAACAACACATAACGAAACTTAAAACAATAGCAGAGTGATAAACCATTTTATGATGATGCTTTGGTTCCGTGTTGCTGTTTTAGTGATATTTTTGTTGCTAGCAACGTTGATGATGATGGCCGCTGCTTTGTTGCTTTTTATTTCTTTTCTTCCTTATTGCTTCAATTTCCTTTTCTCCTTCAAAGTCTTTTCTTTTTTTTTATCTCTTTGACTTGTGAAATAATTTGAAACTCTTTTTCATTCTTATCTTTTTAATAGTTGTAACTCTTTAGGTTTTTGCATTCAATGGCGGAACCAGAATGATTTTAGAGGGGGGTCAAAATACATCAGTAAAAAAAATTATTTATTGACCCTTGAAGTGCTTCTTTCGGTTGTACGACTGAGATAAGACAACTGTATCCTGTGAGTCTGCATAGTTTGAAAATGTCTCAAAATTTGTTTGTTTTCAATTGTTGAAAAAATATCATTCTCAATATAAATTACTAGACCGTCATTCATCCACTCGTCTCCCATTTTATTACGCAAGTCAGTCTTAACAATTTTCAACGCAGAGATTACTCTTTTAACAGTAGCAGTCGCAACTGGTAAAATCAAAGTCAACTCGATCAATCGATATACCAATGTAAAAGTCATATTTCTTCTTGTTTCAATCAACTTCTTAGCAAGACTTCCTAAACCCAAATCTTCCGCCTGCTACGACCGTGAGATCTCATGTTGTCTTCCATATTAATAAAACACTTAAATAAAATAACATAATAAATAATGATATTAATATTTATATCATGGACATATATAATTAATGTGTATAATCTGAATTTAGATCTTCTGGCTCCCATGTCTCGTGTACGGTTGTCAAGTATAATATATATATTTATTTATAGTTAACTAATTTCGTAAATCGAAATTATCAAAAAAATAATTTTGTAAATGGAGAAGTTTACGTGAAAATAGATAAGAATGAGAAAGAGACAACATATCTGAATTAGCCTGCATAATTAGACGAGAAAATATTGTCTAAAACTATTTTACATATTTAATTTAAGACTTATATATATATATAGATAGAGAGAGAGAGAGAGAGAGAGAGAGAGAGAGAGAGAGAGAGCTAGTGAAATTTCCTTATTAATTTGTCCTTTAAATATATGTCTTTATATACCTTGCGCATTTGCTTTTAAGCGAAAAAAAAAAATTTTTTAGTGCGATAAAATCTAGTTATTTTTTCTCCCTATAAAATATCAGAAGACAATATTAATTAATTATACCATTAATTATTATTTATAATAAAATTATATATATATATATATATATATATATATATATATATATATATATATATATATATATATATATCAAAGAGCTCACAATCTATCGGGGTCAATTGACCCCCCTGACCCCCATTGGTTTCGCCAGTGTATATCAAAGACTTATAAAGAATAGACTCTTTAATTCTCAAAATTTGTGCATAAAAATAAGTCAAATTAAAATAAAACTCATATAAAATTAA
>OX359281.1:30949998-31193966 GCA_947179155.2 Hedera helix
CCCACCCGCTAACGTAGATGATGGGTGAATTTTTTTTTTGTTAAACTTATATTTAAAAAACAAAAAACAAAACTCCACCCATCAACTAAGATTACGGGTGAGAATTTTTTTTTTTGTTTGTTAAACTTAGATTTTAAAAAAAAAAAACAAAAAACAAAACTCCACCCGGAAAGTGGGAATTTTTTTTTTTTGTTAAACTTAGATTTAATAAATAAAAAAAAACTCCACCCGTCAACTAAGATGACGGGTGGGAAATTTTTTTTTGTTTTGTTTTGTTAAACTTAGATTTAATAAATAAATAAAAACTCCACCCGTCAACTAAGATGACGGGTGGGAATTTTTTTTTTTTTTTGATTTTTTTTTGTTAAACTTAGATTTAAAAAAAAAAAAATCAAAAACAAAACTCCACCCGCCAACTAAGATGACGAGTGCGAATTTTTTTTATTTTGAATTTTTTTTTTGTTAAACTTAGATTTAAAAAAAAAACAAAACAAAACAAAACTCCACCCGTCAACTAAGATGATGGATGAGAATTTTTTTTATTTTGATTTTTTTATTTTGTTAAACTTAATTTAAAAAAAAAAAAAAAAACTCCACCCGTCAACTGAGATGACGGGTGGAAATTTTTTTAATTTTGATTTTTTTTTGTTAAACTTAGTTTTAAAAAAAAAAAAAAAAAAAAAACTTCACCCATAAACTAAGATGACGAGTGAATTTTTTTTTTTATTTTGATTTTTTTTTTGTTAAACTTTGTTTAAAAAAAAAAAAAACCTTCATCTGTCATTTTAGATGACGGGTTGTGAAAATAAATTTTTTTTTTTCATTCCCACCCGCTATTTTAGATGACGGGGTGACTGAGAATTTTTTATTTTTTTCCTTACCCGTTATCTTAGATAGCGCGTAGGGCTCCATGTTATCCATTAAAATCATTATTTCAACGGTTCAAGATGCATTTGCAGGAATAGTGTCCATAGCAAACGCTTGCTATGGATCATTCCCCATATATATATATATATATATATATATATATATATATACATATATTCTTTCGTTCAATTAAAAACTTATCGCAAATTTTGAAATCGAGAGTGTTAAGTTTTGAGAATTAATATTTTTATAAATAAAAATAATAATTTTATAAAGTATTTTTTACATAAATAATAAATAAATTTTATATTTGTAAAAGAAAATTTTTATGAAATTATTAAAATTTATTTATAAAAACATCAATTCCCTTAAATTTTAGTTGTCAAGTTCTGAAATTTTGCAAAAATATTGATCGGCTCGTTCTATGAAAAATATTATGAGTAATGATTTATAGCAATAATTTATACAATAATTTTTATAAAAATAAAAAAATTTATTATATAGAAATAATAAATTCTATTATTTTTATAAAAATTATTGTTATAATTATTAATGATAATAAAGCTCCAGTTTTATCGCTGTCTTAAAACAAAATTCGTGTGTTAATTTCAACAAAACACTGTTTTAAGTCCGCGCCACTTACCCATTTTGTCGATTTTAGCAGGTTGTGGTGTATCATTCATAGCCATGTATGCAGTCTTTTGATTATTAAGAAACTGAATCAAGACCATTCTCCACTGTAGATTCATTATACACTTTTTCTGATTTGTTGTAGGTTATTTAAGACGTTGACGAAACAGAAATCGTACTGTATTCTGATTACATTAAAATTTTAAGCCAGCTAGCTACTAATTAAATGTTGCTTACTTTTTCACCAATCCATCACTATTTCTTATTGGATTTTTTTAATGTGTGCCATTAGGGTACACACTAGGCGCATAAAACAATATATAATATTATTTGTTTATGTAGGCGCACTGAATTCAATGTATAAAAAAATAAAGAAATAATGTGTGCCATTAGTGGACCCCATGTATTGAATTAAGTGCAACTATATAAAGAAATAATTTTTAATAGATTTCATCTCTTATTTTTCGTGCTTAGTGTGTGCCCGCAGGACACACATTAAGCGAACCCTTTCTTATTATATGGATTAAAGTACCCTCCTTTTATACTTTTTCTTAAATTTTAATGACATAAATATTATTTTTAATAATAGTATCAACAAGACATTTATTTCGTACAAATTTATTGTTTTATTAATTATTTATAGTGAATTTTATTGTGTTGAGAACTTGTAATATAATATATATTTGTATCGGTAAATATGAATTAAAAAAAAATTAAAGGTGTAATTGTTGGCAAAAGATTAAATATTAGTTTTATATTAATGTTTAAAAAGTATTTAGGCAATAAATAATTTAATAATTAAAATTATTTATTAAAGACCAAATAACTATGTGTTTGACATCTTAATTTCAAGGATTTCTTGGAACAACAGAGACGATTGGTAGAAGGGAATTGATATTTTCATTAAAAAAAATTAATATTTTTACAAGGCTCTACTCATATAAAAGTTGGCCCCACTTATTATTTATATAACTAGAGCCTTGTGAAAATATCAATTTTTCTTATGAAAATATCAAATCCCTATGTACAATATAAATGATTAAACTAGTACAATTTCAATAACACAAGACTGAAAATTATCTACACTACTACAATTCTAGTAAAACAGGATTATGAATTGTTCACAAGAATTAAGATTACACTACTTCTACCTTCTAAGATAAAAACTGTAAAGAAAGTTGTTTTGTTGATCCTTTTTATAATTTCCTTCATTTGATAACTAGTATAATTTTCATACCCATGATCGCCTCAACTTTCTAAAACTGCGGGGTAGTGGGAATTAAGGCCTATAACCACTTTAGTTCTTAGCTGCTTCAAGTTATCTGTCACGTGTCGATATTGTATTGGTCATGCAGTAATGTCCATGATACTCTTAATAATTATTTTTATGAGCTTTTGACATTTTAAGGACATTTTAGTTTTTTTCCTTTTATTTATATTTTATTAATAATCTGTTAATATATGAGTACTCAACACATGTCCCCTGTATTGAATTTTCGAGTAGAATTTTCTTATGTACAATAATTTTTTTTAAAAATTATAGTAAATTCACTATTTTTCAAAATTTAATGAATTCAAAGTCTGTCCCTTCAGTTTTTCGTCCTCTACAACTTTGAAGAAGGAAGAAAAGTCATCTGAAGTTATCTTCATGTCTTAAAATTCTAAAAATCATAATCTATTGTGATTTTTATCACTATTTTCAGTCTTAGTTTTGAAAATTCATAACTCAATCGTATTAACTCTAAATCGAGTGATTCTTGAGTCTTTGCAGTGTATCTTTTCGAGAGTAACATTATTTTAAAAACATAAAGAGATTTTGAAAACTCTAAAAGACCCAAAAGTCAGATTCTTTACTGCTACATAGACAAACAAGGAATGATTTAGTTCGGCCATAAATTTTGTTTCACAATATCAAGGTAAGGGGTATCATTCTTTTCATACTCATAAAAGGATATCATTTTCTTTCTTACTTATAAGGGATATCATTTTCTTTCATACTCTGAAACTTACTGTGATAAGTATTGTTCGGTAAAACTTTCTGAAATGATTATATGCTACTTAATAGTTTGCACTTCATTTAATATCATTTCAATTGAACCTTCTTATTTTTATGATCATTTCTATTTAACTTTAACCATTATTTTTAAACTATGGATCTTGAATATCATTCTTGAATTTGACTCCACATTATATTGATAATTTTGACATTATTTGAATCTGTAGAAAATAAAATTATAAACTTCTAATTTTTATTATTTATCCTGTTCTTCTGTTCATCATTTATGTCACTGTTATTTGTACTAATCATCAAAAATCAAGTTGTAAATATCTTTGGTCTGAGTGCAAAGATAATTAATGAATATTTGTGGCCTGGGGCACAAATGATTAATGATAGGATAAATACGATATAATTGTTGAGTATGTTTTAGGGCACGTAGTGATTGTTCAATTTTCTTTGGCTTGGGGCAAAGAAAAGCTATTGTTTGATATGATTATGACCAAAGACTGTAGACTGGTATGATCATGATCATTGGTGTTATATTTGAATATCTTTGACCCGTAGTGCAAAGATGAATTGTTGTTTGGTATGATTATGACCAAAGGCTGTAGATTGGCATGATCATGACCATTGGTATTATATTTGAACATCTTTGGCCTGTAGTGTAAAGATGAACTGTTGATTTGTATAATTATGATCAGGAGCTGTGAATTTGTATGATTATGACCAATGACATTTCAGATGATAAAGGTTGATGGTAATTTTTCTGAAAAAGAGAAGTGAGTGGACATCATGATCTACACAATTTTTCTAATGGTTGTTGTTCTACTGCAGCTGTTGATCTGGACTTTGTTTAAGAACTTAACTAC
Organism: Hedera helix; assembly: GCA_947179155.2. Classification (NCBI taxonomy): domain Eukaryota; kingdom Viridiplantae; phylum Streptophyta; class Magnoliopsida; order Apiales; family Araliaceae; genus Hedera; species Hedera helix. Next base: position 30,954,364 of record OX359281.1, read on the forward strand.
AATTATTGATTTAAAACTTGTTGTTTATTATATTCAATTAAGAACTCAACCACTGAAGGCTAATGATAATTTATTCGTCATTATCTTAGTCATGATATTTTTTTACTAGGCTATTTGAGCTCACCCTTTCTTTTTGTTCCATTGTTCTTCAGGTAATGAGAGTGTAGTTGGGACTAACCGGGGAATAGAGTGATGGTTCGAGTCTGTAGATGATAGTCTTCACCATGTTGTATAATAGTGTGATAATAATAGTGAAGACTTAATTGTGTATTATTGAGTTTTGTATTGTTTTGTATTAGTTGTTGTGTATTTTGACATCTCAAGTTTGAGCTGTGTGGGCTCGAATTTGGGGGCGACACACCATTAGCTATAGAGCACTCTGACGTCCTAAATACCATAGGTATTCTCTTCAACAGCGATCAAATATTTATGCTCTAGCGAATCACGCGATCGCCATCTACGATGGCATGCCTTTGACAAAGCCTAGCTATTGCTTCAATGATGAATATCCCTCGAAATTTGTTTAAGAATCCTCCACTTATGAAGGTATGCCTTTTTTGATTAAAGGGGAAGCCTTGACTTAGATGGGTTGGTTTGACAACAAACCCCACGGTATTGGCATGGTGTTTCACCGGACAAGGTAAAATGGGTAGCCCGTGTGGAATCCCACTTCACCAATGATTAGTGCAAAGTCAGAATAATTATGAGAGTATTATACTCTCCGCTTTCAATTTTCTATTGAGAAAGAATGTCATAGCGACCTTTTCCATATTTTGGAGTGTAAGTTCAAATTATTTTCTCTTGCCGGTTGGACCTATGTCTGTTATGGTATTGGATATTTCTTTGTTATTGGGTTTATTTCCTTCTGGTGTTGAGGTTTGAGCCGTTATAAAAAGACCAAAACCTGATGATGAGGTTAATAACTGGTTTAAGATCCATAATAGTCTCTCCGACACCATTGGTATCCTTCAATGTCAAGGTACCTTGTGAGGTAAAATTGATCTTGATAGGATAGAACATGTAGGATTTTTACTTTATTTTTTGAATAAATTCATGTGTTATGCCAATGCCCAAAAGATTTTCAAGGAATATACAACTTTGGCTTTGAATTTGATTGAGGGAGACCAAAAGGTAGGGATAACTTGTTATGTGGTTGGTCTATTAATTGTATAGAAGCTTAGGTCAGATGGTTAGTAATGGTAATTATCACTACAAGAAAAAAGCTTATTTTCGACTGGCAATTCCGTCGGAAATAAGCTTATTCCGTCGGAAATAATCTTATTTTCGTCGAAAATTCGGTCGTAAATAATTATGTCGAGGATAAATCCGTTGAAAATGAGCCTATTCCGTTTGAATAGGGGCATTTTTCTTATCAATGTAACACTTTTTAAGACGAATTCTGTCGAAAATAATTTATTTCCGACGAAATAAAATCCGTCGAAAATGAGCTTTTTTCTTGTAGTGTATGATACCATTGGGGGCTCAATATAGCTTTGCCAAGCTTTGATTTACCTTTACTTTTTTCATTCAAAATCTATTGATTTACTATTGACCAGTCCTTTTTGTATGGCCCATAAGCTTTTGAGGAGTCAAGTTCCTACTAGGCTAATACTGATTTGTCTTTATCACTTAACGACACTTACTGTACCGTACCAAAATTTTAATAGTACCTTTTTTATGCACTTTATGAACCCTTCCTTTGAGGATGTCATTCCAAAATGGATAACACATTTAAATTATTTCATCAATAAGCCCTTGTGAAGAGAGGATTAGTTTGAGAGGTCTCAACAATGGTCCTCATATCTAACTCCTAAATTGATTCTTGTTGGAGGATAAATGCTAAAGTCCTACCAGATGCTATGCGACTATGAGCCTTATATCCCTATCTAGTTGGCTTGTCATTTTGGCTTTTTTCAGGGTATTCCTTCACCTTATCTGTTGGGTAAATTTTTGGAAATTCGAGACAAACTTAAATTAACATTTAAAGCTCCAAAGCCAGTATTTGAACTGTTGAAAAATTATAAAGAGAACATTTTTCCTAGTTCGGTAGGAGCAAAAGAATGACGAGTGCACGATTGACTTTAGAATGTGGTGGGATCAGTACTACCCTGCTCATGTCATTGATCTTGCTAGGGCTGAAGAAGCTTTGAGGCTTGAATTTGCAGGTATTATATTACTCCTGTTGAATATATATATATATATATATATATATATATATATATATGGTATTCGCCTTCTTTCTTTCTATATCTAAGGTGCCACGACCATTCATATTACCTTCTGAGGTCCAAACTTTGGAATACCTTCTCATAAGAAAGTTTTTATACTAAAATAAACTTTAAAGTCTAAAGATGTTCTTACAAAAGTTGAAGCTTTCTTATATACCAACTTGAAGGAGAACAAGTGTAAGTGGAGGTTGTCACCTTTGTTGGTATAAAGGTCAACAAAGAGTCATAATGCTGAAAGTTTAAGTGCTCAAAAGCGCACTTTACGCGCGATTCACAAGAAATTGTTTTACTGCTAATTTATATGAAGAGGAGACTTAAATCTACTTAGCAACAACATAAAAATAGTATCATCTCTCAGTGATTTATAGATCTTAGTGATCTTGTAAAGCCAAGTCTAAGTGACTTGTTTGATTCTTAGTGAATTAACTGTTGTACTGGTTCTTAGTGAACTTAGGCTTTTGTAACCTACCATCCTTAGTGGATCATCACTACTCTTGGAGTATAAGAGAGGACTAGGGGGCTTTTTTACTCCGAACCTCTTAAATTTTTTGCATCCCTTTACTTTAGCATTTTTATAATTGTTTTTATATTCCAGCAACTTTACGATTTTTGTCATGACTACTTTTCATATTTTCACTAAATTTAGAACTGTGATATTTCATTATATCTTTGAAGGAGATTTTCAAATACATATTCCACTGTGCTTAACTGAATAAGGTAACTTGTTTAATCTATTTGGTAATCAATATTTAATTTTTTATAAAAGAGAATATTCAACCCCTCATTTAGATCTCTTTTGTACCTTCAGGAATAACATAAAACACCAGTGATATTTTTGGCCTATATGACTTGGCAAGAGTGGTGCCCTATTGAGGTACTTTAATTTTATTCTTGCTTTTAAAGAAGTAAGATCAGTAGTTATAACCGCTACTTGTGCAACCTCTAGAAAAGGCTGTCGATCCACTTCCATGGCTTCATCTCGATTGTCAGCAAATTGTAACAAACCTTTTTCAATATTATCTTTAATAATATTTTTAAAATACAAATAATTAACAGTAGAATATCTAAAAGATTGACGCAATTTACAGACATTCTTTCCTCTAATTTCCTTGTCTAATAGACTCTTTTTATTATCCACAAATTTTATGAATTTCAATTTCATTAAGTAGTCAAAAATATCATCAGCCATTGAGACATCAAATGTGTATTGTCTCTTGAAACATTCTTTATTCTTTTTGTTAGGAATGACACTTAATATTTGGATAGCAGGGTTAGTTTTTGACATAGGTTCACATACAATAGGTTTTTTTTACCTACTACAATGGCAGCATCAATCTCCTAATTATCAAGTGAATGATCTTCATCGTTAGGTATATTAACATTCTTACACAACTATTGGAGTAGTTTGCCAATTAAGGTAAGGTCAACATCTAAATTGGCATAATAATTTTAGTCATTTGTAATAAGTTCCCATAGAAGAGTTCTTCTTTCGGTTTTCCTATTTTATTAAAATTTCAAATTTAGTGGCTCTTGTTCCAAGTTCATAGACATATCTAAATACTTGGCCATCAAATTTCTTTATAAACTCTAAATTAAAACCTCTTAAGGCTAAATAAATCTGCTATTTGAGATTCATCTAGTTGCAATGGGCATTTATTTTTTAGTCTTTTGAACCTTTCTAAGAAGGATTCTTGATATTCATCAGACCCTCCTTTAATTTAAACAAGTTTGTAATGGAAATCTCAAGTTCTGCCCTAGCTATAAAATTGGGCATGAAACTGTTCTTCCATATTTTTCCATGAATTTATGGAATTTGGTGGAAAGTTGATGTATCATGTAAAAGGTTATTCTAGTTAATGTACTTGAGAACATTTTCAGTTTCACAAAATCATCATTGCTTAATTCACCACACTGAAAGGTAAACCTCCCAATGTGTTCTATAGTAGACTATAATACTTTTTTTTTTTCTAGAGAAGAGGGTGAAGTTGGGTATTTTAAAGCCTTTAGGGAATTCATGCGCTAGGTTTATCTATTTATGATATGACTTCATGTATGTTAGCCCAATGGGGAACCTCGTATTAAAACCATATATGTTATTAATGATCTTTACTACCTGGTCGACAGGTATATTACCATTGTTTATAGGTCTCATGTTTATGTTTGGCCTTATATTATTACCCACTTGAGGCATGTTTGGATGAACACGTGTTTATTATTCAAATATTGGTAGGCCTTCTATTATTAACCCTAATTTTCACCCTTGGTTCAAAATCTCTTTTTGAGCTTAAAGGAACACCGTTCACTCTAGTTGCTTTAAAGTAAGGCCTTTGTCGAGAGGTACTAGATTCGTCAGGTCCATATGTGAACCTAAGAACAATAGTTTGGGATAGGTATGTAGCCACGTGTGGTTGGGTCGATCATATATACTGGTGGGGTTGTCAAATAACCTAGCGAGTTATCAAGAACTACCCTATTAAGTTGTGTATATGCATGTCTATCGTCTGTTGATGACACCGGTTGTACATCCATTCTTAAGATATTCAAGATTTTATCAGTTTTTATTTATTTATGACATCTATGCATTCTTTCTTTTCTCAGATAACACATTTCTTGTTATAAATCAAATGAAGGAGTTTTGAGAGGACCATTTACTTGGTTGTCTATGTTCTGAACTTGAGCCTCTTCTATTTCTAGGTTGCTATCATCAGCCATCGACGTAACATTGTTCACAGTGTTTCCAATTATTGGTCCCACTGGGTGTGCCAATTCAACATATCGGCAAAAAATAAAATAATAGTTTAATGTTAATGTTGAAAAATTATATAAATAATAAACAATTCAATAATTAAAATTGTTTATTATGGACATAAATTTTGGTATTCTCAACCGTTAAAAAGTTAAGCTTTTCACAAAATTTTAGAACACATTTACAATTAAAGTTTGTCACTTAAAATTGAATAAAAATTATACAAAAAAAAAATAAAAAAAATTAAGTTACCGAGTTATTAAATTTAATCTATTGAATTGACTTGGAACTAACTAAAATATTGCTTAAATATGTCATTTAAAACTAGTCTGCTAAGTCGTTTCTAAGCTTACTCGTGATTCGCATGGGTTATTAAGTTTGTTATATATAAATATGCATTTAATTTTTATTTATGTTTTTTATTCCAAAAAGCTACAAGTCAGTTCAAATTATATTATTCCAAACGGGATATCAAACTACGGTTAATTAGTACCTCATATATACAACTTAAGCTCAAGCAACAACTTTGTTTTTTGAGTTCATCACTATAAGGACTCCTTTTGCTTTCTAGATTATATTCAAATCTCATTTTAGTTGTAATATCCCGAATATTTAAATGAATTAGAAATAAAATATCTAATATTTAGTAAAGGATGAAGTTTGATAACCTAGTAGTGGTAGATAAATAGAGGTCCAAATTAAATTTAATAGACTAACTTAGATTTGGTAATATCAAATTTTTTGATAAGTTAGCGGGTAAAGTGATAATTCAATAAGCTTGACTAATAGCAAATCTAATTATATTAAGAGAATTAGTTAGTGGAGTTATGTAATTATGCGACGTGATTGCGTGTTAATTAAATGTGTATATATGTACATATTTTATAACATAATTTAATGGTTAATTAAATTATGGTAAACAAAAGGATTAATATTAAATAAATTCGAATTGAATTAAAATGTTTATTGTGGAATTAATTGAGTTATTATATTGGTTATATTAATTAATCAATATTTATGCAAATTATTGATAAATTCTTTGTGAGGAATAATTACGTAATTTATATAATTATAAATTATATAAGGTAATTAAATTAATTAAGGGAGAATAGTAATTTTATATATTGTACAATATTTAATTGTGTATATATATATATATATATATATATATATATATATATATATATATATATATATAAAGTGATTAAATTAATTGAGTAGCCATTATGGGAATGGTTGTGAGTAATATTGTGGGGTAATTAAGATTAAATAATTAATTAGATGAGAGGTGTTAATTAAATTCAAATTATTAATTTGAAATAATTTGAATATGGGTTATATTGATTGATTGAACAATTAAATAATTGAGTTAATTATTTAATTTTAAAGCAGGATTTATTGTTAAACCTAAGTTATTAATTTAACAAGGGTAATTAGAAGGGAAATGGAATTTAATTAATTTCATGCAAGTGGGGAATTTATTTAATGGCTAATTGATTTGGTTAAATTAATGGTAGCCAACATCAAGTAGGAATAACAATATCCCTTTCATTTTCGGATGGAGCAAGTGAGGGGGGTGGTGTTTTATTTATAATTGAACCAAAATGGTGGAATTACTTAATGAGTCAAATAAGCCAACTAGACTCTCATTTTGGGACAAGAGGTACATAATATCTAATGAAGGAAAAAGTCTAGGAAGCCCATACTCTTTGGTCACATCGGTTGGAGCAAGGAGAGGGGGTAGTGTACTACTTAACCAATTTTGTAGCATTCCTCCTCATTAAAAAATATATATATATAAATCATTCCATAGCAATTGTTGAGTATGGTAGAGAGAGAGAGAGAGAGAGAGGGAGAGAGAGAGAGAGTGGCGGAAAGTAAAGAGGAGGAAGAAGTCTTGAAGTACTCTTTGTTCCTCATCAAACTATCTTCATCAATCTCTCTTTAAAGTAACAAGCAAATGTATCATCCAACCCTAATTTTAAAATTTCTTTCATTGAGTCATTTCTTCTTATGGCTTAATTGAGGAAGGTGTATTATGTTGCTGTGTTGCGGACCATGAAGAGTCAAAGAAGTAAGGTTGGATCATGGAAGGTGATTATGTGCTTGGTATTATCAAAATATGCCTATAAACAATCATGCACGCTAGGTGTCTATTAAAATGTCTAAAAGAAGCATTTTATGTTTAAGTTGGATTTTTAGTATGAGGAATGATATTGTATTATTTTTAAGTTATAATCATGCTTGAAGGATGGTTAGAGACATGATAGGTATGAAGGAATCAAGTTTATAAATGTAACTTGGTAAATATTAGAGGTTATATATAATTTATTGTTTAATATTTGTAAATCAAACTTTAAATGTTTAAAAGCATGCGAGGATGTTAAATACATGTGCTAGAGGATTTAATATATTTTTAGTATGGGTTTATGTGGAAAAGTTAGACAAAATATACAAAATCATATTTGCCGGAAAGTTATAAACCGAGCAGTCCATAAACGGATTTACTGTTCACAAGCCGTAAGTCGGATTTTTGATCCGTCAATTTTGTTGGATAGATCTTGAAGTTATGTAAATTCTCAAACTTGAATGACTAAAATCCGATTTAAAACGAGTAAGATATGATTTTTCTACTAAAACACTCCACTGTCGGAAGTTTTGTGTGAACAGTCCGGTTCCAGGCTGTTTTCGGAGGTCAAATCATGTCCGAAAAATTAATCCAATAATGGAAAATCATAGTTCGAGAAGATACGAACGCAACAATATAAAGTAGAGCTCCATCAGAGTTATAGAACTCAAGTTATTAAGGTTTTAATAAAAGACCCCAAAGCTTGACAAAAATCTGGAATAAGGCAATGTTACTGCCGGTTTTTTTTCGGTGAACCGCCGGAGCATTCCGGCGGCCGGTTCACCCATTTTCCGGCCGGTTCCAGCGACGGCCCAAACTAGAAATTGCTTGGAATTTTGTGTACTATTTTGTGGAATTTAATGGTATTTTTGTAATGTCAGTAGCTATTTTTCATAATTATTAAATGATAAAAGCTTACTAAATGTATGAAAAATAATAAAAAGTATTTTTAAATTTTGGAAAAATATGAACAAATAACCTACTGATTATTTGAAGTGTTATAGGTATTGAGATGGTATTATTTCTGAAAATTGGTATTTTTCATATTATTTATGGTGTAAAGGTACACTAATTTATGACTACCTAGCTAATAATTCAAGAAAATTATAAATAAATTATTATTAAATCTTAAATATGTTCTTTATGTATTTAATAATAATATCAACATGTTTGGAGAAAATAAATAAATTATTTATTATTTAATTGATAATTAAATAGTAAATAAAGGAAGTAACTAGGTAATTATTATTTAATTGATATTAAATAGTAACTAAATTATGAGAAAATATTTAAACTAATTATTTATTATTTAGTTAAGATTAAATAATAAATAAAGGCCACAAATTAATTAATTATTATTTAATCAACATTAAATAATAATTAAAGATGGTTAATTGCTTACTATTTAATATATTAAATAGTAATCAAAGGATGTTAGAGTTAATAGTATAATTATTTATTATTTAATTAATATTAAATAATGAGTGCGGATAAATAATTAATTAATTATTATTTAATTCATATTAAAATAAATAAATAAATGGTAATTAAGTGGAGTAAATTATTTCTTAATCGGAATAAGATTATTAAGTAATTAAAATATATTGATAATATTAATGATTAACTATTAAATGATAATAGTTAAGAATTAAATCATTATTCAATAATTAATAATGATATGTAATTAATTTAAAATATTATTAAAGAATTAATAATATTGTTTAGCATTTAATTAACTATTAAATAATAATAGTTAAGAGCTAAACCATTATTAAATAAATAATAATGATAAATAAAGATTTAAAATATTATTAAAGAATTAATAATATTGTTTAACAAGTAATTAACTATTGAATAATAATAGTTAAGGGTTGAATCATTATTAAATAATTACTAATGATACGTGAGGATTTCAAATATTATTAAATGATTAATAATACTGATGAACAATTAAATTATTATTAAAATAATTAATAATAATGAGAAGTCAATTAAAATATTATTAAAGGGTAATAATACTAGCAAGCGATTAAATTATTATTAAAAGATTAATAATAATGATTAAGGTAAACTATTATTAATAAGGAATTAATAATAGTAATTATTATTTAAAGTGTTATTTAACAATTGAATAACATTATAAGTTATTACTAATTAATAGTTAGAGTTTAAAATATTACCCAAGGCAAGTAATATTATGATAATTCATCGCGTTAAATGATGTGATTAAGTTAAACCAAATGTATGGTCCATTAGTGACTAATTAGTTGTTCGACCTAAACAGAAATAAGGTCCAGACATTAATGAGGTGACATTAATAAATGTCAGAACTGCATAGTTTTGTACAAAAGATTTACGGTGTTGAATATGAAACACTGAGTCAAGTCAACGAGAGACTAAAATATGAAATTAACCCTATTGATTTTAAAGGGGACGATAAGAAGAAATAAATATCTTTAAAGATTTAGTATTGAGTCAAACTGTGACTGATATTGTGCACCGTTGTTCTCACATACCGTATAGGTGATGCAAGGATCGTGAAATGTTAGCGTAAGCTGGTTATACAAGTCCAGGCAAGTTTTTCAGAATGTATTGCATTATTTGCATGATTTAAAAATTTGATAAACTGTTATGTGTGCACATGCTATTATGTGCAAGAATGTGGTAATGTGCTTTTGTGATACAAGATGAAATAAACTGTTGATATACAATAAATGATTTAAGTTGATTGTTCTATATTGAACTATACGACATTATAAATGACATGCATGAAAAACATAAATCATAGAGTAAATGCAAAGCATGATATGCATGAGATATGTAGCCACTGCAAAGAATGAGATGCATAAAGCATGATGAAATATGTTTATGTGTTATGTGAAACTGTTAGACTTGCTGAGTCGTCGTGCTCACTCTTGCTTAAAATAAAATATTACAGAAAAGCTTGAGGAAGCTGATTACTCTGGTAGAGGCGAAGATGAAGATTGACTAACGAGTCATCAAGATCGAAACGTATGTGCTTTTATAGTAAAACCCTGCGATAGAATAAATTATATCCGTGGGTATTAATTGTGAAGATTTTTATGTCTTAAATGTGCTATAGATTAACAAACTGAAATGTTAAGAGAACATATATAGATTATTTTAAATCATTTTTCAGATGTTGTCCTTTATGTATAAGGGTGACAGGGTGGTATGCTAAATCATTATTCATATGATTTCAAAGTTGTAATAGAATGTTTAAAGATTGCGATTCTGAGACAGGATTATGTTAAAATTTTAATTAACTCTGTTGCTAACAACTATAATATTGTTGTAAGTTATGATTGAGATAAAGAAGGTTGTACAATAACGCGCGAGGTTGCCTGTAGCTAGTACGGGAATTTTTGGGGCGTTACATTAGTACCTTCATGTAGCTTTAAAACCTAGATTATATTCAAATATCATTTTAGTACCTTTATATAGCTTTAAAATCGGGATATTATTATTTTTTGGGTTAGGAAAAAGCAAAAAAATTCATAAAGTAAGGCAAAAAATTTCAAAAAAAGGAAATCTTAAAAGATGAAATGAGTAGTATAGATTAAACATTATCTTGAAATATACGGTTTGGATTAAATTAAGAAATCTTGGTTTATGATAAAAAAATTTGCTATAAATAGAGGCTTTAACTTAAGGATTTTTCATAAAAACTTCCTTGCTTATTCTTTCTTTCACTCTCCAAATATTTCTTTTTATAAGTTCTCTTTGAGTGTCCTAAAGTCATTTTGAGTATTTGTGAAGATCTGTAAGTGTACGAGTACTGATCAAGTAAGTCTTTTTATAAAAGTTATATAAGTAACCACACACATCACACGATGTTTATAAATCTTCCTTTAGAAGACTCTTTCTTTAGAAGATTCATTTTGAAAAGTTTCATTTGGAAGATTTATTTTGAAATATTATCTTCTTCAAAAACTATATTGAAGTTATTCTACTTTATTCTATTAAATCAATTTTGATGATTTCATACGAATTAGTATACACCATGAAATTATATATGGTGGTTACTAATTAAATTATAAAAATATAGGTTGATCAACTTCATATCCAGTCACGTGTTAAGATAAAGGATACCATCTTTTTTCATCTTTCACTATTCAAACTTACTGCGGTAAGGGATAATTATTCTTTGATTCTTGAAAATAATATCATTTCTTTCTTACTCATAAGATGAGTCATTTATTTCCATGTATTAATTTATGGGAATAACCTGACTACGCGGACTATCGCATGTTTAGTGAATAACATTTCTTATTCATTTGTGGGAATAACCTGACTATGCGGACTACCACATGTTTGGTGAATAACCTTTCATATTCATTCCTTATTAATTTATGAGAATAACCTGACTACGCGGACTACCGCATGTTTGGTGAATTACTCTTCGTATTTGTCTCTTATTGGTAAAATTTCCTGAAATGATTATATATTATTTCATAGTTTGCACTTCATCTAATATCTTTTCAATTGAGCTTTCCTATTTTTCTAAATCTTTCTATTGAACCTTAACTGTTATTCTGAACTGTGAATTTTGAATATTATTCTTGAATTTGAATCTACATCATGTTGACAATTTGGACATTATTTGAATCTGCACAAAGAAAGATCATAAACATTCAATATTTATTGATCATACCGTTTCTTCTGATTCATCATCTATATCACTGTTGTTATTCTTGTGACGCCCCCAAATTTGGGTCCTAATTATCCGAATTCGGTCATCAAGATCTAATACAAACATCCACCACTAAACAAAATACAACAATTAAATGTGGAATAATAAACATATATTGTTTATACAAAAGACGATACTAGTCCCAAGATATGGTAACCTTACAACAAAAGTATACAAATACCCTTAATAAAGTACTTAGGGTTTACATTACATAATAAGTGATTTAGCTAACTAAAAGGCTGCAACCTGAAGTTTATCATTTCATCTTTCCCTTACCCTTGTTCTTCCCATAAGTCTCGGGTTTCACTGCAATAAGGTTCATGATATAGCAAGGGTGAACAACTAGTTTGCTCAACAAGTTTTAAATAACAACAAGAGACAATATATCATGAATGAAAGGAATAGCTGAAACAATTCAAAAATATGAATAACATAAGCATGAATAATGATTTGCTTTTAGAATCAAGATAGTCAAGTAGACTATAAACTATAAACATCCACTAGAGTCAATAGCTGGTTGACCCAATGGTTACTATCAGAAATACGTACTTGAGGGGATCAGTTTCTCGTACATTATGTGTATGCATAACATTTACTTTTTGTGTTTTGTACCTAATATTAGATACAGGGTACTCCCCTATAATAGAGGGGTGTTCATAATAGTCCAAGAATCCGCACCTTCAATGATTTGGATAACTTTTAAAATCTTTAACATAAATGTTTAGCCGAACAATGACTTAGACCTACTTTAAACAGTTCTTTAAACAATAGAACGTTAAATAAGATACAAGTCAAAGGCTGTACAAGCTCAAGTGCACAAAGTGCGATTAACAATAACCTCGATGTGGAATAATTGTAAAGTAATTAAACCACTCAAAGCATGATTGGAATTACAGTTCAAGCTTACATAAATAACTTGTTCAATGAAATGAGTTTAGAGATAAGGAACTTGTCTGTCTGCTCAGTTACAACAAACTAGCTTTAATTAAATAGCTTTGAAGGACTTAACATTAATCAAGTCGGTCTAACAATTAGTACGGCGTATGCTGGCATGTTTATATGATTACTATGAACTTATCTAACAAATAAGTCTAACACATAATTCACATCATTTGACACACTAACATTAACCCTATAGATACGTAATCACACTTAGGTTAATGATTTAATAACGTAGGAGTATTCATCCTAAATATTAAAACACTTAAGGAATCTTTAAACAATTTAATATAATTATTTAATTGGTGAATTATTAAATACTTTATATTTAATTAACTCTTTCTTTAATTAATTACTATTTGTTATTAACTAAATAGTAATTAACTAACTACCTTTAGTCATTATTTAGTTATGAATAATAACTAATTAATCTTACCTAAATAATTAGTTTATTTATTTTAATGCTTCTTAATTATTACATAAGATTAATTAGATAATAATTAATTATTTAACTTTATTATAATTTCTTAATCTTAATTAAATAATAATTAACTAATTAATTAATTAACTGTACCTTTTTTAATTATTATTTAATAATAATTAATTAATTAATTATCCTTATTTATTATTTAATATAATAAATATTAAAATTATTAACTTTAATTATCTTTAATTATTATTCATTAATTAAATAATAATTAATGACTTCTAAAATCTTATTATTTAATATAATTTAACTAACAATTAACTAAGTAATTATCCTCACTTATTATTTAATTTAAAGAAATTAAATAATATTTTACTAATTTTAATCCTCTTTAATTATTATTTAATGTCAAATAATAACCAATTTATTTATCCTTATTTATTATTTAATTTTTAAATTAAATAGTAAAAAATTAATGGAATTTGTATTTATGTAACTTAACCATAAATTTAGATAACTAGATTAATATTTAAAATATTTAAATATTAATCATAATGAAAAATATAATTCCAAATATCACTTTTGTATTATTATTATTTTTGTTTAAATTAATTTGTAAACATTTAAATTAATTAAATTAAACAGAATGGCAAACTTGTAATTATTCTAAAAAATCGAACGGAGGGATAATTTGATAATTTTGTCAGAAGTTGGCTCCCGCGCATTGCGCGTGCTTAGCACAAATTAGGCCCCAAAACGGTACCGTTTTGGAGAACCTGGAGACGGCTTCTGCGCATAATGCGCGGGTGATAGTTTTGTATACCCTAAACTACGTCGTTTGGCTCCACTACCGGCAACAAAATTGCTGGCGCGCAATGCGGGGCCAGTTTTTTTTTTTTCTTTAGCAGATTAGCTATAGTGTCGGAAGTACCCACCCTTAATAAAAATTATACATTCAAGTAAGCTTTTAATCTCTCAATAAAAATTCGAAATAATTACCCATCACTTAATATCAATTTATAACATGAAAATTTAAGTACCCATGATTTAATTCCATATTTTTCATCAAAAATTATTGTACCACATAAACTACTACAAATCATAATTTTTTATGTATAATTCTTTTTTGAGTGATTCAAACCTTGTTTTCTCATAATTTAATATTCTATAATATTATAATATTAAATCTAAATTTTATAAAAATATTTTTGGCCATTATTTTAAGGTTTGATTACACACTACCAAACACATATTTTTAGCATACAAAATATACCAAAATACAAACCAAGTATATTAAACTCAAGTATGATATAAATACTACTAATACACATTATTAACTATATTAACATGCTTATGCAACATGTTGGTTTATTTAATTTAAAAATAAAGCTAGATTTAAAATAACCATTACCTTGTTTTAGTGGCTATTTTCTTTTTTCTTCCAAAATAGGTGGTAAATGGCATGGACAATACTAGCTTCTCCTTCTTCCTCCTTAATCTCTCAAACTGTTTTTCTCTCACTTTAGCTTTCTCTCAAACTCTCTCTTTTGGATTTGGAAAATAATGAAGTGTGTCTATAAATACAACTATACTTCTACAAAATATTAGATACATATATTATATCTAATAATCTAGACCATCATATGCTAGCTTGGATACTTGCACAAGGAATGGACTTAAGGACTTAAGTAGGTGAAATGGTAACATGACTCCTTGTACTATAAAAACAATACAAGCAACCTTAATTAAATAAATAAAAAATAAAATAAAAAACATCATTTCACTTTCTCTCACTCTCCTTGCCGGCAACATGAGCAATTTGTGTCCCAATTTGTGTGACACATTTGCTTGATAATTAATTTAATATGTTACACTATTTAATTTCTTAATTGGATCAATCATTAGATCACATTAAATAAACCATTGGGCTTGCTATTTAATGAGTTAAGGTTATTAAATTCCAATTCATTTAATTTAACATTGGACTCATTTATTGAGCCCAATGATTATGTATTTACTTGATTACACATTAATTATCAAATCCATGATTAATTAAATAATTGGATTGGTTAAATAATTAAATACTCTAACCCATTAGTATTAAATTACTAAATGGACTAGTAAATATTATTTGTAATATTTCACATTGTTTGTATCATATTAATTAATGTACAAAATTTAATTAACTCATTATATTCAATTTAAGTGAATATTCAATTAATGCACAACTTATCAATTCTTTTGATATTAAAACTTTAGGGTTTGTTCACTAATTTAATTAAACTATTAGTAACTCCATTTTTATTAATTCTAGCAATTAATCACATAATCATTTAATCACATAATTAATTAATCATACAAAAAGATTTAAATAACCTCGTTAAACTAACTTGTTAGAATTTAAATTAATATTTTAATTAATAATGACGTAAAAATTCTAAGATATTACAATTCTAATCATCAAGAACCATGTTGTGAATATCTATGGCCTGGGGCACAGATGATAGGATAAAGACGATATAATTGTTGTGTCTTTTAGGGCACGTGGTGAATGTTCTCTTTGGCCAGGGACAAAGAAAAACTGTTGTTTGGTCTGATTATGACCAAAGGCTAAATACTGGTATAATCATGACTGTTAGTGATATATTGAATATCTTTGGCCCGTAGTGTAAAGATGAACTGTTGACTTGCATGATTATGACCAAGAACTGTGAATTTGTATCAACATGACCAGTGGTGTTTCAGATGATAAAAGTTGATGATATTTTTCTTAAAAAGAGAAACGAGTGGACATCATAGTCTACATTATTTTCTAATGGATTGCTCATTCCGCTGCTATCATTGATCTGAACTTTATTCAAGAATTTAATTACAATTCTTGATATAAAGCTTATTATTTATTATATTCAATTAAGAACTCAACTGTTGAAGACTAATGATAATTTATTTGTCATTATCTTAGTTATGGTATTTTTTTACTGGGCTATTTGAGCTCACCCTTTCTTTTGTTCCATTATTTTTCAGAAAATGAGAGAGTAGCTGGGTCTAGCAGGAGAACGGAGTGACGGTCCGAGATATAGCTATTGTAGTCTTCACATGTTTTATATAGTGTGGAAATAATAGTGAAGACTTAGTTGTGTATTATTGAGTTATGTATTTATGTTTTATGTACTGTTTGTATTAGAAATCGTGTATTTTATGGCGTCTCGAATTAGGCTATGTAGGCCTAGATTTGGGGACGTCACAGACTTGGCCAATGCCTTATCCAACTCGACCCGACATGGAATCCACGAACATACCATACTTTTTTGGTTTAGATTCGGCCTAGTCCGGCTTGCCAACAAACTCGACCTAACTTGAGACCTGACCTGGTTCACCCAAAGCTTAGCTCGACCCGACTTGTTAATTTTTTTTCTTTGCTACTTCAATTCTCCCACTGCAGATGAAAACTTTCTCTTTGTGACAACTTATTCAATAAACCAAATAAAATTAGTGTCTTTCAATATGTTCATTCATGCATGTTTGTTTATATACGAATAAATAAATTCATTAAAACATATTGGGTAGTGTAATATATAAGAATTTTTTTTACCTAGCTAGGAACCTATACTTTTTGCAGACATTTCATTGTATTTTTATTTTAATAAATACTTAGCGTAAAAATTAGAAAGTCATTTGAAAAATAATAATAATAATAATAATAATAATAATAATAATAATAATAATAATAATAATAATAAAGATACATTTCATAAAAAAATAATTTTTTTTATTAATGATAGTATAAAATAATACAATATCTTTAAAATTGTACAATATTTTTTTTATTAATTATTGTAATTTGTAATAGATTACTTTTAATAAATACATCAATTAAGTTTAAAATTTTAATTAGTATTTTTATATTATTTAAAATTACTAAAAAAATTTTGAATGGACCGGATCGGACAGGCCTGGCCTGACATGACCTAAGGTCTGGCCTACAAACCTCAACAGGCCCCCTTTTTCCAATGCCAAGCCTGGCCTGGTCTGTAGGTCGAAAGTTAAAATTTTGACTCGGTCTGGTCAATGGGCAAGGCCTAACAAACCTAGATTGGACAAGGTTAGACCGTTCTATTGTACATGACTATAGTGGTGCACAAATGGTCTGCGGCCCGGCCTTGGTTCGGCTTGGTCAAAGTCCGACCTGGCTTGGCCTAAAGGCCACGAACATGTCATATTTTTTTTGCTCAGATTCGACCAAGTCTGGCCTGCTAACAAGTCCGGCCTGGCCTGGCTTGACCTGGTTTGAGGCCTGGCCTGGCCTGGACTGATTTATTCAAAGCTCGGTTCGGCCTGCCTATTTTCTTTCTTTACTACTTCAATTCTCTAACTGCAGACGAAAACTTTCTCTTTGTGATAACTTATTCAATAAACCAAATAAAATTGGTGTATTTCAATACAGTCATTCATGCATGTTTGTTTATATACGAATAAAGAAATTCATGAAAACACATTGGGCAATGTAATATATAAGGATTTTTCTTACCTAACTAGCAACCTACACTTTTTGCAGACATTTATTTGCATCGTCATTTTAATAAATACTTAACGTAAAAACTAGAAAGTTATTTGTAAACTAATAACAATAATAAAAAAAAATACTTTTCATAAAAAAATAATTTTTTTTTATTAATGATAGTATAAAATAATAAAATATCTTTAAAATTATACAATATTTTAATTCATTATTGTAATTTGTAAGTTGTAATACATTACTTTTAATTAATACATCAATTAAGTTAAAAATTTTAATTGATATTTTTATAATATTTAAAATTATTAAAAAAAATTGAATGAACCGGATCGGTCTTGCCTGACCTATAGGCATCAACATGTCCCCTTTTTAAGCCTCAATCCTGACCTGGCCTGGCCTGTAGGTCGAAAGTCAAAGACTCGGTCCGACTTGATCAACGACTAAGGCCTAACAGACCCAGATTGTACCAAGCCAGATCGGCATACTAGTGTAATTTACCGAGCCATTTCCAAAATCTAAATTGTCATAAACTTAATTTGTAGCATTTGTAGTGATAACTTTTTTGCACTTGGATGTTTAAAACATTAATTGAACCTTAAATAATGCGTTAATATGTTAAGTAAAATGTTTCTATGTATCAAATTTAACGTATTCAAAACTTTCAAACGTACAAAATTCTTTTAAATTGATAAACAAATGATCACTTAATTAGACGAGGGAAAGTCATGACTGAATTTTAAAATGGATGAAAAAGAAAAAAATAAACCAAAAATTTAATTTTTTTTGTCTAGTTTTCTTTGTTACTAAGATTTTTAATGAACAAAAAAAGTAAAAAAATAGATAAAAAACTTAACCACTTTTCTTGTCAATTTTTTGTTTTGCCAAAATATGGAGGAATTTGAATGGAAGACTAAGTAACATAAAATTATCTTTTATAATCTCTATTATACTCTTTATATTATAAACATAATAAAACTAATATAAAAGTAACTTAATAATTTAAATGTAAAACTTAAATTTTATTTTCTTTTTATTTATAAACTCAATAACATAATAAAAAAAACACAAATTTTTTATATATTATAAATTAAGTTTTGTTTTTTCTGTGAGTGTTAAACTAGTCAGTGCACTGACTGCTTGCGCAAACACCACCACATGCGGTGCGACTCAAATTGAAGTGGTTTGGATTTGAGGAGATTTTTCCACCTACAACGACCACCACTACCATTACCATCACGGTCAACATCAAAGAACCTAGACGGAAAAAATAAAACTCCGTTCGGATATAAGTATAAATTTTACCAGTCGGCAACTTTTTGACAAGCAACGTATATGTAGTAGTAGTTTATTTAATTGGAATCAAATTGAAACAGATTAAGCCATGATTATAACCTGGATTGCCTTTTGCTAAATAAAAAAAATATTATTTTTATTTGTTCTAAATTATAAGATTAATATTAAATTTTTAAAAGTCAATTTTAAAATTAAAAATTGACATGTATGAATTCATGCAGCTTATGTCAATATAATTATAAATATTTTAAACTATCTAAAAAATACTATTAATTATAAAATTTAAAATTTAAATGAAAATAAAAAACATTCTAGAATATGAAAATAGAGAGCCTATGAAAATATCAATCCTTAGCCTACTAGAGAGAATTAAACAAATATAAACCCTAAGCTAGCATCTGAATATGAAAATAGAAAATCTACTAGGATATTTAGGAGCACATAATAATTTTCCTTCCATCCTAGAAAAATAGTATACAGTTTTTGTTGATTATTACCTTGAAAATTAAGGTTGGCATAGAATTCACCTCAATATATTTTTCTGTAATTACTTTCTAGTAATAAATTTATTTTCTTAAATTTAGAAACTGAAAGAATCAATATATATGTGTGTGTGTATATATATATATATATTCCCTAAAACTCGTTCAATTAAAAACTTATCTTAAATTTTGGAAACGAGGGGTTAAGTTTTAGTTGTCAAGTTCTCAAATTTTGCAAAAATGTTGATCAGTTCAATCGCTGTCTTAAAACAAAATTAATTATAGTGTGAGTTAACTTCAACAAAGGATTGTTTTAAGTCCGCGCCACTGACCTATTTTGTCGTTTTTAGCAAGTTGTGGTGTATATGTAGTTTTTCATTCTATGAACACTTGATAGCCATATTTGTAGTCTTTTGATTATTTAAGAAACTGAATCAAGTCCATTTTTCCCTTGTAGATTCATTATGTACTGTATTCTGATTGCATTAAAATTTTAAGCCAGCTAGCAGCTAATTAAATGCTGCCTACTTTTCCAGCAATCCATCACTAGTTGGAGTAAAATGCAAAAATAACTCTTGTACCGTAAGAATATTTAGATATTACGTTTTTTTTATACGAACTTTTTATTATATAAAAATTTAGATTATAAATTTTATTGTACCATATGATATTGACTTGCATATATAACATGTTGATATGTTAATTTACCATCTTTAGGACAAGAATAACTTAAAATAAAAAATACTTAAATACAGAAAGTATTTATTATTAGTATTACAAAATTTACAGTCACAAGATTACGTTATTTATTAATAATAATAATAATAATAATAATAATAATAATAATAATTATTATTATTATTATTATTATTATTATTACTATTATTAGCATATATTACGTTCATTATTTTTCTTTTAAAAATAATAAGTAAAATAAAAAA
Organism: Hedera helix; assembly: GCA_947179155.2. Taxonomy (NCBI): domain Eukaryota; kingdom Viridiplantae; phylum Streptophyta; class Magnoliopsida; order Apiales; family Araliaceae; genus Hedera; species Hedera helix. The sequence continues at coordinate 30,974,778 of OX359281.1, forward strand.
AAAACTTAATTTTTTATTTTTTATTTCTTTAACATTAATATATACTAATATCTAATAAGTAATGTTATTAAGATAATATATTCTAAGTATTTAGTTAAGTAAGTAACATCATGTTGAAGAGAATTACTATTAAATAATTACTAATAACTTATTAGTAGTATTTACTAATAACTAATAACTTGTAGTAATATTACTAATTTTAGAAATAACCTTCTTAATGATAACATTAATATCCTTAACTTAGTTGGTAACTAAATGCTTTTTTAGTGTTAGGAACATGAGACTGTATGTGACGCCCCCAAATCTGAATTCACACAGTCTAAACTTGAGTCGTCAAAAGACTACAACAAAATTATTACAACAAAGCACAACGTACAACAATACAGTGTATAATAATACACAACTAAATCTTCACTATTATTGCCACACTATTTTATAACACGTGAAGACTACGACAGCTATTCCTCGGACTCTCATTCCATTCCCCGGCTAGACCCAGCTACATTCTCATCACCTGTTGAAAAACAATGGAACAAAAGAAAGGGTGAGCTCAAATAGCCCAGTAAGAAATATCATGACTAAGATAATAACGAATAAATTATCATTAGCATTCAACAGTTGAGTTCTTAATAGAATACAATAGACTACAAGGTTTATATCAAAAAGTGCAGTTAAATTTTTGAACAATGTTCAGATCAATAATAGCAGCGGAATGAGCAATCTATTAGAAGAATAATGCAGACTATAATGTCCACTCGCTTCTCTTTTTTGTAAAAATATCATCAACTTTTATCATCTGAAATACCATTAGTCAAGATAATACAACTTCACAGTTCCTGGTCATAATCATGCAGATCAACAGTTCATCTTTGCACTACGGGCCAAAGACATTCAATATAACACCAACGGTCATGATTATACCAGATTCAGCCTTTGGTCATAATCATATCAATCAACAGTTCATCTTTGCACTACGGGCCCAAGAGAACATTCACCACGTGCCATAAAAGACATCGAACAGATGTATCGCCTTTAACCTAGTATATCGCCTTTAACCTATCATTTGTTCAACAATTATATCACATCTGTGCCCCCGGCCACAGATATTCACAACAGCTTGATTCTTGATGATTAATACAAATAACAGTGATACAAATGATGAACAGAAGAACATGATAAACAATAAGTATCAGAAGTTTACTTTGTACAGATTCAAATAATGTCCAAATTGCCAACATGATGTGGAGTGAAATTTTAAAATGATATTCAAGATCCACAGTTCAGAATAACGATTATAGTTCAACAGAAAGGTTCAGAAAATAGGAAGGTTCAGTTAAAATAATGAAGTTCAACTATTATGGAACATATAATATTTTCAGGAATTATATAAGCAATAGTTCCATAATAAGTTTCGATTTAGGTGTATGAAAGAAAATAATATCCCTTACCGTAGCAGGTTTGATTAACAAAAGGTGAAGAAAATTAATATCCCTTACCATAGTAAGTTTGAATAATGGAAGATGAAAAAGATGGTATCCCTTATGAGTATAAAGGAAAATGATATCATTTACGAATATGGAATAAAAGTGTCATGTGATAATTCGTGTAGACAAATTATTTTCACACAAGACAAATAAAAAGGGTTATTCACCAACAGGCGGTAATCCGCGCCGTAAGGTTATTCCCATCAATTTGAATACGAAGAGTTATTCACCAAACAGGCGGTAATCCGCGCCGTAAGATTATTCTCAGAGATTAATAATGAATGAATAAAAAAGGTTATTCACCAACAAGCGGTAATCCGCGCCGTAAGGTTATTCCCACAATTTAATACATGGAAATAAATGGCACAAGAAAGAAACGATATTATTTTCGAGAATCAAAGAATGATAATCCCTTACCGTGGTAAGTTTAAATAATAGAATATGAAAGAAGATGATATTCCTTACCGTAATAAATTTAAGAGTGTGAAAAGAATAATATTCCTTATCGTAGTAAATTAGAATATGAAAGAAGATGATATTCATTACCGTAATAAATTTAAGAGTGTGAAAAAATAATATTCCTTACCTATATATTTTTAATAAAATTAGTAATTACCACATATAAATTTCAAGGTGTATGATAATTCATATATTATGAACTATCAAAATTATATATATTTAACATAATTTTTGTAGTATAATATAACAACTTTAAAATAATTTTTAAAATAATATTTCAAAATAAATCTTTCAAATAAAGCTTTTAAAAATGAATCTTCTTAAAGAAGAGTCTTCTAAAGGAAGATTTATGAATACCGTGAAAAATAGGAATTTATGAAATTACTACTCTTTAATAAAAGACTTACTTGAAAATTTGCTGCACTCCTTTTGGCTTTCAAACACTCAAAATAACCTTACTATTCTCAGAGAAAACTCATAAAATTCTTATAGAAAAATTCTATGTTTTAGGTGTGATTTTTCTATTCAGCTGAGTAAGCTATTTATAGGAGAAAAGAAGTAAGTTACTATGCGTGGTAGGTGAACAGAAAAAAATTCAACAGAGGCTGCTACGCAGCCTCCACTAACCAACTTCAGCAAATTCACATTTCTCACATTTCATGTGGGCCCCACAGTGGGTCCCACATGTTTCTTACTATTCACGTTACTATTCACGTTACTATTCACGTCACTATTCCAAATAGTAAAATTAATTATTTTATTTTTATTTATTTATTTATTCTTCCTGTGAATCCAACATATAAAATAATGTTACCACAATAATGTAAGAAACACGTTACATATTTTTATTAATTTAATAATATAAATTATAGTGTATTTGCTACTGTGATAATTATTAGATTCAATAATTTTAAACTACAGTGCACCAACAATTATTGACTAAATGATATGAAATACAGTGTAATGACAATTATTGAATCAATAATGCAAAATACTGTGTAACAACAATAATTGAATTGATAATATTATGCAGTGACAATTATCGATGAAATGATGCGTAACAGTTACGGTGTCAATAATATGAGACACTGTGCAATACCGTGTGCTACTGTAGAGTACCACATGCTACAGTAAAATACCATAAATTACCGTATGCTACAATTCTTTTATCACCGGTATTTTAACAGTTAGCCCCGTTGACTATTTTTATTAAAAAGGTTACTTCTGTCGTTTTCTATATCCGACAAATATTCCGCTGTGAGGTCCACCAATAATTTGTTATTTCGGCGCCGTCGTACGACACGAATATTCCCCGACAAAGCGAATATTGTCCGACAAAATAAAATTTGCACATAACATCCTTAACTTTCAATTTCGTCAATTTAACCACTTACTGTTTCATGAAAAAATATATATGAAGAAAAATTAAATTTTATATTTCATAAAATTCGGGGTCTTACACTGTAGGTTCAAATCTTATGAGGAGATATTTTTTTAGCCCAAATGTGTTAAATTGACATGTCAGCATGCCATATGTGCAAGTCAACGCTACATGACACAATAGGTTCGCAATCTAAATTTTTATATAGTAAATGGTTTGTTTTGCATTGTAAAAAAAAGGGGGGTGCAATATCCAAATACCCTTATAGTACATGGGTCACTTTTGTATTTTACTCTCACTATTAGAGTATCCTCCATTATTATCTTTAAAAAAATTTCAGTACACATTAATGATATAAATATTATTTTTAGTAATGAAATCAGCAATACATTTATTTAGTACAAATTTATTGTATTGTTAATTATTTATAGTGAATTTTATTGTATTACAATATAATATATATTTGTGTCGTTAAATATGAATTAAGAGAAACTAAATGTGTAATTGTAGGCAAAAAATCTAATATTAGTTTAATATTAATGTTGAAAATTTATTTAGACAATTAACAATTCAGTAATTAAAAATGTTTATTAAAGATCAAGTAACTGTGTGTTCGATACCTTAAACTCAAAGACTTTTTGGAACAACAGAGAAAATTTGTACAATATAGATGATTAAACTAGTACAATTTCAATAACACGGGACTGGAAATTGTCTTACATTACTATAATTTCAATGACACAAGTTTAGGAATTATTTACAGAAGTTAAGATTACACTATTTTTACCTTCTAAATCTCTTAGAGGTTCTACTCGTAAGATAAAAACTCTGAAGAGAGTTTTTTTGTTGATTTGTTGAGGAAAAGTTTGTTGTTCATTTTTGATCCTCATGGCCTCTTTATAATGTCATTCATTTTGATAACTAGTGTAACTTCCATATATGGTTCCCTTTAACTTCTTGAAACTGTCGGGTATTAGAAATTAAGACCTATAACCGCTTTAGTTCTTAGCTACTTAAACTTATTTGTTACGTGTCGATATTGTATTGGTCCTATAATAAGGTCAATGATACCCTAAATAAATACTTATGGACTTTTGACATTTTAATTTTTTTTTAGTCTTTTCCCTTTTATTTATATTTTATTAATAATATGATAATATATGGATACACAACAAATGCCCTCTTTATTTAATATGATAAATGTATTAATTTATATTTTGGCACGAGAAAGAAATAGAAATTTAAAATCACGTAGCTGCATAGCTCAATAAGTAGTTACATAACTTAACACTACTTTTCTTAAATCACTTCAGTATCCGATTAGGCAAAGGACTTGTCGCCTATAAATAAACCCTAATTCCTCTTAGGTTTTCACTATTTTTCCTTCTTTTAATCTATCATGGATCTGTTAGCTATAGAGCTCCCTTACGCCCCTCAATACCCTGGGTATTTTCTTCAATGGTGATCGAATATTTACGTTCTAACAAATCACTGGATCGAATATCTCCATCCATGACAGCATGCCTTTGACATATAGCCTTGGCCTTTGCTTCAATGATGAATATCCGCCAGAGTTTGTTCAAGAATTTCCCACCTATGAAGGTATGCCCTTTTTGATTAAAGGAAAAGGCTTGACTTAGAATGACTGGTTTGCCAATAAAGCCCCACGATATTGGCACAGTGTTTCATCGGATTGGGTAAAGTGGGTAGCCCGTATGGAACCCTACTTCACCAATGAGTGGCGCAAAGGCATGAAAGTATTATACTCTCCAGTTGTAATTTTTTACTAAACAAGAATGTCATAACAATCTTTTTCATATTTTGGAGTGTGGGTTCAAATTTCTTTCTTTTGCCAGTTAGGCCTATATTCGTTATGGTATGGATGTTTCTTTGTTATTGGGTTTATTTCCTTTTAGAGTTGAGGTTTGAGCTGTTATGAAGAGGCATAAACATGCTGATAAGGTTGATAACTAGTTTAAAATCCATAGTAATCTCTCTTACACCATTTTTATCCTTCAATGTCAAAGTACTTTGCGAGGTAACACTGATCCTGATATAATAGAACATGTAATGTTTTTACTTTATTTTTTGAATAAATTCATGTTTTGTGCTAGTGCCTAAAAAATTTCTACGGAATATATATATTTGACTTTGACAACAACCACAAGGTTACTGTTGCAGCAAACTGATGTGACAACCTGATAGAGAGAAAGCTGACACTTCTGAAATGTCTACATCAGAAATCTTTAATATCATAATATTAAATGAGCAAACGGTAATATCTCAATGGGCAGATTCTTAGAAGAAGAACTATAAATAGAGTTTGAATTCAAATGAAGAAGAAGAGAGAGATTGATGGAATTGACCAAACAGAAAGATATTAGGTCGATGAGAGAAAGACGGTTAAAACTTATAAATGATTAGTCTATACACTAAAGAATGAGCATAAGGAGAAAATGCCGATCTACTTATGACTGTAGAGGTGATCGATCAGCTAATTAGATATATCGTCAACTCAAAGTCACTTTACACTTTGGAGGATAGATCAAAGATGATTCTAGCCATACAAGAGCCAGAACAAAAAATATATATCCAAAGGACTCATGAGTTAAAGAGATAAACAGAATCATCCTCAACTGCCAAGTTCTTCAAAAAAGAGCTTAACGCCAACTTGGCAACACCCCCAACATCAATAATCAATAACAGTAAAAGATGAGCCTGAAATGGCTAGCCTGATTTGGAGGAATCAAACCCTAAAGGGTAGGTTTAGGGATCCTGAATATGTAGGGTTTCAAAACCTCGTGCCTCTGTTAAAGGAAGAGGACTGTGTGTCTTGTAGAGTAAGCCAGGTGAGGTCCGCCTGATTCGGTGGAATCAATCCCTATTGAGGGAAGATGACTTTATGTCCTGTGAAGTTCGTCGGGTGAGGCTTGTAAGACCCCAAATTTTATGAAATATAAAATGTAATTTTTCTTTATATATATATATATATTTTCATGAAACAGTAAGTGGTTAAATTGATAAAGTAAAAAGTTAAAGATGTTATGTGCAAATTTTATTTTATCGGACAATATTCGTTTTGTCGGAGAATATTCGGGTCGTACGACGGCACCGAAATAACTAATTATTCGTAGACCCCACAACGGAATATTTGTCGGATATAGAAAACGACAGAAGTAACATTTTTAAATAAAAATAGTCAACCGTGTTATCACTTTTAACTGTTAAAATACCGGTGATAAAAGAATAGTAGCCTACGGTAATTTATGGTATTTTATTGTAGCACGCGGTATTCTACAGTAGCACAAGGTATTGTGCGGCGTTTATATTATTGAAATGATAAATTGGTTATTACACAGTATTTGCATTATTGATCTGATAATTGACACCGTAACTGTTGCACATCATTTCATCAATAATTGTCATTGCATAATATTTTATGTTATCAATTCAATAATTATTGTTACACAATATTTTGCATTATTGATTCAATAATTGTCATTACACTGTATTTCATATCATTGAGTCAATAATTGTTGGTACACTGTATTTTAAAATTATTGAACCAAATAATTGTCACGGTAACAAATACACAGTAATTTATATTATTAAATTAATAATAATCTGTAACGTGTTTATTATAATATTGCTGAATTATTGTTGTAGCATTATTTTATTTTATATGCAGGACCCACAGGAAGAAAAAATAATAATAAAAAAAATTAATTAATGTGAATAGTAACGTGAATAGTAACGTGTGGACCCTATGTGGGGGCCACATGAAAATTAAAATGTGAAATTGCTGCTGGAAAGTTAGGTGAAGGAAGAAAAAAGCAGCCAGAGGCTGCTGCTGCAAATTTCAATACTGGCGTGCAGCACGCTAGTTCACCAACCATGCATAGTATCCTCTTTTCTCCTATAAATAGCTTGCTCAGCTGAATAGAAAAATCACACCTAAAACATAAATTTTTTCTATAAGAATTTTATGAGTTTTCTCTGAGAATAGTAAAGTTATCTTGAGTGTTTAAAAGTCAAAAGGAATGCAGGAATTTTTCAAGTAAGTCTTTTATTAAACAATAGTAATTTCATAAATTTTTATTTTTCACGGTATTCACAAATCTTCCTTTAAAAGACTCTTCTTTGAGAAGATTCATTTTTAAAAGCTTTATTTGAAAGATTTATTTTGGAATATTATTTTAAAAACTATTTTAAAGTTGTTATATTATACTACAAAAATTATGTTAAATATATATAATTTTGATAGTTCATAGTATACGAGTTATTATATAATTTTCATCATCATAAATGGTATTATTTTCTTACTTGTAAGGGATGTCATTTTCTTTCATACTCTTAAACTTACCATGGTAAGGGATTATCATTATTTGATTCTCGAAAATAATATCGTTTCTTTCTTACTCATAAGATGTGCCATTTATTTCCATGTATTAAATTGTGAGAATAACCTTACGGCGTGTATTACCATCTGTTTGGTGAATAATTGTTCGTATTCAAATTTTATTAAATTGTGGGAAAAACCTTACTGCGCGGACTACCACCTGTTGGTGAATAACCTTTTGTAAATTTCTTATTTGTCGCTTGTGGAAATAATTTGTCTACACGAATTAACACATGACACTTTTATTCTATATTCGGTTGTAATATCATTTTCTTTCATATTCGTAAGTGATATTATTTTCCTTTATACTCATAAGTGATACTATATTTTTTATCTTCCATTATTCAAACTTACTATGGTAAGGGATATTAATTTTTTTCACCTTTTGTTAATCAAATCTGCTACGGTAAAGGATATTATTTTCTTTCATACACCTAAATCGAAACTTATTATGGAACTATTGCTTCTATAATTCCTGAAAATATTATATGTTCCATAATAGTTGTATTTCATCATTTCAATTGAATTTTCCTATTTTCTGAACCTTTCTATTGAACTGTAACCGTTATTCTGAACTGTGGATCTTGAATATCATTTTTGAATTTCACTCCACATCATGTTGACAATTTGGACATTATTTGAATATGCACAAAGTAAACTTCTGATACTCATTGTTTATCCTGTTTCTTCTGTTCATCAACTGTATCACTGTTATTTGTTCTAATCATCCAAAATCAAGTTGTTGTGAATATTTGTGGTCGGGGGCACAGATGCGATATAATTGTTGAACAGATGATAGGTTAAAGGCGATACATCTGTTCGGTATCTTTTATGGCACGTGGTGAATGTTCTCTTTGGCCCGTAGTGCAAAAATGAACTGTTGTTTGGTATGATTATGACCAAAGGCTGAATCTGGTATAATCATGACCGTTAGTGTTACATTGAATATCTTTGGCCCGTAGTGCAAAGATGAACTGTTGTTTGGTATGATTATGACCAAAGGTTGAATCTGGTATAATCATGACTGTTGGTGTTATATTGAATATCTTGGGCTCGTAATGCAAAAATGAACTGTTGTTTGGTATGATTATGACCAAAAGTTGAATCTGGTATAATCATGACCGTTGATGTTATATTGAATGTCTTTGGCCCCTAGTGCAAAGATGAACGGTTGATCTGCATGATTATGACCAGGAACTGTGAATTTGTATTATCTTGACTAATGGTATTTCAGATGATAAAAGTTGATGATGTTTTTCCTAAAAAGAGAAACGAGTGGACATTATAGTCTGCATTATTCTTCTAATAGATTGCTCATTCTGTTGCTATTATTGATCTGAACGTTGTTCAAGAATTTAACTGCAGTTTTTGATATACATCTTGTAGTCTATTGTATTCTATTAAGAACTCAACTGCTGAAGGCTAATGAAAATTTCTTCGTCATTATCTTAGTCATGATATTTCTTACTAGGCTATTTGAGCTCACCCTTTCTTTTTGTTCTATTGTTTTTCAACAGGAGATGATAACGTAGCTGAGTCTAGCCAGGGAATGGAGTGAGAGTCCGATGGATAGCTATTGTAGTCTTCACGTGTTGTAAAATAGTGTGACAATAATAGTGAAGACTTAGTTGTGTATTATTATACACTGTATTGTTAAACGTTGTATTACCTTATAATAATTTTGTTGTAGTCTTTTGACAACTCAAGTTTGGGTTGTGTGGGCCCAGATTTGAGGGTGTCACAAGGTCCGTCTAATTCGAAGGAATCAGCCTCTATTGAGGGAATAGTACTTTGTGCCTTATGGATATGAGAGGACTTTGTGTCCAAATTGTAAGAATTTTGTGTTCATTTATCCTTTGTGGAATATCCTTACTCAGTAGAGTGAAAGAGAGGAGTATGAGTGGTTCTGGCTCTGAACCTCTTAAAAATTCTTATGTTCTCAACGTCTTTTTACCCACTTCTTTATCTTTCATATATCTACCATGTATATTATGAATGCTATATATATCTGCTTGTGATGTATTTTCATTAACAAATCAAATATAGAACTGTGTGTATTTAGATTAAGGATTAGAAAGGGGATTTACCAATAAACTAATTCCGTTGCACATACAATTGCTTAAATATTTGGTAAACGTGCTTAAACGAAAAAGTTATACAAAAATATATAAAGACCTATTCAACCCCCTTCTAGATCACTTTTTTGTACCTCTGAAAAATAACAATAGATTTTTTTCATAATCATAAGGGACATGCGGTTGGATTGCTCCCATTTTTCATAAATAATTTTTTTCTTAATAGAGCTTGAAGCTATAAATGGAGTAGGAGGATCCACTCGTTACATAGTCCAAATCCATAACGCCGAGAACAATTTTCACTTGCTTTTTTCAGGCAGTAAAATTAGTCACATTTAAGGCTTCAATTCTAAAGAGATATTCAGAAATAGTAGTAGAAGTCAATGTTGAAACATAATCAAGCTCATAAGCATGCTTACAAAAAACTAAAATAAATTCACAATGTACCACAATAATTAATAATTAATCATAATAAAAATCAACTATAAGGCAAGCAGTTAGTTATCTAAGATCTATTTACAACATCCCAAAATAGATTATATATTGAGATATTAATGCATAATTATCAATCTGTCGTTGGTCCAATTAATAAAATTCCCATAAAATAATGCACAACGTACATTTATCTATGCATTACCGTTGAGCAGAAATGAAATAAACATGTTACTTAAGCAATAAAATTTCATTAATAAAATTCTAATTCTAATTTTTTTAGTTGGATAAAATTAAAATCTTCATTTATTAAATGTAATATTAGGTGACCTTTTCTAATCATTAACTGTTTCATTTAATAACCATTCGTTGGGCTAATTATTAATTTTAACAATAAAAGAGTCACGCATACGTGTAAATTAATTATTATGATTAAACTCAATTTTCTTTAAACAACATATTAATCAAGTTTGAAAATTAACATTATTTAAAATTAATTTACATGTAACAACATAAAAACCCTAATAATATATCGAGTAAAATGCAAAAGTAACTACTGTACTATTAGTATATTGCGTTTCTTTTTGTTGGTCAATGCAAAATAAACCCTCTACTATTTCAAACTCAAAACTTCAACCACATAATTTTAAGTACCTGCCAACTAAGCTACATGATGTAGTTGTAAATAAGACAACATAAATTTTATTTATACAAGCTTGTCATTTATCTCCAAAAATGCGCATAATGAGGTAAAGTCCTGACATAATATATACAATTAACATATTGAATTTTTTATTTTATTTTAGACAATACAAATATAAAAATCATAAATTAAAAAAAAATACTACTAATTTCATAATTTCAAGATGTAATTTTTTTATTAAATAATTTTTTTTTTAAAGTAGTTTAGAAAATAAAATCAAAAGATGCGTTTTTTTTCTTCCTTTAATGGAAAGAGGGGTAGTTTTTAATTAGTTACGTCAAGTTAATTAGTGTTCAAGGCAAAACTGAAAAAAAAAAAACAAATGTGGGTAGTTAGGAAAGGAGAGCAGAGATATGTGAATGTGAAGATCCATAAGATATAAAAACACCAAAAAAAAAGGTTTTAAAAAGGCAGAAGCTTTATAATAAGAGATAAATAAAATTTTATAGAATTTTAAAAGTTGAGATTGTGTAAAAATAATTATTAAAACATATTTTTTTGTTATATTATAAAAACTAATATTTAAATATTAAATACAAACTTTAATATTAAAAAATTAACAAAATAATAATAATTCTAAATTCTAAATGGAGGTAACATAATAATACCTATTTTCAGCTTTTCAATCTAAATTTATGGTTTGCAATTGCATTATTCCTATTTTTCGTTTACTTTGGGTACTATATATTTCAAATATTTTTATACGGTATTATAGTGTGGAGTAGTGGTGCATAAATGGCCTACGGTCTGGGCCCGACCTTGTCAAAGCCCGACCTGGTCAAGGCCTGACCTGACTCGGCCTAGCCTGAAAGCCACGAACAGACAACATTTTTTTGGCTCAGATCCGACCTGGCCCGGCCTGGGGCCTGGCCTGGTTCACCAAAAGCTTGGTCCGGTCTGCAGATTTTCTTTATTCACTACTTTAATTCTCCCACTGCAGACGAAAACTTCATCTTTATAACAACTCATTCAATAAACAAAATAAAATTGACGAATTTTAATACGTTTATTCATGCATGTTTGTTTATATACAAATAAAGAAATACATGAAAACACATTGACTAGTGTAATATATAAGAATTTTTCTTATCTAACTAGCAACCTACATTTTTTACAGATCTTTCATTGCATCTTTATTTTAATAGATACTTAGCGTAACAACTAGCAAGTCATTTGCAAAATAATAATAATAATAAAAAAGATAATTTTTATTATTGTAATTTGAAAGTTGTAACTTGTAATACATTACTTTTAATTAATACATTAATTAAGTTTAAAATTTTAATTGGTGTTTTAATAATATTTAAAATTACTAAAAAAATTGTTTGAATGGATCGAATCGGACTGGACTGGCCTGGCTTGACCCAAGGCCTAGTCTGGCCTTGCCTGACCCAAGGCCTGGCCTGCAGGCCTCAACAAACCCCTTTTTTGAGCGCTAAGCCCGGTCTGGCCTGGCCTGCAGGCCAAAAGTCAAAGGCCCGACCTGGCCTGGTCAACGACCAAGGCTTGGTAGGCCCAGCCCAGGTCGACCTGTTGTGCATGTCTAGTATGAAGGACTAACACTTTTGATTATTTTTTTACTTAGTTTATGATTTTTATATGTATTGTCTAAAATTAAAAAAAAATTAAGATGTAAATTGTCTATATTATGTGAGGACTTTATCTCATTATTAGGCGTATTTATAGAGATAAATAATAAGTTTGTATAAATAAAATTTATAGTATTTTATTTACAACTACATCATGTAGTTTAGTTGTGTAATTATTTAAAGTTATAAGATTTAAATTTTTGAGTTTGAATATTGACTGAATTTTTTTTTTAATTTTAATTTGACTTACTTATATTATCATAATATGTCACATAATATATAACATTATGGTCTAAAATCGTAAATTAAGATATATATAATTATGAACACGAATTTACATTATTTTTTTTTTAAAACTTAAATACACGATAGCAGAATGCTATTATACAAGTAGAATGCTTAATAAAGTCAATACTATTATTTTAATATCCTATCCAGTAGGTCAAGTATTCAAGATATTAAAAGTAATATTAACATGATGCAATCGAAAATTTGATAACAAAAGTAAGTACTAATGAATCAGAATTCATTACATATGCCGACTGACAGAGTATTTGATGAATTCGTGATCAATACATCACCCAGAATCATAATCGCAATAAACGAACAGAAACAGATTTACGTTACTTTCGGAAATTCCCTTATGAAACATACGGAATAATTTTATATCAAATCAATAAAGAGATTATGCGGAATTAAAATTTACAGCATAATAATGTAATTAGTTTATTCTATGTAATAGTGTAATTATACTGTGATATTAAATGTTACATAATTATATTAAAACGTGTTCTTTTATAGAATAAAATTATATAAAGTCATTATTATATTATATACTTATATGAATTGAGAGAAGACATTTTATATGTATCATATTTTCGTTGCGTTTAAGGGTGAAAATATTCGATTGTCTCTTTCAATCTTATGATGGATGTATATATGTGTATAAAATTCTTGAGATGACAACTGAGACCAAACCTAATTATTTTATTTATAAAATAACTAAGGATCAAAATCGTTCATGAAAATTATGAAACTCTGGGACCCATTACGCCAAATATTATCAATAATATTATTTATAGGTCACATAATTATCAAACTCATAAATAAAGTGATTAAATTAATAGAATATATAAGCCCAATAATTGCATAAATAGTAGAGACCTTTATTGAAAAACAACTCAATATTGGACCCAAAACAATCCTCATCAACATCATGAATCAATCTAGACAAAAAATTAAAACCTTTGTTGAAAAATTTGTACATACCCTAACTGTAAAAGCAAAATAATAAAGGACTATGAATGTTCACTCTAGCCCTTAGTGACCCCAAACCCCCTATAAAAACCCATGCATTCTACTTACATTACACACCATCGTAGCTACCTCAAATTAACACATCAAGTAAAATGTCTCTCAAATACTTGCAGCTTCTCTTCTTCCTTGGAGTACTGGCGGTTCTCACCATTCCCTCCCTTGCTGATCATGAACCCGGTCATCTGCCGTCGGGTGGTAGTGGTCATAAGCCTCCACTAGTAGTGGAGAAGCCTCAGTTTTACAAGCCACCTCCACCGCCATATGGCCACTACCCGGGACACCCTCCGGCAGATAATACTGGAAACTTGCACAACTAAACCGGTACCCCATAAACTCCCATTAGCAACGGCAACTGAGTTACTAGCTTATAGAAATAATAAAGAGGTGCTGGTTAATGAATTTGTGCTGCATTTCCATTATCAGTAAAATCTCTAGTCGTGGGACTATTCGGTATTTTCTATTTGCACGGGTTTTATGTTATGAGTTTGTACTACTAATTCTTGTATGATAAATCATTGACTGCTATTTATTAGCCGTACTATTTATATACTAATATGCATGGATTATTTCTGTTTAATATTGACTATTTTTGCCCTTTTTTAAAAAAATATTGAATTGACGTATATATATAGTACGCAGTCCTATACTTGCAAGAACAATGGCACCATCATCTATAAATCCTTCACACACTATATCTCAATCTACTGCGGTTCCAAAATACTTCCTTTACTATATATATCTCCTTTACATTATGATTTTGTTCATAAAAGGATGTTTTTCAGTACACAAATCATATGTAAAATGGCTTGTAATAAGTAACTAGTACATTTTGAATAAGGTTTAAATACACTTTAAACCTTTAAATTTTTAGTTTTTTACAATTTAGTGCTTGTTCGATTAGTCTTCAAAAACAGCATTTACTGGGCTTGGACAGCAGACGCAGCAACATTTGCGGCAATTCAAATGCAGTTGGGCCCGGCACACCAAAAACCATGCATACCATATTACCTTTATATTGGAGACTTGAGTGATCTCCCTCTAAAAATTAAAATTAGGATGTGAAAATTGAAATGATCTCTCCTTAGCTATAGAGTTTAAAAATTGCAATTGCACAATCATATATGAAGACTGAAATAATCAGATGGTGGAAGCAGAGTGAAGGGAAGAAGAAGAAGAAGAAGAAACGGAATTCTAGAAGCAGATGGGGAGAAGATGAAGAGACCGCCTCCTTTTCTTTTCTTACTGCCCTTCTCATTTTACTCTCTTCTCAATTATATATATATATATATAAAAGTATAATTCTTATAAACTAACTTACATATAGAATAATATTATTAAGAATAAAATACACTCACACCCCTTGTAAATAATCATAATAACACTCACTACCCCTCTAATTTTTTAAGTAACACTCATTATCCCTTTGAATAACATAATGTAACATTCACTACCCCTAAGATGGTTGACTTGATGATTTCAGCAATTTAAAAAAATAAAATGGCCAAAATGTCCTTAACTATTGTCAGGACAATTATACCTTCAATTTATGATGACTAATATGCCCTTTAAGCAAAAAGTTTGCTTGTATTTCACTTTCATTTAACTAGAAGGATAAATTATTAACTTAAATAAATAAAAGTTTATTTAACAAATGTAAAATTTTAAGGTGAATAATTTAATAATTATCATCTAACATCTGTACCATTCATAGCTTATTCTAGCACATATATAATCAAGGTTAATCTATTGTGACCAAGATTGATATATTTGTCTTGAAAATATATCAGTTTCGTTATTGCAATATTTTGATATATTTGTTTCAATATTGATATATTCCAAGATTGATATATTTGTCTTGAAAAATATCAGTTTCGTTATTGCAACATGTTGATATATTTGTTTCAATATTGATATATTTGGCTTGAAAATATATTAGTTTCGTTATTGTAGCATTTGATATATTTGTTTCAATATTGATATATTTGGCTTAAAAATATATTAGTTTCGTCATTGCATCATTTGATATATTTGTTCCAAGATTGATATATATTAGTTTTGTTATTTAAGCATTTTGACATATTCATTCCTAATTATTTAATAAATATAATTACAATGTCTGCAAGAATTTGTGGTCATTACAGTTAACATGATACTGAACAATAAATTCATACTTAAAGAGATAACAACATATAAAAAAACTAGAAGTGATTTAAGAGTGGTGAATGTAACTTGATCATATAGGTCAAAATATGGTACTTTTGTCATTAGCAAAACAGGTATAAATTTACTATATTTTAAAATAGTAAAACATGAGGGTAAATACGTAACTTCCCTTATTTGGTCAAAAATAAACATTTACGGGGGTAGTGAGTATTATTATAGTTGTCTACAGGGAATGTAAGTATATTTTACTTTATTATTAATAATATTATTCTATTTATTAACATCACGTAAACTTAAATGAGTCGAGTATAAGTTTACTTAGATTATACTCGTATTTTTATTCTAACTATTTTTTTTACTCAAATTTGGATCATATTATTAACGAGTTCGAGTTTCGCTCACATTTTTTCAAGTCGAGTCCAAATCTGAGTCTAAATCATTTGGTTTGATTTGCAGCCTTACACAAAAGCTAGAATTCTGCAACTGCTAAGAAAATGAAGGCGCGCTTGGTGAAAATGTGAGGAACTAGTTCCGATATATTTCAGGGTATACATTCACTAAAATGGGAGACCATAGAATTAAAAAAAATGGCGTCATTTAGTTTTTTTAGCCGCTACTCTTAGTAGTAGTTGGACTTAAGGCAAAATGACGTTGTTTTTTGAATAGTTTACCTGTTGTCGGAGCTTTTTTACTCGTCGAAAAAAATAAATTTCTCCATGCCGCCACTAGGAGTAGTGGTCTGTCCCAATTGTGAGCGACCCAATCGTAATTGTTATAAAAAGGTCCAGAAGTGTACATCAGTCAATGTACACAATTTAATAATGTCCTTGTGGATATTCAAGAATGGGTCAGAGACAACATACATGAAGCAAAAGCCAGGCCTTATAGAGGCCTATGTCTATTGAATTAAGGGTCCAACTCGCCTAGGAAAAACTCTTTAGGCTACGTCACTAGGCCCGCATAATTATTATGCTGGACATTTAGATATGACCAAACATAGTAATGACGTTTATTATAACGTCATTCATGATGTATCCCAAAGTAATTTAAACATTGAAAAGAGTTCTTCGGAAGACAGCACAACTAGAAGTCAAATTGTAAGTACGCCAAACTAATTCAAATAAAAGGGAAGGTGGGGGGGGGGGGTGCCGTCCATTATTTTATGCAATAGTTGGGCAAAAAGTTCTTATAAAGAATACTTAGAAAAAATCAAGAATGTCTCCCTCAAAGCATGGACAATTGCAAACGATGTGTTCTACTTTGTCTTCGAGTCCTTCTTCTCCAACTCCTCCCAACATCAAAACCACAACACACAAGAACGAGAAAAGGAAAACGAGGAAGAAGCAAATTAAATTCAACTGCGGTTACATGCTCTTTCATGTCAGTGGTTGCTCTGTAAGACCCCGAATTTTATGAAATATAAAATTTAATTTTTCTTCATATATATTTTTCTGAAACAGTAAGTGGTTAAATCGATAAAGTTAGAAGTTAAGGATGTTATGTGCAAATTTTATTTTGTCGGACAATATTCGCTTTGTCGGGGAATATTCGTTTTGTCGGGGAATATTCTTGTCGTACGACGACGCCGAAATAACAAATTATTGGTGGACCCCACAACGGAATATTTGTCGGATATAGAAAACGACAGAAGTAACCTTTTTAATAAAAATAGTCAACGGTGCTAACTATTAAAATACCGGTGATAAAAGAATAGTAGCATACGATAATTTATGGTATTTTACTGTAGCATGCGGTACTCTACAGTAGCACACGGTATTGCACAGTGTCTCATATTATTGACACCGTAACTGTTACGCATCATTTCATCGATAATTGTCACTGCATAATATTTTATATTATCAATTCAATTATTGTTGCTACACAGTATTTTGCATTATTGATTCAATAATTGTCATTACACTGTATTTCATATCATTGAGTCAATAATTGTTGGTGCACTGTAGTTTAAAATTATTGAATCTAATAATTATCACAGTAGCAAATACACTATAATTTATATTATTAAATTAATAAAAATATGTAACGTGTTTCTTACATTATTGTGATAACATTATTTTATATGTTGGACTCACAGGAAGAATAAATAAATAAATAAATAATAAAATAATTAATTTTACTATTTGAAATAGTAACGTGAATAGTAAGAAACATGTGGGACCCACTGTGGGGCCCACATGAAATGTGAAAAATGAGAATTTGCTGAAGAGTTGGTGGAGGCTGCGCAGCAGCCTCTGCTGAATTTTTTTCTGTTCACCTACCACGCATAGTAACTTCTTTTCTCCTATAAATAGCTTGTTCAGCTGAATAAAAAAATCACACCTAAAACATAAAATTTTTCTATAAGAATTTTATAAGTTTTCTCTGAAAATAGTAAGGTTATTTTGAGAGTTTGAAAGCCTAAAGGAGTGTAGGAATTTTTCAAGTAAGTCTTTTATTAAAGAGTAGTAATTTCATAAATTCTTATTTTTCACGGTATTCACAAATATTCCCTTAGAAGACTCTTCTTTGAAAAGATTCATTTGTAAAAGCTTTCTTTGGAAAATTTATTTTGGAATATTATTTTAAAAACTATTTTAAAGTAGTTATATTATACTACAAAAATTATGTTAAATATATATAATTTTGATAGTTCACATTATACGAATTATCATACACTTTGAAATTTATATGTGGTAATTACTAATTATATTAAAAATATATAGGTTGATCAACCTCATTTAAATCAATATTCAGTCACGTGTTAAGGTAAGGGATATCATTCTTTTCATCACCATAAATGGATATTATTTTCTTTCTTACTGGAAGGGATTATCATTCTTTGATTCTTGAAAATAATATCGTTTCTTTCTTGTGCCATTTATTTTCATGTATTAAATTGTGGGAATAACCTTACGGCGCGGATTACCGCCTGTTGGTGAATAACCTTTTGTATTCATTCCTTATTAATCTTTGAGAATAACCTTACGGTGCGGATTACCGCATGTTTGGTGAATAACTCTTCGTATTCAAATTGATGGGAATAACCTTACGGTGCGGATTACCGCATGTTTGGTGAATAACTCTTCGTATTCAAATTGATGGGAATAACCTTACGGCGCGGATTACCGCCTGTTGGTGAATAACCCTTTTTATTTGTCTCGTATGGAAATAATTTGTCTACACGAATTATCACATGCACTTTTATTCCATATTCGTAAGTGATATCATTTTCCTTTATACTCATAAGGGAT
Source organism: Hedera helix (assembly GCA_947179155.2). Taxonomy (NCBI): domain Eukaryota; kingdom Viridiplantae; phylum Streptophyta; class Magnoliopsida; order Apiales; family Araliaceae; genus Hedera; species Hedera helix. The sequence goes on from OX359281.1 coordinate 30,994,031, forward strand.
ACCATCTTTTCCATCTTCTATTATTCAAAATTACTATGGTAAGGGATATTAATTTCCTTCACCTTTTGTTAATCAAACCTGCTACGGTAAAGGATATTATTTTCTTTCATACACCTAAATCAAAACTTATTATGGAATTATTGCTTCTATAATTCCTGAAAATATTATATGTTCCATAATAGTTGAACTTCATTATTTCAACTGAATCTTCCTATTTTTTGAACCTTTCTATTGAACTATAATCGTTATTCTGAACTGTGGATCTTGAATATCATTTTAAAATTTCACTCCACATCATGTTGGCAATTTGGACATTGTTTGAATCTGTACAAAGTAAACTTCTGATACTTATTGTTTATCCTGTTCTTCTGTTCATCATTTGTATCACTGTCATTTGTATTAATCATCAAGAATCAAGCTGTTGTGAATATCTGTGGCCGGGGGCACAGATGTGATATAATTGTTGAACAGATGATAGGTTAAAGGCGATATACTAGGTTAAAGGCGATACATCTGTTCGGTGTCTTTTATGGCACGTGGTGAAAGTTCTCTTTGGCCCGTAGTGCAAAGATGAACTGTTGGTTGGTATGATTATGACCAAAGGCTGAATCTGGTATAATCATGACCGTTGGTGTTATATTGAATGTCTTTGGCCTATAGTGCAAAGATGAACTGTTGATCTGCATGATTATGACCAGAAACTGTGAAGTTGCATTATCTTGACTAATGGTATTTCAGATGATAAAAGTTGATGTTATTTTTACTGAAAAGAGAAGCGAGTGGACATTATAGTCTACATTATTCTTCTAATAGATTGCTCATTCCGCTGCTATTATTAATCTGAACATTGTTCAAGAATTTAACTGCAGTTTTTGATATAAACCTTGTAGTCTATTGTATTCTATCAAGAACTCAACTGTTGAAGGCTAATGATAATTTATTCGTCATTATCTTAGTCATGATATTTCTTACTGGGCTATTTGAGCTCACCCTTTCTTTTGTTCCATTGTTTTTCAACATGAGATGAAAACGTAACGGGGTCTAGCCGGGGGATGGAGTGAGAGTCCGAGAAATAGCTATCATAGTCTTCACGTGTTGTAAAATAGTGTGGCAATAATAGTGAAGACTTAGTTGTGTATTATTATACACTGTATTGTTGTACGTTGTGCTTTATTGTAATAATTTTGTTATAGTCTTTTGACGACTCAAGTTTGGGCTGTGTGGGCCTAGATTTGGGGGCGTCACAGTTGGCATTAGAGCTTAGGAATATGGTCTTTAATGGAGATTTGTGGTTAGAACTAGGAGGGGAGAGACGAATAGAATCAGTCACTAGTGTGTCCTACCTAAATTAGATTTTATTATCTAATGAGTTGATTTGAATATAGGGACATGAAGTGATGAGTCAGTTTATTTGAACTAACAATTATTTTGTGACAACAGTTTAGTATAACATCTGAAAATCAAGAGGTTAACTATGTAATGCCTGAAGCGAATGTAGCCGAGAATCAAGAGGCCCCAAACAATCCTCCTGCCAACTCAGGAAATAATGTTCCTGATAACATGATGAACGATGGATTCTTTAGGAATTTCATGCAGTTCATACAGAATCAAGCAAGAGGAAATCCAGTCAATAATAACGGTAGAAACGCTGGTAATTTGAGGATGGTCACTGTCAAGCAATTTAAAGAATTGGGACCACCTGAATTCCACGGGAAGCCTGACCCACTCAAAGCGGAGGCATGGCTGAAGCAGACGACAAAAATACTTGATGTATTACAATGCGCTGATGATCAAAAGGTGTCATTTGCCACTTTTATGTTACGAGGTGAGACGGACCATTGGTGGGATGCGGTAAAACGTATCCAACCTTTAGCACTCGAAATGTCTTGGACAGAATTCGAAGAACTGTTTAACGAGAAGTATTTCCCAGAAAGCATCCGCCATATTAAAGAGGTGGAATTCATTAAGCTGGAGCAGGGAAACATGACAGTCTCCCAATATGAAGCTAAGTTCGCCGAGTTATCTCGTTTTGCCACTCATCTAGTGGATGACGAAGCACGAATGAGTCGGATGTTCCTAAAAGGTTTGAGATTCAAAATTCGTCAACAACTTAGCTCTCATAAATTCAGTTTGTATTCAGATGTTGTGGATAGGGCTCAAAGGGTGGAGCAAACAGATGAAACATTGCAGCCAAGAATTAATGATCAGCATAGAGAAAGGAATGACAACAACCACAGGAACGAGAATCATCGGGGAGGTAACCAACACTTCGGTGGTAATTCCACATCAAATAATAGAATAGGAGAATCCAGTGGGAACAATTTCAAAAGAAAGAGATTCCAAAATAATTATGGAAGGGCACCAGAACCAGTACCAGCACCAACACTGACCCCAGTTTCAAGGGGAGAAGATCGACCACCAGTGAGGTGCTATAGGTGTGGTCAGGAAGGTCACATCAACCCAAACTGTACACAACAGTCCAAAAAGTGCTACAGTTGTGGGAAAGAGGGTCATCTTGTGCGATTTTGTCCTGCCACAAAATCAAGTTCAGCTGCAATGATGATACCAAAAGCTAGCACGGATAAGGGAAAATCTGTAGTTCAAGGAAGAGCTTTTGTTGTGACATCCCAAATGGCACGAAACTCGAACGAGGTGATAACCGGTAAGCTATTCATAAATTCTCGTGAAGTCTACGCTTTGTTAGATACTTGCTCTACCCATTCTTTTATCTCACCTGCATGTGCTCAGTGTTTAAACTTAACTCCTGAAAATTTGGACTTTGACTTATCAGTTGAAACTCCATTAGGAGAAATGACCATTACATCTACTGTCTATAAATCTTGCCTAGTTCAAATCAACAACCTCACATTACATGTTGACCTTATTTCTTTGGAGATGCATGAATTTGATGTGATTTTAGGAATTGATTGGTTGACTACCCATCATGCTAAAATTGATTGTTTTCATAAGATTATTAGTTTTCATATTCCTAATCAACCTGTCATGCAAATTCAAGCAACTAAACCATTGAAATCTATAACTATTATTTCTAGCCATAAAGCCATTCGTTTATTGAAAAACGGATGTAAAGCCTTTTTAGCTCATGTCACTGATTTGAACAAAAATACATCAAACTTGAATGATATTCCCATTGTTAATGAGTTTCCTGACGTTTTTCCTGAAGAACTTCCTGGCTTACCCCCAAACCGTGAAATTGAATTTTGTATTGATCTTGAACCCGGTACCAAGCCCATTTCCAAAACTCCATACCGAATGGCTCCCATTGAACTTCAAGAGTTAAAAATCCAACTACAAGAATTGTTGGATACCGATTTCATTCGTCCGAGTGCATCACCTTGGGGTGCTCCTGTTCTATTTGTGAAGAAGAAAGACGGGAGTATGAGATTATGCATTGACTACCGAGAATTGAAACATGTCACCATCAAAAACAGGTACCGTTGCCTCGGATCGATGACATGTTTGATCAATTACAAGGTGCTCAACATTTCTCAAAGATTGATCTCCGTTCTGGATATCATCAGTTAAAGGTTAAAGCTAATGACATTCCAAAGACTGCTTTCAGAACTCGTTATGGGCATTATGAGTTTTTAGTCATGCCTTTTGGACTAACCAATGCTCCTGCAGCTTTCATGGACATGATGAACCGAATATTCAAGAAATATTTGGATCATTTTGTGGTTGTCTTTATTGATGACATCCTCATATACTCCAAGAGTCGCGAGGATCATGAACAACACCTGAGATTGATATTCCAAAAGCTCCGTGAGAACAAATTATATGCCAAGTTGAAGAAATGTGAGTTCTGGCTTGAGGAGGTCACATTTCTTGGGCATGTGATTTCTAGTCAAGGAATATCAGTCGATCCTGCGAAGATTGAAACGGTACTAAATTGGGAACAACCCAAGACAGTAACCGAAGTCTGAAGTTTTCTGGGCCTATCTGGTTATTATCGGAGATTCGTAGAAGGATTTTCTCGAATCGCCACTCCATTAACTCAGCTTACTCGAAAAAGCACAAAATTCATATGGAGCGAGGAATGCGAGAAAAGTTTCCAAGAACTCAAGAGGAGACTGGTTTCAGCTCCTGTTCTGACCATTCCATCAGGATCAGGAGAATTCGTCATATATAGCGATGTTTCGGGCAAAGGTCTAGGCTGTGTCCTTATGCAACATGGAAAGGTTATAGCTTATGCCTCTCGACAACTCAAAGATTATGAGAAAAATTATCCTACTCATGATCTAGAGTTGGCAGCAGTCGTTTTCGCGTTGAAGATCTGGAGACACTACTTGTACGGAGAAAAAGTGGATATCTATACGGATCATAAAAGTCTCAAGTATTTCTTCACCCAGAAGGAACTCAACATGCGATAACGACGTTGGCTTGAGCTATTGAAGGATTACGACTACACAATCTAGTATCACCCGGGAAAGGCGAACGTTGTAGCTGACGCTTTGAGCAGAAGATCTTATGCGAGTACAAGTGCACTGCTGACAACACAAAAGTGTATTTTGTACGACTTGCAAAAGATGGAGATAGAGCTAAAGACACCAGGGACCCACTCGAAGATTGCTCACGTGCGAGTAGAACTAGCTTTAATCGATAAAATTAAAGCTGCTCAAGCTACTGATCCGGAACTGATGAATATGATGAAGAAAGTACAAGAAGGTGTTATTCCTGAGGCAAAAATCGACGAGAAAGGAATACTTCGAGTTAACTCTCGACTCTGTGTTCCTAACGATCCTGAATTAAAGCATAAAATCATGATGGAGACACATAACACGCCGTTTGCAATCCACCCAGGGGGTACCAAGATATATCGAGATCTTCGACATACATTTTGGTGGAACAATATGAAAAGGGAGATTGCAGAGTTTATCTCAAGGTGCCTAACTTGTCAACGTGTCAAGGCAGAGTATCAAGTACCTAAGGGTCCATTACAACCACTTGAGGTTCCCGAATGGAAGTGGGAACACATCAGTATGGATTTCATGACGGGTCTTCCCAAAGTTTCTCAAGGCTTAGATGCAATTTGGGTCATCGTAGATAGATTGACCAAATTCGCTCATTTCTTGCCTATACGAGAAAACTTTTCACTTGAACGTCTTGCTGGTATGTACATAAATGAGATCGTGAGATTGCATGGCATGCCAGTTTCCATAGTTTCTGATCGAGATCCTAGATTCACTTCACGCTTTTGGATCAGTCTACAAAAAGCTATGGGCACTGAACTAAGTTTTAGTTCTGCATACCATCCTCAAACGGACGGACAATCGGAAAGGACGATCCAGACCCTCGAAGATCTTTTGAGACTTTGTGTATTAGACTTCAAAGGAAGTTGGGATAAGTACTTGCCATTGGTGGAATTTTCTTACAACAACAGTTACCAAGCAAGCATAGGCATGGCTCCATTCGAGGCTTTGTATGGAAGGAAGTGTCGCTCTCCAATATGTTGGAATGAGGTAGGAGAAGCAAAATTGTTGGGACCCGAGTTGGTACGCTTGACGACCGAAAAGATTTAAATGATCCGACAACGAATACAGACAGCACAAGAACGACAAAAGAGTTATGCCGATCTTCATCGGAGAGATGAGAGATTCAACGTCGGGGTTCATGTATTCTTACGTGTTTCTCCATGGAAAGGAGTTACGAGATTCGGAAAGAGAGGAAAGCTTAACCCTCGATTTATTGGCCAATTTGAAATCCTCGATCGAGTAGGAACCGTAGCCTACAGACTAGCTTTACCACCAAGTATGTCTCGCATCCATAACGTTTTTCGCATATCTATGTTACGTAAATATGTGAAAGACCCAAACCACGTCATTGAGTTAGAAGCAGACGTTATAGCAGAGGATTTAACATACGAGGAGGTACCTGTTAAGATCCTAGATAAGAAGGAGCAGATCCTACGCTCAAAGGTTATACCTCAAGTTAAGGTTTTATGGAGGAACCAAGATACTGAGGAAATGACCTGAGAGCTAGAATCTGAGATGAAATCAAAGTATCCTTACCTCTTTGAAATGCCAGGTACGTCAATTTCGGGGACGAAATTTCATAAGGAGGGGAGGTTGTAAGACCCCGAATTTTATGAAATATAAAATTTAATTTTTCTTTATATATATTTTTCTGAAACAGTAAGTGGTTAAATCGATAAAGTTAGAAGTTAAGGATGTTATGTGCAAATTTTATTTTGTCGGACAATATTCGCTTTGTCGGGGAATATTCGTTTTGTCAGGGAATATTCTTGTTGTACGACGGCGCCGAAATAACAAATTATTGGTGGACCCCACAACGGAATATTTGTCGGATATAGAAAACGACAGAAGTAACATTTTTAATAAAAATAGTCAACGGTGCTAACTGTTAAAATACCGGTGATAAAAGAATAGTAGCATACGGTAATTTATGGTATTTTACTGTAGCATGCGGTACTCTACAGTAGCACACGGTATTGCACAATGTCTCATATTATTGACACCGTAACTGTTACGCATCATTTCATCGATAATTGTCACTGCATAATATTTTATATTATCAATTCAATTATTGTTGCTACACAGTATTTTGCATTATTGATTCAATAATTGTCATTACACTGTATTTCATATCATTGAGTCAATAATTGTTGGTGCACTGTAGTTTAAAATTATTGAATCTAATAATTGTCACAGTAGCAAATACACTATAATTTATATTATTAAATTAATAAAAATATGTAATGTGTTTCTTACATTATTGTGGTAACATTATTTTATATGTTGGACTCACAGGAAGAATAAATAAATAAATAAATAAATAATTAAATAATAAAATAATTAATTTTACTATTTGAAATAGTAACGTGAATAGTGACGTGAATAGTAATGTGAATAGTAAGAAACATGTGGGACCCACTGTGGGGCCACATGAAATGTGAAAAATGAGAATTTGCTGAAGAGTTGGTGGGGGCTGCGCAGCAGCCTCTGCTGAATTTTTTTCTGTTCACCTACCACGCATAGTAACTTCTTTTCTCCTATAAATAGCTTGTTCAGCTGAATAGAAAAATCACACCTAAGACATAAAATTTTTCTATAAGAATTTTATAAGTTTTCTCTGAGAATAGTAAGGTTATTTTGAGAGTTTGAAAGCTTAAAGGAGTGCAGGAATTTTTCAAGTAAGTCTTTTATTAAAAAGTAGTAATTTCATAAATTCCTATTATTCACGATATTCACAAATATTCCCTTAGAAGACACTTCTTTGAAAAGATTCATTTGTAAAAGTTTTCTTTGGAAGATTTATTTTGGAATATTATTTTAAAAACTATTTTAAAGTAGTTATATTATACTACAAAAATTATGTTAAATATATATAATTTTGATAGTTCACATTATACGAATTATCATACACTTTGAAATTTATATGTGATAATTACTAATTATATTAAAAATATATTGTTGATCAACCTCATTTAAATCAATATTCAGTCACGTGTTAAGGTAAGGGGTATCATTCTTTTCATCACCATAAATGAATATTATTTTCTTTCTTACTAGAAGGGATTATCATTCTTTGATTCTCGAAAATAATATCGTTTCTTTCTTGTGCTATTTATTTCCATGTATTAAATTGTGGGAATAACCTTACGGCGCGGATTATCGCCTGTTGGTGAATAACCTTTTGTATTCATTCCTTATTAATATTTGAGAATAACCTTACGGTGCGGATTACCGCCTGTTTGGTGAATAACTCTTCGTATTCAAATTGATGGGAATAACCTTACGGTGCGGTTTACCGCCTGTTTGGTGAATAACTCTTCGTATTCAAATTGATGGGAATAACCTTACGGTGCGGATTACGGTGCGGATTACCGCCTGTTTGGTGAATAACTCTTCGTATTCAAATTGATGGGAATAACCTTACGGTGCGGATTACCGCTTGTTTGGTGAATAACTCTTCGTATTCAAATTGATGGGAATAACCTTACAGCGCGGATTACCGCCTGTTGGTGAATAACCCTTTTTATTTGTCTCGTATGGAAATAATTTGTCTACACGAATTATCACATGACACTTTTATTCCATATTCGTAAGTGATATCATTTTCCTTTATACTCATAAGGGATACCATCTTTTTCATCTTCTATTATTCAAAATTACTATGGTAAGAGATATTAATTTCCTTCACCTTTTGTTAATCAAACCTGCTACGGTAAGGGATATTATTTTCTTTCATACACCTAAATCAAAACTTATTATGGAACTATTGCTTCTATAATTCCTAAAAATATTATATGTTCCATAATAGTTGAACTTCATTATTTCAACTGAACCTTCTTATTTTCTGAACCTTTCTATTGATCTATAATCGTTATTCTGAACTGTGGATCTTGAATATCATTTTTAAATTTCACTCCACATCATGTTGGCAATTTGGACATTGTTTGAATCTGCACAAAGTAAACTTCTGATACTTAATGTTTATCCTGTTCTTCTGTTCATCCTTTGTATCATTGTTATTTGTATTAATCATCAAGAATCAAGCTGTTGTGAATATCTGTGGCCGGGGGCACAGATGTGATATAATTGTTGAACAGATGATAGGTTAAAGGCGGTATACTAGGTTAAAGGCGATACATCTGTTCGGTGTCTTTTATGGCACGTGGTGAAAGTTCTCTTTGGCCCGTAGTGCAAAGATGAACTGTTGGTTGTTATGATTATGACCAAAGGCTGAATCTGGTATAATCATGACCGTTGGTGTTATATTGAATGTCTTTGGCCTGTAGTGCAAAGATGAACTGTTGATCTGCATGATTATGACCAGGAACTGTGAAGTTGCATTATCTTGACTAATGGTATTTCAGATGATAAAAGTTGATGTTATTTTTACTAAAAAGAGAAGCGAGTGGACATTATAGTCTACATTATTCTTCTAATAGATTGCTCATTCCGCTGCTATTATTAATCTGAACATTGTTCAAGAATTTAACTGCAGTTTTTGATATAAACCTTGTAGTCTATTGTATTCTATTAAGAACTCAACTGTTGAATGCTAATGATAATTTATTCGTCATTATCTTAGTCATGATATTTCTTACTGGGCTATTTGAGCTCACCCTTTCTTTTGTTCCATTGTTTTTCAACATGAGATGAAAACGTAACGGGGTCTAGCCGGGGGATGGAGTGAGAGTCCGAGGAATAGCTATCATAGTCTTCACGGGTTGTAAAATAGTGTGGCAATAATAGTGAAGACTTAGTTGTGTATTATTATACACTGTATTGTTGTACGTTGTGCTTTGTTGTAATAATTTTGTTATAGTCTTTTGACGACTCAAGTTTGGGCTGTGTGGGCCTAGATTTGGGGGCGTCACATGCTCAACTGTGCATCAACTACTACCATTTCATGCAAACAGAGGTTTACTCAGATAACATGACGAACCCTCTCCACTTCAAGTCTATGTCAATCATGAATGACAATCAGTTCATAACAACCATCTGTTTCAATTATAATCTGCACAAGGCATTGAGGATTAAGACGGGAAGATGTCCATTACCAAAATTATAGTGTCTTGATCTCTTTCTTAAACTCAATTACTCAATTACTCCAATATATATCTGTGTATCTGCTGAACTCCACGACAATAACACTTATATCTTCATTGCATCCTACAATTCAGTGCAAAATTTCAAACCACAAATCAAAAATTCTTCAATTTAGTTTTCAACACACAATCTACTAATTTCTATCCCAATATTCAACTCACTAAGAATGTCGCGGCCTATTTGATTTTTGGAGGGCAAAATACACTTATATTACACTAAATTCCTTTTATTCATAATTTGGCTCCTAATTTTTTGGTTGAAATTGGTCGGAATACTTGACCCAACTAGTAACCCGATTGGATCTGATTGATTTTATACAGTTTGATTGTAAAAAATATGTATTGACCGTATTAAAATATAATAAATGATAGTATAAAATAAAAAAATTATAATTAAAAAAAAGTACAAGAAAAATGATAAAAAATATAAAAAACATAAAAATATACAAAATATCAAACTCAAATCCATGGCTCTCCGATTACAAACACAGATCTAGAAACCGACACCGCAAAATCCATTAAAACTCAGATCCAAATTGAAAGCAGTACAAGATAGAGAAATAAAAATTCAGATCGAAGGTTTTATATAGAGAATGTAACCCAAATCCATGGCCATCACCATCAACATCCCCGGTGATTTGGGGCGGTAGTGAGACGATGAGCGGTGATGGTGGACAATGGTCGTGTAACAGTGGGCGTGTGGAAGTTGTACAACGGTGGGCGGAGGTGGGGCGATGGTATGAAGGAAAGGAGGCTTCATATATGAGTTTAGGAGTCCGTTCACATACAGTTCTTCTTAGCACCGCAAAAGGGAGAAAAAGCCCTCTTTACTTTTTACGATTCTCTCCGATTGCTATCTAATAAGCCATTTCTCTCTCTCTCTCTCTCTCTCTCTCTCTCTCTCTATATATATATATATATATATATATATATATATGTATGTATATCTGCCAGCAAAATTCGTCAGATTTTTAGCTGATGAAGAAGCAAACGCGAGCGGAATTAGTAGAACAAGTAAGAGGAAAGATTTTTTGGGAGTAACACCTTTTCACCTCCATCTCACTGAATTTGAGAATTAATGGTATACATTGTCAAACCCTAACCCCAATTATGATTTGATTTATGTTATGTGCATTCAGATATGAGTTTTGACTGATGAATGTTGATGTTTTGATGTTGATTTGGTTGTGCTTGATTTGTTGAGTTTGCTGAAATAAGGTTCGGTGTAGAGGTTATTAATTTATTCTCTCTTGTATTTTGATTAGTAATAATAGAGATATTTATGGACATTAGAAATAATATATAAAAAAGAATTAAAATGATATTTTGTTTTTGTTTTTGTTTTTTATAATTTATTCTTATATTTTATTTTTTTGAATTTATAATATTTTTTTATTAATATATATTTTTTCTTTTTTGCATTTTATCATTTATTCATACTCTTCTTTTCTTCTTTTTTTTGTAATTTTATGTTTTTATACGTATAAAATATACAAATTATGATGAATTATTATTATTTTATCATAAATATACTATCAAATTGCATTTTAATATGGTTAACACTATTTTCAGCATCAGATGCATGCTCAACACAAACTCTATTTTGGCTAATTTCAGTCGAAAAATAAAATTAAAATAGACATTATATAAAATTAAGTAATTAATATAATGAATATATAAGTTCAATTAATTTAAAGACAACTTATAATGAGGGTTGAACTTAATATAACACAAGTATATTTAGCCATTTTTGGATTCCGATAAAGTATCTCTATTCAGTAATTTTCTTTATTTTCTATCTCCTCTCATTAGATTTTTTTTCCCTTCAATTAATAGGAAGCTTTATTCCTATGACATGCTTAATGTAGCTCTCTCTCTCTCTCTCTCTCTCTCTCTCTCTCTCTCTCTCTATATATATATATATATATATATATATATATATATATATATATATATATATATATTAATTGATTGATTAATACATATTTATTTAAAATTATATTAAAATATATGAAATTTTTTCTACTTAAAAAACTTTAGAGATTAAAAATGTACAAATTATGAGAGAATTTATAAAAAAAAATTAGAGAGAAAAAATGTGCATATATAAAATTAAAATTTAGAGAAAAAGATTGTATGAGGATTTTAGACAGAGAAAGGGTATAAAAGTATTTTAGAGAGAGAGGTGCATAAGAATAATAGAGAGGGAGTGCATAAAGATAAGATTGAGAGAATGAATGTATAAATAATTTAAATAATTAAATAATTTATTTTACTCGAACATAACAGTAATAATAATTAAATAATTTATTTTACTCGAACATAATAGTAATAGGAAGCTTAAATTTGAATAATGAAATCTATTATATATACTAAATTGCAGTACATAACATCATTTTTTGACAAGTGGCATTCTTATAATAAAACACTTATCTCATGCATTTAATGCCCAGCAAAAAAAATACCCAAATTGCTAGCCATACAAATTGTACCAATCACATGATAACAATTAATATTATATATTATTTATAATATTGTACCTGTCTTCCGAAATTGATGCCCTGAGTCATACCTTCCCAAATTGTTAACCTTTCTAACAATCACTTGATAGCCATTAATATTGTAACAAATTTTAGCTAAATTATTACTCCGATTTTTGATGTTTTATGATATTATACAATTTATAATATTATACACCACATATTATACCTTACATAAATATAAAACAAAAAACAATTTACTATCTATTACTAACCATTATATATATCATTTATAATATTATAGCACATATTATACATTAAACAAATAATTCACAAGATCACTATAAATTTGAATTGTTACTAATTTAATTGTTCAAACATAATTATTATATCCTAAAATCATTTCAAACATATATGGTATAATATCAATCCTACACTAATATGCTTATTTAATATTCCCCCAAATCACTACAAATCTAAATTGTTCTACTAATATTATTTTATTAAGGGAACAAAATATAACAAAATCATTACATATCTAAATTGTTCTGCTCTGTAAATCTTAACTACTAATTATATTATATCATTTATTTATACTATCAATCTCACGTTAATATGTATATTTAATAATCTTCCAAATCGTTAAAAATCTTAACTACTCTTATCTCATATCAGCTGTTATGATATTCAAGACAGTAAAATATAATTAAGAAAATTTAATTTTAGTAATTTGGCAGCGGAATTTTATCTAAAGGGCTATTCACTCGCTTTTAATCTCTAATAATCTTAACTAAAATCATTGCTTTTAAAATCCCACGTTCATATCAGTTGTTATGATATTATCTCCTAAAATCATTGTTTTTAAGATATTATCATTACTCTTTATCTCCTAAAATCGTTGTTTTAAAGATATCTCACTCATTTAATGCCCTGCAACAGCACTATTAATATTATATATTATTTATAATATTAATATTATATAGAATTTATAATATTATACCGTTTTCCGAAATTAAAGCCCCGAGACATACTTTCCCAAATTGCTAACTTTTGCAGATAAGTTTCTAACAATCCTATTAAAGTCCATTTTTATGTGTTTTACTCTATTTCTTTTTGTTTTTATTTAATAAGGAGCTAAATTCCTTTATGTTATGTTAGTTTTTAGTCCTATAAACACGTCATTTTTAGTTAAGTGTAAGCCTTTTTTATGCCCGGGCAATACTATTTTCTATAAAAGAATTGTGGAAAGATAATTATTTATTTGGTTGATAGTTTATGCAATGTTGAAATCAAGTATTAAGTATGTTTTAATTCTTATATCTTACTACTGCACATATTTCTATTGCAGCGACTGTTAAGAAGATCATTTAATTGTTAATTTTTGTATGTGTGGATAAATTACACTTTCAGTAAACATAACTGGATTGAAAACCTAAACTTGAAGCAGCTTGATTGTGATAAACTTGGTACCTCTGGTTCAATGATAATGTGGCAATGAATTTGGTGAATGCAGTTCTTGGCAGATTGAAATTTTTATTGTCATGTTTCTCGCATTGTTTCAGGTCATTCATTGATTTTTTTATGCTTACCGCAACACAACTTTGCGCCATGCAAATCTAAATACTGTTGACAGTGCAAATGAGTTATATGAAGACATTCAGATTATGGTGACATTGCATTCAATGGAAGGACCTATGACTTCTTTTTATGGATTATATCTCATGTTGTTTATATTTATGGCTTCTTCATCTATTGCATTCTATTATCTGGAATGTAGTTTTACATGAGTATTTAAATATTAGCATCTGATAAATCACTATTATCATCATTATTAGTTTTTTTTACCATTCTGGTAATATTGTAAGTGCCTATACAATTGGATGGATAAAAAACTAATGAGGCAATGTATTCGTTCTTTAACTATAACATTGTGTTATGTATGACACGGTTCTATACTGCTATGTTTTTTGACATGGTGTTTGTACATATTGACATGAAGATCCAACATAATTATTAATGTTCATGATTTTTAGTTTCTACATGTAACACGTGATTTTCTTTAGGTTTGAGGACCTAGACACACACACACACACACACACACATATATGCACGCGCACGCACAAACACACATACACTAACTACTGTAATGTAATGTTCTAGGGTTTGGTGATCAGATTAATTCTATACTTGGTCATAATTACACAACAATCTTCCATCTTCTTATTATATTATAATTTATTAATTACATGTATAAATTTATTATTAACAAAATAAATAATCCCGCCGCAACGCGCGGGTTTGAATCTATGATATTGAATTTAGAATTATTCGGGCCCAACTCATATAATTTATATTTAAAATAGGTTAACAGGTTGTGTGATATTAGTTTTAAATAAAACTAAAACTATATTTTGTAACTCATAATTAAACTAAATCCATTGCTTACATGTGTCGCGTTACCGAGGACTTCGTTTCAAAAAAATACGGACGCCAGAAGTTTTATTGGGACTAACTTATAAAAGGCCTACTCCCGCACTGTTGAAGTAAGTGTGCGACTCCGTATAAGGACCCTTCCTTTCTACTGAATGTGATATTGAATTTATATATTTTTAAACGTCATAAACTTTTGATATAATAAACTTACAAAAAATGATATTGAATTTTTTTTTATAAAATTATATTTTTTACCATAAAAATATCATTTTAAGAAGAACTTAGAGGAATATCTGCAACTTTTTGACAAACAACGTATATGTTGTAGTTTATTTAATTGGAATCAAATAGAAAAAAATTAAACCATGATTAAAACCTGATGCCTTTTGCTAAATAAAATAAAAAATATTTAAACAAATATGAACTCCAAGCTAGTATCTGAAAATGAAAAAAAAAAAAAAAGAAGAAGAAGAAAAAACCGACAACAATATTTAGGAGCACATAATAATTTTCCTTCCATCGTGAAAAAAAGAGTATTTACATATTTTGTTGATTTTCACCTTGAATATTAAGATTTGCGTAGAATTAACCTCAATATGTATTTTTCCGTAATTTTATTTCTGATAATAAATTTTAATATTATAAATTGAAAAGATCATTGAATATATATATATATATATATATATATATATATATATGTATGTGTGTGTAAATTAAGATTTAAAATTTTGATACGCGCAAGCTTTTTATCAAAATATAGTTGCGAAAAATATTAATATGAATAAAATATAAGTCTGACTTACCATATTATATATTTATTTAAAAATGTTATTATTTATATTTAATTTATTTACATAAATAACAATAAAAAAATTAATAAATAAAATCGTAATATATATCGATATTTTTAAAGATGATTATTTCTAGATTGTATTCAAATCTCATTTTACTACCTTCTTATTGCTTTACAGCTCTGTTGTCTTGTCTTTTCTTCTTCTTCTTTTTTTTTCTTTTTTTTTTGTCGGTCGGTAAAAAAGCAGAAATTTTAATATATCACTGTGAATCAAAGACCTTATCCTAAAATCTAGGGGTTGATGGTAAGTGCGCTTGAGAAATTCTCAGATAGAATTCTCCTAATTCCTAAAGTCCAACATTTCAACTCGATATTGGACCCAAAACAATGCTCATCATGATTCAACCAATACAATATTCAACCAATACAATAAAAAAATTAAAACCTTTGTTGAAAAATTTGTACAAACCCTAATTGTAAAAGCAAAATAATCAAGGATATTGAATACTTTCTCCAGCCCTTAGTGACCCCAAACCCCCTATAAAAAGCCATTCACTCTACTTAGATTACATACCATCATAGCTACCTCAAATACATCGAGTAAAATGTCTCTCAAATTATACTTGCAGCTATTCTTTTTCCTTGGAGTGGTGGTTCTCACCGCTCCCTCCCTTGCTGATCATCACAAGCCACCGAGTCACAAGCCCCCACCAGTGCACAAACCGCCGAGTCACAAACCACCACCCAAAGAGCACGAGCCGAGCCTTAAAGTTGAGAAGCCGCCGGTACATAAGCCACCACACTTGCCACCAGTAATTATTAAGCCACCACCTATCCACAAGCCTACACCGCCATCCGGTCACTACCCGGGACACCCTCCGGCAGAGAATACCGGAAACTTGCACAACTAAATCAGTACCCCATAAGCTCCCATGCATTAGCCATGGATCCATGCATGGTAACTGAGTAACTAGCTTATAGAAATAATAATTAAGAGCTGTTGCGTAATGAATTTGGTGCTCCATTTCCATTATCAGTAACATCTCTAGTGAGAATGCTTATGGGATGGATTATTCGGTGTATTTTCTATTTGCATGGTTTGTGTTATGAGTTTGTACTACTAGCTTTTGTATAATAAATTAGCGACTGCCATATATTTAGCAGTACTATCTATCTACTAATATGCATGGATTCGGTTTAATAACTTCTTCTTCTCTTTTTTTTTTTTTTTTATATTTATTTTAATTCTATTGATATAATATTCCTACACTTGCAAGAACAGTGGAACAGTGACACGATCACCTCCTACCGTGGTTGCCGAAGTTCCGAGTGAACCTATAGACTTGGATCTACCAAGGTAGCATTCTTTTCGATCTTGTACCCAGGGTACGGTGTACTAAACACTAACCCAATATCGAACGGATAGAACGAAAAAAAATAAAATTAGCCAAGACTTAGCTTAATTAGAACCCACTATTCTTCGTATTTCTCAATCTACTGCCACCGTTCCAAAATACTCCCTCGATTTATTGCACATCCTTTAGGTTTATGATTTTGCTCGTAAAAGGATGACTGTAAGTACACAAATCATATGTAAAATGTAATGGCTTGTAATAAGTTGTACAATATAAAATTTTTATAATATTTATAATTATATTGAGTGAGAACTATTTATGGATTAAAAATATTTTAAATTGACTTTAATTAAATAATTAATATTTATCTTATATTTTAGAAGGGAGGTGTAATATCCCAACTATTTCCAAAGTGATCTAACAAGATCTAAGCAAGGTTGTCAATTCAAAACCTAAGATCGATTGCTCAAGCATACCTTGAGCTATCTGAAAGAATATATACGACTCGAATCTACGCTCGTATACACCTAAAAGGTTAAAAATCTTTAACCTAATTTATGTTATGTGATTAGTAACGCTTGAATTGAGCTTTTAAATGTGCTGTATGAATTATCTATGTGTAGGATTTTGTGTTTTGGTTCAAGTAGTTAACCTTAACACTTATTAAAAATCAGAAGTCAATTTAGGGCAAAAACCTAAATTGGAAAAAGAGTTAAAACCTAAACCCTAACCCTAGGGTCTAAACCCTAGGAAATAACCTAGGCCCTCGAGCAAAATGTGAAGGTCAAATTGACATTCCGTTTAAGGATTCAACTTTCCCACGATTTGAAAACACGTAATAGTCAATAAAAGTTTTTCTCGAAAAACGTGTAAAAGCACTATTCACGAGGTGACGTTTTTCATTCGTTTGACTGTTTCTTTCATCTGTAGGATTTCTTACATTTCACAACATAGTGATAATATGAGGTTTAGATGTTAGGGAACTAATAAAAATTTTTGGGGAAAAAGACACGATATAGCATTTTGAACGTTCTTTTCGACGTTTGGACTTTTTCCATTTCACGATATAGCATTTATACGGGGAATAGATACCAGAGAGCCACTGATATTTTTCCCAAAATAAAACGTAAAACGCTCTTCAAACGAAAACGCTTTCCGTTTTTGATCAAACCGTTGATGGATACAGTGTTTGTATGCAACATCGATGCATAATAAGCAATAAAATATTTTTCTCGAAAAGTGTGTCGGGAATAAGACGAAATAGGGAAAAGACAAAAATAAATATTATTTGTGACTTTTTAGTCTTCTAACCATTTTCTGAGAAATGATCGTCAAAAATACTATTCACCGAAAAACGTGCCAAGTCTTTTGGACTTTTCACTTTACAAAATAGTGTTTATTCGGAACAAAACTCAGTAATATCAAAATTTTAAATCAGTATAAGTTAACCATTTAGTTGGAATCCGACTGTTATATAATTAACTGCTAATTCATCCGTATTGTTTTCATCAAACGGAACACGAGACAGGTTAACATTAAATTTGAATAATCAAATTTATCAGATTAATACCTAATTATATTATTCAATCATAATTAGTATCTAGAATGAAAGAAATTTATCAATCGCGTCGCCCGGTAGGTATATTTGAGAAAAACATACGGAAGATTATCCGAGATTAATTCAAGGAAAACTTCGAGGGTCAGACGAGACATCATATTAATACTGTATGATGTATTTTATGAATAAAATATGTATAAGTAATTAAAACTTATATTACTAATGCGAAATATTTTAAATTAATCGCACGCGATTTATCCGATATACCAAAATAGGAAGAAATAATGACAAAACAGCTCGGAACGCTTCTAGAAGCAAGTTTGGAAAATATCTAGATATTATTCTAGTTTTATTAATTAAATAATGTGCGAAATGACTAAAATGCCCTTGGCTTTTAAACTAATGACCAAACTACCCCGACCTTGGTTTTTCTATAAATAGAGAGCTAAGCTCTTCATTATTCTCAATAATTTTCAAAGCAAAATTCCTATAATCAAGAGATTGCAAAGAAATAGTTAAAGCTTGCAATAATAAAAGGTACGATTCTTAATCGTTATTATGCTTAAAGTTTTATTTTATCGATATGGCTCAAGAACATAAGTCGTAGCCATGTACGATTTTTAGTTCTCCGTGTTCCTTATGACTTGAGCAAGTCGTTGTTATGTCAAATTTCATTTCATAATTTAAAGTTCAAGAACATACGTCGTATCCATGTACGGTTTATCCGTTCTCCGTGTTCTTCGTATGTTCTGGAGTATTATTATGAATTGTTATAATTAAGTAAACAAGTCGTTATAATGACCAAATTTTGTCAATTATAAAGTGTTATAATCACATATGTAAGCAGTTATAATGCTCAAATTATTTCAAGTATGAAATCCAAAAGCTTAAGAACATAAGTCGTTACCATGTACAATTTTTCGTTCTTCGTGTTCTTCGTATGTTCTTGAGCAAAAGTCATAATTTCTACATAAGTAGGTTTATGATTTTGTAATTTAGTGTTATGGGATGATGAAACATGATGGCCTTGCTAAATAATGCTTGTGGCATCAAGTTTTAGTAGTTGAAACGAAGAACGATGAAACTTTGTTCTTCGTGTTCTTCAATTCGTTCTTCGTGTTCTTGAGAAAAAGTCATGAAATCTTATATAAATAGGTTTATGATTTTGTTATTTTTATGTTATGAAGTGGTATTGAGTGTTAGAACATGTTATCTTAGCAAATTAATGCTTGAGGTATCATGTTTTACCAATCGGATCAAAGAAAGTTAAGTCTAAAATACTAGCAGAATATTTTTGGTAATTTTCGAAAATTTAATTTCTGAATCTGCCTTAGACACCTAAATGAAAGTTGTAGACCATGAAATTATAAGCAATTTAGACTCAAGAATCACTCAAAAATATTTTCGTATGACAAAGTTATGGTTGTCACTGTAAAAGAGGTCAGAAATATGAATCAGTTTTAAATCAGTCCCATTACTGGGAAATATGTGTAAACCAGTAAGGAATCTCGAACTTTGGTCTAAATGAAAATTGTAGATACGGAAGTTACAAACGCGTAAAATTTTGAACGACTCAAAAATGTTTTAAAACGAAGAAGTTGTGGCCGTTTGATCGAGCCGGGGTCTAGCAGCCAAACATGCTGCCTATTTTTTTTAAAGTGACTTAAAAATGAGTTTTTGAGTTGGACAATTTTTCAAATAATTCCACCTATGGAAATAGTCTAGTTAAGTTATTCTAAGACTTATTCAAAAGAAAAATTTGATAAACTAACATTCGGGGTCGCGTAACCCTTTTTGTAGGCGTTTAACGATTTCCCGGGAAAACCCTAACATGGTTTTAAGGCAAGTCTTCTAACTCTTGTTATGTGCTACTTGTTTAGTATTGTTAAAATGATAAATGAGATGTATAATGTCATGTTATTATGCAATAGATGATATGTGAAGTCTTTAACTGATGTTTATAAGCCTTCTAACTGTTATGCGTTTTGTTTACGATGTATGAACATGATTAATACACTTTGTGTGTCAATGTGATATAAATTATTGGAACGTGAGTTATATGTGATATTAAATGGAGAATTATGTTCAGTCAATGCATGTTAAAGTTTATATGAAAGCATAAACTGCGTATGTGCTGTATGTTAGACTTGCTGAGCCGTCGTGCTCATTCTTGCGAATAAAACCTTATTTGCAGATTAAAGATGAACGTTAAGAAGGTCATGAACGTAAAGATGAAGCGTAGATTAGGTTTTCATGTTTATTACTTGTATTTGTATAAGTCATAATGACTGTTGTAATACGAACAAACAAACATGGAACCGAATATTGAATGAATGATATAAATTATTATCATCAGAATGTTGTTATGTCTTTATTTTAATATAACCTAGAATTGTTAAGACTTAACATAGTATTGATAATGATTTATTTATCTGGATGAGGATCGATAAATAACTTGTGAGTGTTGTACATCCGAGACAGGACTAAGCGGTGTTAACTGGTCAAATCCATCGTTAAGGTTCCTCGGACCCAGGTATAACTCGTTATTACTATTCTGAATACCATATAAGTAGGATTATTGATATGAAGAGATATCACTATAAACAAATATGTTTCGAATGAGGGTTTTAACTAGTTGGGTAATGTTCTGTACGGAAAGAGAATTTTGCATCGGACAAAGATACAACCATTTGTCACGGATAAAGATGCAAACATTTATCACGAGTAAAGATACAAACATTTACTTCGGGATTCTCTGTTCCCAAGAGCCGTCCTAATGATTTAATACCGTGGATGTTGGAACATGTAAAGTTATAGAATATTTAAATCCTAAGGTTAAAATTAGACCGTTATATATGGTTTTATCCATTTATATGGATGAAATACAACTTGATACTTGTATACTTATAAGACTGAGATCAAGTTTAGATCCAGAGACAAAGTTAAGAAATTTTTTTTTATGTATAGTCTAAAATAAGACTAATTCAACCAATATGATTATGGGATCATTGGTTAAGTTGATAGATGTACGAAATTAACGCACAAGGTCCGCCGCATCGAAAGCGCGGGGATTTTGGGGGGCGTTACAGGAGGATTAGTATGATTTCCCTTAACTTTAAAAAGATTGACAATAATTTTGAGCGAAAATAAAACCTAAACGTGCGTATTCTTTATGAAACAAACGAGTATAATATACAACATATAGTATTCTGTCAGTTTATAGATATATTATATTGGTCTGAATCCATTGTATTATTTTTACCTCCTACTCCCGTATGATCTCACTTTATGATTCTACTGCTGTGTATTAATTAGGCTAATGAGGTAGATCTTCTCTTTCTTTTTTTTCAAATAAAAATGCGAAAGCCATTTAATGGGTTAATATACTTGGTGACGTTCAGCTTCACAATAACCTAATATTAGAAAAAATGGAAGTAGTCTTGAATATTTTATTTTATTTTTGTGTTATTGGGTTCGGCATAAAGTTATATACTTTTTACAATGTATATATATAGTATAAAATGGGGGACTCTACTTGTAGAACGGAGAATTTATTTAAAGAGTTGTCCTTACTGATTAGAATTCTCTCTATTATACATATATTTTAATTTTTTTAATACTTATTGAGTGATACAAATATTACTTTAACGATTATATGAGTGACTTATAATTAATTTTATTATGTCGTTAATTATATATATATATATATATATATATATATATATATATATATATATATATATATATTAATGATCATGCATTTGTTTCTCCCAAAGTTGGTTTAAAATTCAAAAAAAAATTAGACTTATTCACAAAGCTTATCCGTAGAAAAGACAAAAGAATGTAGCTCAACTTTTAATTATTAAGATGAATGCCGTGGGGCTACACTCCTTTATCTTTTCTACGGGTAAGATTTGTAGATAAGTATAAAAGTACTCAAAATTCAAACCCAATCAAGATTTGTAAATAAGTGTAGAAGGAAATATATGTGCATGCTTGACTGAGATCATTTAATGTTGAGATTTGCAGAACAAAAATAATCAATCAGAACAATTTATTGGTGACGTTGTTGAACCAATTTGAGGCTTCATGGTAGACATGTGGTGGTGTACATGCAATAATTAAAACGTAGAAGGATCAAAACACATCAACTAAAAGATGCACCGGGATATATCGCAATCTTTAGATTTGTCATAATATATATCTAATTAATTGACCTGCACAAATAATTTATTGTTTTCTTGCTCATTAAAGTGATTAGCAATAAGTAACCAACTTATCCATAAGAATTTACAAGGTGGGATACATTTAATTTTGGTAGTAATTAGCAATGTATAAGTATCCAATGAGAATCTCCATTTAATTTTAGTCGTTGGGAGAGAAGGCAGTACTTCCCCAAAGAGCTATAAATAATGAGAACCGAACATGTACCAAAATTCACCACCACATCTTCAGCCTTTGTTACTAGGGGTGGGCAAAATTTTCGGTTTTTTGATTTTCCGGACCGGTCTGAACCGGTCGGTTCGATATAAAAAAAACCGGTTCGGTATCGGTACAAAAAAAACCGGTATATACCGGTACCGGTACTGCCTTTTTTGGTTCGGTAAATACCGAACCGAACCGGTTATACCGGTTTTTTTATTTTTTATTTTTTTAATATTATTATTAATAAATAATTAATAATAATAATAATAATAATAATAATAATAACAATAATAATAATAATAATAAAAATAATAAAATAATAATTATAATAATAAAATAATAATTATAATAATTAAAATAATAATAATAATAATAATAAAAATAAAAAAATAATAAATATATTAATTTTCATTTTTTCCGATTTTTACCGGTACCGAACCGGTTCGGTATACCGGTCCAATCGGTACCGGTATCGGTATCGAAATTTTCTTACCTTCGATTTCGGTTCGGTACGGTACTAGTTCGGTTCGGATCGGTAAAAATCGATTGAACACCCCTATTTGTTACACATTAGCTTTTTCCCCAAGTGAAAATGGTTAGAATCATACTACTATTTTACACGGCAACTGTTAGGGAGTACATTCGGGCTGATGATTTGGATCTAGTATTTCATTGGGTCAGAGGCCCAATACCTAAAGAAACATCATTAGAAAGGTTAAGGGTCCAAGGGGTATAGGAATATTAGGGGCCTAACACTAATATCTCGGAGGCCTAAAGTTGAGACATAAGAATTATTTGGGGTTGATCTTAAAAGTGACCTATTTGACAGTCCACTGATTAGGGTGGTTGACACGACTGCTACTGTCCACCTAATGTGAAATAACTTCTCCCATTTGTCATGATTTTTGATGGGAAATATCCCACCACAAGAAAGGAGTATAAATAAGGGATGCACATGATAAAAAAAAGTTACATCTTTTCACACGCGCACACATTATTGATATTTTATTTTTCTTTCTCATCACTAATAATCACAGAATTTCACTGTGGAACAACACCTTGGACTACCATGAAAATATGATTTACAGGTTCAGAGTATAAAGCGGAGCACCGAGAACCGACCCGAAGGATAAAGTATCATCATTAATGACGCTAGAAGGAGGCCTCAACTTGTGGAAACATTAATAAGTTCTAGCCGTAAAATCTTTACATCCCTAAACCAACCTAACGAGTTCCCCTTTCTTCTATCACTTAATCGGTTCGAGAATCCAATTTCTTATAACTATCAGTCTTGGAACAATTACGAGCAAGCTTGGTTGCTCTGTTAGGCCATTTACAGGATAATGCTAAGAACGAGAAATCGCGGGGGGGGGGGGGGGGGGGGGGGGGGAAGCACCCTGTAATCATCAATTGGACCATCGGGAACCCACTCCCCAGGCCCGGATCGTTAAAGAGAAGTAAATTTCATGGAGACTGGCCTCAGCGATTACTGCATTATAGGGTGGAAAATGACTTACGACGTCACCTTTTAAGAAGTTGAATGCACATATCAATGCCTCCCGACAATCAGGAGAGGAGGGGGCGGATGCCCCAGATGTCGAAGAAGTATGTTAGGATTGGCTCATACTTCTGCAGGTTTGACTAGGACTGAGCAGTTCGGTTATATCCGAACTGAATAGTCTATTCGGATATAACCGAATACCGAAATACTCAAAATTACACTATCCGAATAATTAACCGAATTTATGAATAACCGAATTACCGAATACCGAATAACCGAATATACAATTCGGTAATTTCGGTTAATAACCGAAATTAAATCCATTTTATCAAACAAACAGATTTACAGATTCTTTTCAAATTAGCACTGCTCTTGGTTCACCGATAGTAACTACCTAGAATTATAACTATTGTATTATTACACATGGCTTCTTAACAGATCGAGAATTAACTTGAGATTTCCATATCATATATGGCCATATGGGTTAATTGATGGCACCTAATCGATCCTAGCGCACGCCTGTTCCGCACAAGGCCATACAAAAATCAAAATACAAACACCAACCCATTCTTTTGCACTGAAACGAACATCTCTTATTACAAATATGTATTGTTTCATATTTCATGAATCTGACAAGAACCCTAGACTTTTGAGAGAAACAGAGACTACAATACCTTCAACTTCGTGACTCGTGAGAGAAGAGAGAAGAGATCTGAGACTCGTGAGTTGAGAGGCACACAGATCGCGCCGGAGGAGGAAATCGCCGAGAGCCGGAGACTAGAGAAGCCGTAGGTGGAGCCGTGGAGGTCGGAGTGGGGGAGAGGCTATGCCGGAGGCCCGGAGTGAAGGAGAGTCAAGGTCCTCAAGGACCTCAAGGTAGGGATGCCGATTTGGCTGTGGTCGTCGCCTGTCGGCTACTTGGAGAGCGTCAGAGCGAGACTGAGGTACTGACCGTGAAAGTGTGAGACTTGAGAGTGTGAGACTGAGTCTGTGAGAGAGAGAGTGTGTGAGTTGTGAGTAAACTTTTGTTTTTTAGTCTATTCGGTTTTTATCACTTATGAGGACTTATCAGTGTAACTGTGCAAGAGACTAATTCGGTAAAGTAAAGTAAGCAAAGCAACTTTAAGGATTTTTTTTCTATTCGGTAATTCGGTTAACCGAATATCAGAATTTTAATAACCGTAATTATAACCGAATACCGAAATATTAAAACGGTTATTACCGAATTATACAAAATAAACGAATAACCGAAATAATTCGGTTAAAAAAATTCGGTTATGTTCGGTAATTCGGTTTTATCCGTTTTTTGCTCAGTCCTAGGTTTGACTAATGACCACTACGACAGGGTCGTCGGGGGTCTCGCTCAATGGTGTAATTGGGCTTGAAAATTTATTAGTGGTCCAGTCTTTGGTTTACTAATGTATTGGGCTTGAACCCGTGTTATAGCAACTAAGGTTTTCTAGTTACTATAAAAGCAATTGTTTGGTATGTAAATCATTATAGAGCGTGTGAGGCATCTATTGAATACATCAGACAAGCAGGATTAGCCAAATTGGTGAACCTGGGTATATCGCGTGTTCTTACTTTTTCGTTCTTCATCTAATATGCTGTGTGATTGTGTTATTATTCCATCTTAAATTCTAACAGAGCATTTCGTCGGGTACGAATCTACGAGCTAGCTGCTCTACGTATCCAATATGAGGAAACGTTAAAGCGTATAAATTTGATAAAGGAATATATGCGAGGTAGAAGGGAATTGCTTAGGAGTGCAAGTATCGAGGGGTCCAAAGAGGTAGTTCCCGTCATAGTGAGCTCCAATCACACATCTGAAGAACACAGAAGATCTTGGGAGCAGACAAACCCAACAAAGATCTCCTGATGGGGGAAGGGATAAAAGTAGACGCACACGACATAGAACGCCAACGTCTCCTCGAAGGGTCTCCAAGAGATCCCCCGAACCGCTCATTATTCAATCGGTTGGGATGATTGAAAGAAATAACTCCCCTTAAGGAAGGGAATGACAGCGTAGGGAGTAATATTAACCTACTCAACGGCTGAAATGACCAGGCAAATCCTAATCTCACTCCTCGTACTAATTCTTTGGGCCAAAGATTTGAGGCCCTTGAGAGGGAGGTACGTGGAAGCAATCATTCGGGTTGAATCTCCTCGTTCGCTGAGTTGTTAGAAAGCGGGCCCATCAATCTCAATGTAAGAGTCACATGGTTAGAGACTTTTAATGGCACCATGGACTCGAAAGACCATACAGGCTCCTACGAAAGTTTGTTGTACGTATGTAATACCCGGTCAATTTTTTTGTTGTTGTTGTTTTGTTGAAGTCCCACATCACCCATTTTGAAAGTTATTCTCCCTTTCCTTCACTATATATGACCATACCCCCTTCCTATTTTAACACCAACCATTAAGGCTTTTTCCAATGTGAGGAAACCTTTTTGTGTGAGGGCCTTTTTAGTAAGGACCTCCCTAGTTAAAATTTTGGTGTCAAGGACGTGGGCGGACTGGGAACCTCATAATTTCGGGTATGTCTCTTTTTCTTTCTTTGTGCAATTATTTAATTTTCTGTATTAGTTTTAATTTTGTAGTTTTAATTTTTGTATGCTATTTAGTTTGTTAGTTAATATATTTTGGTATATCTTTGTTAGTAATTAGCATTTTGGAATATTAAATTAGTATTTTTGTAACTTTAAAGTTTTGTCAGATAATAATAATAATAATAATAATAATAAAATATTTGTTTGTAATAGAATTAAAAATGGAAAGAATATTTTTGAAAATATACTTATATGTATTTCGGAAGGAACAAGAAAACTATTATTTATTAATACGTTACCATGATTAGAATATTTATGTATGTATAATTTTAGGTATAATTTTGTTTAGAATGGAAGGATTTCAGATTTGCCTAAAAGAGAGAAAATGTATAAAACTTAATCAATTGATTAACTATTTATTTATCAATTCATTTATTTTGTTTAATTAGTTCCTATGGTGGGAATTTAACGAGTCAGTTTTGCAATATAATTTCGGATATTACATTGCTTATTCCAGGTACGGATTCCGTACTCTTTCAGCGATATTCCTTTGATTTTAATTTGTTTGTTTTGTTCCTCATTAGAATTTGAATATTATTTTGATATATTGTTCATAGTCAAATGCATATGATAGTTTTGTTTGGATTTAGATATTCGCAACTTAGTTTGTACTCTTTAGACTTGTTAAGCATGTCTAGTCTTTATTTTGATTCTATAGAAACGTACATGCTAGTATATTGGGAGACTTTGTGTCGATTTATTTCGGTTTAGCATGTGCGTATTAGAACCCCTTTTGTGATATTGTGTCGCATTCGTTGTGACATGATATTTTTGTTAGAAAGTACCGTAGGGTATACCTGAGCTATAACCACCTGTGGGGGTACCACAGGCATGTCCTCTTGGCACTGAGGCATGACACTTCCGTGGCAGTGTGATTAGTCCACGGCGTCTCCATTTTGTGTGCTCCGATGGGAGTTGGCCAATTGGTGTTTTGTTGTGGGAGGCGTATGGGTCGACCCTAGTTTTCTGTTCTGTTCTGTTCTGCGGTTTGGTGTTGTTTGTGCCGAACACACCTTCCGATTTTGTATACATTTGGATCTGCAGTCCAATGTGTGCCTGCCTGTGTGGCAGTATTTTGACTTGTCTTTGTGACAAGGTATATTTCTGTTTTGTTCTGAGCTCGGTATGAAATAAACACAACCATTCAATTCAGCCTTTTATGTTGTTCAGTAAATCAATTCAGTTCAGGAGATCAGTTTCAGTTCAGTAGATCAGTTCAGTTCAGTAGATTAGTTCAGTTTAGTCGATTATGTTATTCAGTTCAGTAAGATTATGTTATTTAGTTCAGTTGATTTTGTTAATCTCAGTTTGGTTCAGTTGCTTTTGTTATTCAATTTCAGTTTTTATTTCTGCACTCTTTATTCGTACTGGGCATTTGGCTCATGCTATGTTTTTCTTCCGGCAGGGTTTGCAAGGGGATTCAAGGACAAATGTGAAGAGAGTTCCTTTTTGTTTTGACATTCTATTTAGAATTCGTTCGTGCGTAGCCTTCCTTTCCACTGGTCGGGAAGGGGGTGTTACAACGTACGTATTGAACTACACAGAGACTATGAAATGTAGATTGTTTATATCGACTTTGAAATTACATGCTCGAGCGTGGTTCGCTTCCCTTCCTGCTAGCAGCATTGGTTCTAAGGTGCTTGATAGGGAGCAAACGGGATTTGTAGCATCCATTGTGTGGTGTATATGGGCAAATAGAAATGAGGTTATTAATGGTACCTTTAATTCTGATCTTAAGAGGTATTGTTAATGAAAGTTTGCAATGTATCAATGAATTGACAGCGGCGGCCACCAAATTTTTCACGAATGTGAAACGGTTTTAATTATTTTTGAGTTAGTCGGCAGATCTCAGAGGCTTTGTTGGATTCTAAGATTTATTGAACAAGTTTAGCTTTGATTTTGCTATTTGGATTGATGTTTAGCAGGTTTTGGTGCTTCAAATTAAATCTCATTTTGGGATTTTTTTGGATTCAAATCAAAGATGATGTACATAGAAAGCCCTTACCTCTTTTTCTTCATACATGCTGAACTGAGCTAGAATTGGTGCTGAAATGGAAGGGGTGATGGGTGGTAACGGAGGGAAGAAGATTGATGGGAGGGGAGGAGAGAACAGGGCGGTGGAGTGAAGAAGATACAGGAAGGAATGGCGCGGGAAGAGAGAGAGAAGGCATTTTATGTTTTTTAATTTTCTTTTTTCGTCATACTTATCCACGTCATTTTTGTTCATTTTTTAATATGAGTTGAGTCATATAACACTTGTACTACGTTAATCAAATTAGTATTATCGTTAATTTGTCAGACGAAAAAATTATAAAGTAATTAATTTAAAATATTTGTATGAATTTGATAATAAGAATACAAGAAAATAAATTAAATAACTAAAATAAAAATTATTTCTAATATTGTAATTAAAATATTAATTAAGCCCACCAAGCTCGCTAGTATTTCTATATATTTTTTTCCTCTGAATTTTATCTCATTAAGTTCTATGTTGTACAAGTACGTATCTTCATTTGAAAAAAAAAATCTATAATTTTATCTATTCAAAGGGGTTATCTACGCCGTACACATACAGCTAATTTTCTAATTCGTCCGATTTAAACATTAATTTTATTATACGTAATAATTTTATCTATTCAAAGGGGTTATCTCTTAACTATCGTTGGTGTTTCTGTTCCACACTGACTATGACATTAATTGATTCAATGAACCTGGACATAATTCACGATACATGTATGTACATATACATATAGGTCTGTTGCTGGAAATTAATGACTAAAAGAAGCAGGAAGACAGATTATTCTATATTTTTAAGACAAGTAAACAGTATGTTCGTTTTTTTATATATTTGAGGGGGCCATAAATATGTGAGAGTACAAATATGTGAGTGAATAAATATACTGTTCACTTACTATAAGAGTATAAAATAATTTTTTCAACAAGAGACCACACTACAGGCCTACACCACTTTTAGTATAGGTATGATTTGGAACTCAAAAAAAATGGGTTTAAACCAGTTAATTAACTTTTTATTTTTTTGAAAAATATGTATCTAAACTTTAACCAATTCAAACATTTTAAGTAATTAATCAACTTAATGAATTTAGTTAATTTGAATTGACCATCAATTTGTAAAACTAAATTGTGAAGTCTAGACTTCATATTTCAGTAAATCGGTTAATCTTATAAAATATCTTGATTGAAATGGTCTGAGATTCAAATTTGGAAAAAAGGGTAGCGTTATTTGTACAACTTGATCTGATCAAACACTGACTTCGTGAAACTTGATCTCAAACAATGACTTACGGTATATTTCTATAATACAATTTTATCTCAAAGAATGACTTTACATCAATTAATCTTATCTAATAACTTGACGCCCTTTTGTTTTCTCTATTTTTTATTTAATACTTCATCTGTTTTAAAATTATAGATACAAGTCGACTTTTGAAATCAAAACGACATCATGTTAAATTTTAAATTGGTGTGAATTAGTTTAATTTAAGTTGATACAATCATTATAATTATATAGTATACAACAAAAACTATTAATCATAAAATCTATTTCATGTTAAACTTTTAAGAGTCATACCAAATTTAAAGTTTAATATACTTTTATTTAATTTCAAAAATCAAATTATATCTCTAATTTGATAACAGAGGGAGTATTCAAATCCCATTTTATTACCTTATTGCGTAATTATTGGTTTACAAACAGGATGCAAGCCTTAAAGAGTCCAACATTTCAACTCATTGGATCACCCTAAGCAAAAACCTAATCCAATTCATCTGAATCAAGCAAAAGAATACAAAATCTTTTGTTGAAAAATTTGTACAAACCATACGTGTAATAGCAAAATAATAAGGATGATGACCACTTTTCTAGCCCTTTAGTGACCCCAAACTCCCTATAAAAGCACTTTCATTCTACTTTAGATTACACACCATCAAATACATTAAGCAAAATGTCTCTCAAATACTTGCAGCTACTCTTCTTCCTCGGAGTGGTGGTTCTCATCACTCCCTCCCTCGCTGATTATCACCCTAAACCACCAATTCATAAACCACCACCGGTTCACAAGCCACCACCAGAGCACAAACCACAACCAGAGTACAAGCCACCACCTGTGCACAAACCACCACCTGTGCACAAGCCACCACCGGTAGAGCACGAGCTGCCAACCCCGGAGCACAAACCACCACCGGAACATAAGCCACCGCATTTGCCTCCAATAATTGTGAGGCCACCGCCTATCCACAAGCCTTTAGTACCGCCATATGGCCACCAGCCGGGACACGGTACCCCATAAGCTCTCATTTGCCATACATGCTGCATGCCAAACGAGAGTTTACTTGTAGTAATTAATAGTATTTTATTAGTTGTTATCTAAATAAGAGTTGCCGCTTGATGATGTTGTGCTTCATTATCATGTAGTAACATTTCTACTGAGAATGCTCGTGGGATCACTCCAGTGCATTTTCAATTTACATGTTCTAAGTTATGAGCCGATCTTGAGTAATATATCAGTGATTGGTTCTAGTAGTAATGTGTGCTTATCTAACTCATAAACGCTATGTGTTTATTTAACTCACAAACATTGTGTTTAGAGTTCAAATGCAACGCTCAACAAATAATATCGCGTGTTTAGATCTCTAGATACACCAAGTAATCGAACATGCCCTAAATACTCCATTTCAAAATATAATTATTATTTGACCTTTTAAAGTTACCGTAAGACATTTTTAATACACAAAATTCACATAAAATCATTTAATTTTAGTTAGTACAATAATAAATATGATAAATATCTAATAAATACTACTTATATAAAAAAAAATATTATTTTACAATTTTAAATAAATTATATTAATTTTAAATTTAAAAATAATTAATTTTTTAAAATTAATAATAATCTCATCATTTAGAAGGGAGGGAGCATTATGTATTTATGCATGGATTATGTTTTCGTGACTAAGAATTGATTGGACATGCTTACGTACTTCCACGGAAAATGACACCATTTCAAGTTTTAAAATGCAGTATGTATATATATATATTCCCTTCCCGCCAATGGTGATGTATTAGCCTATAACAAAATGCAATAATCAAGATCTAATATTTATTGTGAAAACCCTGGTTTTCACTAATTTATTTGCATAGTATATGG
The DNA here is from genome assembly GCA_947179155.2 of Hedera helix. Lineage (NCBI taxonomy): Eukaryota > Viridiplantae > Streptophyta > Magnoliopsida > Apiales > Araliaceae > Hedera > Hedera helix. Next base: position 31,025,948 of record OX359281.1, read on the forward strand.
TTCAAGGAATTACAAAATTAGTTTCATTTCCCAACACGAGGGATATTTTTTATTATTTTCTAAAAAAAATCTATATATTTATAATCTTGTAAAAAAAATATTTATTTCTACATTTTTCCATGATTACTAAATAAAACCATTAAATTATGGGTTGGCAAAATTGTGAATTTACCTATTAAAGAATTAAATTATGAGTTGGTAAAATTGTGAACTTACCCATTAAAGTATGGGTTGGAGGACGGTAAGTTCACAATTTTGCCAGCTCTAAATTCATTTCTACCCTTTTTTGCATGGCAACAATTTATTAAGAAAATATATTGGCATACATTTTTTTTTGGGCTTATATTTTTTTCAAGCCATAAAAAGTTTGCTTTTATTTTGTTGTTTTTCTTACTCTGGTAGCTAAGTCTCCATTTTTTTTCATTTGTTCAGGTCACCGTTTTCAAGCCCATACTTGTGATAAATAACCAATTAAAAGAGTAAAAGAGTTGACTATATATATATATGCGTTGCTTTTCCTCTCGAGTTAAAGAGTAAAAACGAACAACATTGATCTTATTGTCGCTGTTAATTGCTATCATCTGTCAAACCATAAAAAATTAAAGCCAACCCATAAAAAGCAGACTTTGCTTTTCTATAGATAATAATAATACCACCAAAATCTTGACTAAATTCTAATTTGTACCTTAAACTTTAACTCTATAATTAATTTACCCCCTAAATTTTATTCTGAATTAAATACACCCTAAACTTTGAGTTTCAAAACAATTTACATCATCTGCACCATTTATATCAAAACAATTTGCACCCTAAACTTTAATTTGGAGGGTGCAAATTATTTTGAAACTTAACGTACATTTAATTCAAAATAAAGTTTAAAGTGCAAATTGATTTTAGGGTTAAAGTTTAAGGTTCAATGTGGAATTTTGTCCAAAATCTTTGTTAACTTTAACAAGAGAGTGGAATCAATTTTTAACACTAGTAGTAAAAAAAATTCCAGATTTTTCAGGTTCGTTACTTCATTAGTATCTGTCCTCATTCCAACAGCCAAACATAACCTTGACCTTTGAAGGCATCATAAAAAGCCCTCTCTGTCTCTGTTCCTCAATTGTTGACACTTCCGAAGAATTTTATAACACTAAAAAGAAAATAAGAAAATTCTTAAATATTTATATACTTGAAATTGGTATATACACTTAAAGCTATCTCCTAGTTTTGTTTATATTCTCCTTAACCTTCCCCCTTCCCCTTCCATCGCTATATTTCAGTTCCAAGTTCCAACAAGAGATGTGAAATGGCTTCACCGCTAATTTCCTACACCTCTCACATAGCCTTGCAAAATCCAAAATCCCTAAAATCTCTTGCATGATCATACCACAAGTCTATCAAAACGAATCATGAGAAGCATGAAAATGAATGGTTATGACTCCACCACCACCACCATTGCAAACTGACGTGAACATAGTCTTCAAAATATTAACAGGTAGATTATTTAGTAGATATACAAACAACTAATCTAGTACTGAAAACAAACAAACAAAGATGAGAATAAGTAATTCAAGGAAATGCACCTAAGCCCTGCCTGGAGAAAAGAAAATAAATAAGATCCTATAATACACCTAATACAGCCACTTCACAATCTAGACTCAAAAATAAATACAATCTAGCAACGACGCAAGTCAGTCACCAAAGTGAAACAGTCAAAAGAAAAAAAGTCACCAAAATGATTGTACAATCAAACCCTGAGTAGCTCTGTGGCTGTACTCGAGTAAAATTCAATCCACAAAATGGCTCAAAGCTGAAAAACAATACAGACAGAGCAGAGAAACTTTTTACTCATGAAACTACTTTGCAGTTGATATGGAGGGCCAGTACAAATTTCATGTTCAAGTACAGCGTTTGCAAATTTCATATGTAACTATGGCGATTTGCAGTTTAGAATAAAATTGTTTTTAATTGTATTTTAATTTTTGAAGTCCAAAAAAACTAAAAATGCCCAGCTTTTTGTAATGAGAATATGAACACAAGAATGCTAAATAAAATATGAAAGCATAATTTAGGATTGAGCAGTAACTCCTAGAAAAGATTAATTTTGATCTTAAGGTTGATAATGAGTGGGTGTTGGGAAGAAAAACAGGCAGGCTTATTTGCTACAAAAACAATGAACTGAACCCACATAAAAATTCTTAGCACAGGGGAATATGACTAATTTTAATTCCCAGAACAAACCATAAACCAAGTTCACTGATATCGACATAAGCCTCTATGCAACAAAAGCATCACATTACATGAATACTAGGAGTGAACAGGAGTGAACATGCATTTAGAAACTAAGGCAAACTTAAAAAACTTCGGTGCAGAATTCAAAAGCAAAATGAAAGAAAATTGGCATATATCAATCAAATATGCGAAGTTTCTTGTACTCTTCACCAGCAATGGCCAGCTCCATGACTTCCTCGGGATTGACAACTCCACCACCCTCCAAGAAAATTGTTAGAAGATTCTTTGAAAACCCACTAACCATTGCCACACCACTCTGCTTGGCCATCACCGGAGTGGAAGAAGAATCCCTCAGGTTCCAAAACACAATTTCCGGAACATTTTCATACCCTTTCTCCCCAAATTTCCTCTTAATGGCTTGGTAATCAGTCTCCCAAGGATTCTCAGATGCCTGATCAAATTCCATATCACTGAACACAAATACCCTCTTTATCATCTGATCATCGCTCAGCTTTCCATTAACCGCAACTTCTAGAATTCGATCAAACACTTTCTGAAAGTCTGTGTTCATACCCCAGTTCATATTTCTCACAAATTGAGTCTTCTCCAAAAGGGTATTTCCCTCAACTTTCTGAAGTTCAGGATCGGAACTGAATGTAATCAATTTTCCCTTCCATGGTTCCTCACTGAGTTCTGATACCAATACACCAAGCGCAACAGAAACCACCAATGGAGTCCCTAACATACTTCCAGACACATCACAAATAGCAAGAGAATTCATCAACTTGCCCTTCTTTGCAAGGTCATCAACCATTCTTTTCCACTGAAGCTCTGCAACCTCCCTGCTGCTATCTTCTTTCTCCAATTCCCCTATAATTTCATGTGGAAGTAATGCACCAGCCGCGATTTTCTCCTTTCCACTCTTCACCTTTTCAAGATACTCTGTAAACCTTTCAGGGGTATGTTTCAAGAAAAACTTCTTGTAATTTTTCATGGCCACAGAAGCAACCCTTTTGTACGGAAGCTTATCCCATTGATTGGCGCTCATAAACACTTCCGGCAATTCCAACGCTTTGTGTAATGGCACAAGTACTTCTTTTCTCAGCCTATCTCTAACCCTATAAGTATAATGTCCCTCAGCAATTCCTTCATACTCATTATGTAATTCTCGAGGAAACAATTTCCTAGCAATGGTTTCACATATCAAGGTCGCCTTATCATAAGCGGAACCAATTGAGGGACACCATTTCGCAGCCAAACTAATCTTATTTAGCTTCCCGGATTTCAAATTCTCAACATCAGATTTCAAAAGCTCAGCAAAAAAACCTGAAATCTGATCATGCAAAAATTGATAACTCAAATCACTTTTATACTTCTCCAGGGCTTTTTTCGCCTTGCCAATTTCTCTCTCCTTTCTCAAAACCCTAGCTTTCTCTTGTTCTTCCTTCAATTCCTCCAAACTCTTCACAATGTTTTTATTTTTTTCCCCATTTTCCTTTTCCTTCCTATTTTCTCTCTTGAATCTTCCTTTCTCTCGAAACTTTTTTACCCGCTGGCAATGTGTTTCCATTGATTTCCTTTTCCTCTCCTCCTTATCAAGTTTTCTCACCTCAAAACCTTCGAGAATCCGATACAGAATCTCGACCAAATCCTTAATATACCCAAACTCAGCAATAGCCCTAACATTACAAGCTAGGGTTTTGAGGTGATTTTGATGGAGCCAAAACGCCGCAGTATAGAACCCTTCTTTATCCGATTTCCCGGTGCCTTTCACCCCTCACAGATTACAGATCAATTTGAGAGTCGTCAATGGGTTGTAGGCCCAAGCCAATTGTAACCGTTGGATCAGATCGGACGGCGGAGTGGACGGAACCACGTGGAAGAAAAAGTCCAGACATGGATTTCCGGCGGATAAGAAATTCGGCGAGAGGTTTTCGGTTAAGCCCATTTGCGGCTTTCCGGTGAGATCAAGGGTTTCAGTTTTAGAGGCTAGGGAGTTCACTTCAGCCGTATCAACCGATGGTTTTGAAGGTAGATCGAGGTTTACACCGCCGGTAATGGCGGCCGAAGGCGGAAAGAGGTGGATTTCCGGTGGGCCGAGGAGTTGAAACATTGTCGACATGGTGTGAGTATGAGTGACTGTGCTACAGAAGTTTTATAAATTCACACTTTCCGAGCTTGGTATATATCGAAGTTGATAAACCGTAAGTGAAAATATTGTTTTTGTCTGCATTCGAAAGGATATTATTTATTTTTAGATAAAGTATTTATAAATAAACGAATATTTGATTTGTTGGTAATATACATTTATGTTTATTTAAAATCATAATTTGATTTAAAAGATTAATTTATTAAATTTATGATGTATTAAAATAGAATATATATGTCTTTAATTTTTATTCTTATTTTTATTATTATTATTATTATATGGAGCTTATTCATACCAATCAGTTATTACGAGTATTATTTTAATTTTATATTATTCATTATAATATTTAAAGATGGATACTATAAATGTAATATTTTTTACCACTAGAGTTTCAGTAACATTCTTTTAAAAATTTCAATTATACCCTCCGTACCATTTTTAAAAAAAATTCAATTAATACCCTCCATACCTTGCAATCTCTAGGCTGTCAAATTGGCTTATTCCTCTAGCGGCAAATTGGGTTGGGTATTAGTAAACATTTCTCCCTAGTCACATGCTATTTGCCACAGCCAAATTAACTTTATTCTTTGCAGCTATAGTCTTTAATTACAAGTCGGGTGGGATATTAGTCAAGATTTGTCCGATAATAATGATGATGATAATAATAATAATAATAATTATTAATTCTCACCAATTTCTCAACTTTTTGAATTTAAATTTTTAAGTCCAAGTATAAACATATTCAAAAACATATAAAGTAATAAAATTGAAGGTTGTAAAGGATATTTAAATTTAATTTTAATGATGAAGGTTAGGATATATACCTCCAATTTATGTAAAAAAAATATATAATAAAATATAAAACTAGTTACACATTAAAATTGTCTAAAAGTAAAAAAAAAATCTTACAAGGATGTATTTAGAAGGGGATAACTTGTTTTTGTAAATAGCTATCAAATAATTTTGGAGTTCAAATTTCAAAATTATCAGCTCCCTTCGCAGCACACATAAAATTGTATATAGTCAAATATTAGATCTCAAATAAAGAATAATATTCTAACGTGCAAATATATTTTAAACTGCAAATCATATTAAAACTATAAAGTCATGTATAAATTTCAGTTGTTAGATGGGCTAGCTAATCACCAATAAGTAAGTTCTAGCAACCAAAGAATAATATGTAAAACGTTATTATTATTATTATTATTATTATTATTATTATTATTATTATTATTATTATTATTATTATTATTATTATCAGACAACTTTTAAAATTTTAAATTATTATTATTATCGGACAAATTTTAATTTTAAAATTATTATTATCGGTCAAAATTATTATTATTATTATTTGAACAATCTGCTTTCAAAAGGATAAATAAATTTTTGACTAATATTCAACTCAGTCTGTTGTTAGAGGCTCTAGCGACAAAGAATAAAATTTAGCTGCATGTCGCTATAGGCTCTAGCAGTAAGGCATGGAAGATATAATTGAAATTTTTGAAAGAATATTACTATAGCTTTGCTTTAGCGGCAGGGAATATTATCATTTCAATCTCAGCCTTTGAATATTATAATGGATGATATAAGATGTGATTGCTAGAACAATACTCTCAACAAGTGATATATATATATATATATATATATATATATATATATATATATATATATATATATATATATATATATATTAACAATTTAATTATCAATCATCATATATTAATTAAACATATTTTTTTCAAATAACATTATTTACATATATAATAATTAGAATTTATTATCATAAGAAAATTATTTTTAAAATATGTTATTTCACTTTTAGAAAATAGAAAATAATATTTTTAAATATAATATTAAAAACTGTAATAAATTTATTTAATTTTAATTAATATATTTTTATTATTGTAAAATGTAGAATATTTAAAATGTTTCATTTAACGAGAAAATTATATACTATAAAAATAAAATTATAATTATTAAGTTTTTATAAATATTTTATTTTCAAAACTTACGTGCGAAAATAAGAGTAGATGATAAACTTTAATTAAAAATGTAGTTAATTTGATACTTCCTCTAATATGTTTAAATTTTGATTGATTTTTATGATCAATGGTGAATGATAACATGCTTAACAAACTTTAAATTGTAATGAGTAATTATTTAATTTTTTCTTTTAATTTTTGTAAATACTTTGAATAAATTATTTTTTAGGTAACTACTAAACGAATTCAGATATCTGAATATTCAAATAATCTGTTCGTTTGAATAAAATAAACAAAAATAGATATTATCCTTATTCGAATATTATTTTGAATATCGAATATAGATAATATTTTTAAAATTCGTAGAATACCGAATACGAATACAGATAAAATATTAATTTTGTAGATACAAATACGGATACCACTATATCTAAATCTATATATATTCATTTACATCCCTATTGGGCACTTATGTAAATAGGGACTTGATTTGAATATGTTTTTCCCTTTCTTTTTTTTTTGTGTGTATATTCTTAGAAAATTATTATTTTCACATAAGTAAATTTTGATATTTTTCAAGATTTAACTCAGTGTAATTAAATGAAAGATAATTTTAAGATCTCTCCCTTTACTTATAAGATGACATGTTCAAATTTATTCATTAATAAAAGATACAATCAACTAATGCTACCTATTGAAAAATGTAAGTTTCTTCTAAATTCTTACTAATTCTCCTTCTCGTGGTCTCTTCCCCAAGTTCTCTCCCTATACTTCTAATATAAAATCTATTCTCATCTACAGTCTCATTCACTTGTATTGTTATCATATATATATATTTTTGATTTTATTATTATTTATTTATTTATGGGATAATTTCTTTATTATTATTATTTGAACAATCTGTTTTCAAAAAAATAAATAAAATCTTGACTAATACCCAACTCAGCCTGCCGTTAGAGGCTCTAGCGACAGAGAATAAAATTTAGCTAAATGCCGCTATAGGCTCTAGCGGTAAGGCATGGAAAGTATAATTGAAATTTTTGAAAGAATAATACTATAGCTTTGCACTAGTTGCAAGGAATATTAACATTTCAATCTCAACCTTTGAATATTATAATGGATGATGTAAGATGTGATTGCTAGAATAATACTCTTAGCAAGTGTGACGACCCCAAATCCGGGTTCTTTAGCCTCGGGTTTGGTTCTCACTGTACAATACTTAACAACAATGAAATACATATATTGTATTCAAACTACGCGGAATAATACAAAAGGTTCCTTATATAAAGGCTACACTTCCCAAGGTCTATTAACCTTAAATTGTAACATTACATATCTTAAGGGAAATACAAAAGATTTACAACAGTAATTACATAACCGCAATTTAAACTAGCATGTAATTACTACAACTAAGCATTCGCTTTCCCCTTGCCTTTGTTCGATTTAGAGATTTCGGGATTGGCTGAAATATAGTCATGATATAGCAAGAATGAGCAACTAAATGGCTCAGCAAGTTTATAAACAACAATCATACGATATATCATGATGAAGGGAAATAACTTCAAGGTTTCAACAATAGCAATTGTGAAAGATAACAAGAATCAATGTTCAATAAAAGAAGGAATTGACTCTTTACTGCTGAGTGGTCTTTAATGACCATGAACTGCTACTAAGGTAGAACAGACATACAATGTCTGACTCCTTGTTAAAATAACGGGACACTTGAGGGGATCAGTCCTCTCATGTCCTATGTATATGCATCACATTTAGTTTTCTTGCGCGCTGTCGGGTCTCCGACAAATAAAAATCCCCTTTAACTAGGGTTGTTCTATCTCAGTCTTACTGTAAGAATCCGCACCAACCAATGGTTTGGATAAGCTTTTATAATATTCAATTAAATGAATTTAACATGCATTTGTCTAGCCGAAACAATTAGCTTAGACGTTCTTAGACAGTTTGCAAAAGCACTATGTGCGAATACAATAATCAATAATGATGTGAAGTAATTTTTGATAATTAATTCACTCAAAGGTCTGTCAAGTAACTACGGGTGTAGAATACTTGCTCAACAATAATTGAAATGTAAATACGGTTGAAAAATATCTGCAACAATAAATACAAGTTTAAGGGTAGAAAACTTGCCTGTCTGCACAGCTACAATAAATGTCTAGCTTTAACTACTTGCTTTGAAAGACCTAACATTAATAAAGTCGGTCTAATAATTAGCACGGCGTATTTGCATAACTATACGCTTGATAATAAACTTATTTACCACACATAAGTACTAACACATAATTTACATCAGTCAAAACAATATTATTAACCTTATAAACCCTTAATCATATTAGATTAATAATTTAATAAGTTAGAAAATATTTTTCTTAAGTGTTGGACACTTATTAAACCTTTAAACAACTTATTATAATTGTTTAATTAAATTCAATTTATTTTATTAACTCAATCTCTTTTTAATTACTATTTAATATTGATTAAATAGAAATTAATTAATTAACTCTAGTTATTATTAAAAATAATTAATAACTAATTGTACTTACTTATTATTTAATTATAATTAAATAATAAATAATTATTAACTTAGTTTTAACCTTCTTTAATTTAATGTTAATCAACCAATAATTAACCAAGTAATTAACCTTACTTATTATTTAAGGAAATTAAATAATAGTTTACTAATCTTAATCCTCTTTAATTATTATTTAATGTCAATTAAATAATAATTAATTATTTAATTAATTTTAATTATTATTTAAGGTTAAATAATAATCAAATCATTCTTATTTATTATTTAAATTAAATAATAAATTATTACTCTAATAACTTAATTTCCATTAATCGTTATTTAATGCTAATTAAATAATAATTAATTACCTAATTATCCTTATTTATTATTTAATAATATTTAAATAATAAATAATAAATTTATAAATTTTATCTCTCTTTAAGTATTATTTAATGGGCATTAAATAATAAATGCTAATTTATCATCTTTATTTATTATTAACATTTAAAATAATAAACAAATAATAAATTTATTTAACTTAACCATGGTTTAGCTAACTAGATTAATATTTAAAATATTTAAATATTAAACTTAATGAAAAATATCCTCCCCAATATTATTTTTGTATTATAATTATTTTTGTTATAATTTTAATTTAGTTTTTAAATATTTAAATTAATTAAATTTAACCCGAATGGCATTTCCGTAAATAAGTCGAAATCTGAACCGAGGGCAGAATGGTAATTCTGCCAAGAAAAACACGGAGGGGCATTCTGGTAATTTCTCCGGAATTTTCCTACCGCGCATGGCGCGGGTTACAGATTTAACGGGCCAAAAACGACGCCGTTTTTGGAATGCCGGATACGGCTTCCGCGCGTACGCGCGGAGTAACTTTTTACGGACACCAAACGACGTCGTTTGGCTCCGTATTTTCGGTGAACAGTGGCTGCGCGCGCATTGCGCGGAAACCCTTAATTTTTTTCTTCTTCGCAGAATGTGAACAGTGTTCCGGCACACACATTTTAATTAAAAATATACCATCAAGTAAGCTTTAACTCTTCAATAAAAATCCAAAAAAATTACCAATCACCTTATTTTAATTTATAACATGAAAAAATAATTTTTCATGATTTAATATCATTATTTTTTTATAAAAATTTCTACATCACATAAACTACCATAAATCATAACTTTTTGTGTATAACTCCATTTTGAGTGATTCAAACTTTGTTTTTCTCATGATTTAATGTTCTATAATATTAGAACATCAAACCTAAGTTTTATAAAAATATTTTTGGTAATAAATTTCAAGACTTGATTATACACTACTAAACACATATTTTAGCACACAAATGATACCAAAATACAAACCAAACCTATTAAACTTAAGCATGGCATAAATATTACAACTACACATTAATAACTATATTAACATGTTTATACTAACATGATGATTTATTTAATTTAAAAACAAACTACATTTAAAATAATCATTACCTTGTTTTAATGGCTATCCTTCTTTTTCTTCCAAAATAGGTGATGAGGTTTGAAGGCATGAACCAAGAACTCCTTCTCCTCTCTTAGTATTTTGCTCTCAATATTTTCTCACACTCTCAAATGCTCACACTTTGCTCTCTAGGAAATTCTCTAGCAATGAACTAACCAACCTAAAACAAGTGTGGGGGGTTTCTTTTATAGCCATCTACTAACACACCATTAACTCACTAATTCATCTATGTTGGTCAAATTAAAGGCTAATCAAGCTTACTATTTGATGGATTGACATGGTGATTGACTAGTTGATTGACTAGAGTTGTTGGTCAACTTTGATCTAGTGTAAAAGAGAAGCAATCTAGCAAATCAAGCAACATCAAGTGGGACCAAAAAAAAAATCAGCAAAATGGTATTTTCCATGCCATTTTTCCTTTATTTTTCTAGCTTTTAATGTGTATTTATGCATATACAAATATATCTATACATGGGTTCAATTGTTGACCAATTTTGACTTCCTATTGGGCTCCATGTTGGACTTAAGAAATTAATATATTGGGCTCATCCATTGAATTGGTTTGGGCTCAATTTAATTAACACTTTGGGCTAGCATTTAAATAACTATGATAACTTTAATTAAAATAAGCATTGGGCTTGTTTAATTAATTATATGGGCTAGTAATTAAATTAATTACATAGGCTACTAGGTTAATATCTTGGACCTAGTTTAACAACTCATTTGGATTAAAAATATAATCCAATTAGATTTGCTTTAATTAATTATACCCTTGCTTTAATTCTTTAATTAAATATATGCACGAACAAGTACATCTATTTTATTATCTAATGCACAATTTATTAGTACAAAAATTTTAAATTCATTGCTAATTATATATTAATTATAATTACAATGTATAATGAAATTCGTGGTCATTACATTCTCCCTCCCTTATAAGAATTCCGTCCCCGGAATTACAATTTAAACTACTCAAAAAGATTCGGATAGTTAGCCCTCATCTTTTCTTCAAGCTCCCACGTAGCTTCCTCAGCGTTGTGGTTCCTCCATAGGACTTTGACAGAATGTATAATCTTATTCCGTAATTTCTGCTCTTTCCTATCTAGTATCTGGACAGGAATTTCCTCGTACGATAAGTCTTTCTCGACTTGTATTGGCTCATAGGATATCACATGTTTGTGGTCTGGCTTGTATGGTCGTAACACTGATACGTGAAACACATTGTGAATATGCTCCAGTTCAGGAGGTAAAGCTACCTCGTACGCCACTTCACCCACTCTCTTTAATATCTCGAACGGTCCTATGAACCTCGGACTCAGCTTTCCCTTCTTTCCAAATCGGATCTTCCCCTTCCAGGGAGATACCTTCATGAACACAAAACTCCCAACTTCGAAGTCTCGCTTTTGTCGATGTAAATCGGCGTATTTCTTCTGACGGTCCTGAGCTGCTACTAGCCGAGCTCTTATTACCTTGATAATCTCTACCGTCTGTTGGACCAATTCCGGTCCCAACAGTCGGCGTTCTCCTACCTCGTCCCAACATAGAGGTGTTCTGCACTTCCTTCCGTACAATGCTTCGTAAGGCGGCATGCCTATGCTTGCATGATAACTGTTGTTGTATGCAAACTCAACTAATGGTAGATGGTTCTCCCAATTGCCCTTGAAATCCATCACACAGGCCCTGAGCATATCTTCCAAAGTCTGTATTGTTCTTTCACTTTGCCCATCGGTCTGCGGATGATATGCTGTACTCATTCTCAACTGTGTCCCCAATCTCTCCTGAAGACTTCTCCAAAATTTTGACGTGAAGCGCGGATCTCTGTCTGACACAATCGATACCGGCACCCCATGTCTTGAAACTATCTCCTTGATGTACAGTTTAGCCAACTGGTCCAAACTGAACTTAATCTTGATCGGCAAAAAGTGCGCTGACTTTGTTAGTCGATCCACAATCACCCATATTGCGTCAAATCCCTTCTGTGTTGCTGGAAGTCCTACCACAAAATCCATTGTGATATGCTCCCATTTCCACTCAGGAATCTCTAACGGCTGTAGTAATCCACTTGGTCTCTGATGTTCAGCCTTTACCCTTTGACAAGTTAGACATCGGCTGACACATTCTGCGACCTCCCTTTTTAAATTCGGCCACCAAAAATGCTGACGCAGATCTTGATACATCTTCGTACTTCCCGGATGTATCGAGTATCTCGTACTGTGGGCCTCTTGCAAGATCTCTTCTCGTAGTTCGGGCACTAGCGGCACCCAAACACGATTTTCAAATCTTAGCAATCCCATGCTATCTTCCTTGAACTTGACCTCTTCCCCTTCGGTCATTCTCATCCTTATTCTGACACATTCTTCATCTTTGTCTTGAGCCTCTTTTACCCGATCTAACAGGGTTGGGCTTGCTTCCACTTCCATTGACTCATTTGGATTTCTTACCTCCAACTCCATTCGAGCCATCTCTTGAACCAATTGTTCCTGATCTGTCAAGATGAACAATTTCTCCCTGCTCTTTCTGCTTAGAGCATCTGCTACTACGTTGGCCTTGCCGGGATGATATAGAATTTCACAATCATAGTCTTTGATCAATTCTAACCATTTCCGTTGCCTCATATTTAACTCCTTCTGTGTGAAGATATACTTCAGACTCTTGTGGTCCGTGAATATCTCACATTTCTCTCCATATAAATAATGTCTCCAGATTTTAAGGGCAAACACTACCGCAGCCAGCTCCAAGTCGTGGGTAGGGTATCCCTTCTCGTAATCCTTCAACTGTCTGGACGCATACGCAACGACCTTGCCGTTTTGCATAAACACACAGCCAAGTCCCTTGTGCGATGCATCACTGTAGACCGTAAAACCTCCCGTATCGTCCGGTAAAGTCAATACAGGTGCTTCACTAAGTCTCTTCTTTAGCTCCTGAAAACTCTCCTCACACTTCTCCGTCCATACGTATTTCACCGTCTTCCTCGTTAGATTGGTCAGCGGTGTTGCTATCTTTGAAAAATCTTGAATAAATCTCCGATAGTAACCCGCTAACCCCAAGAAACTTCTTACCTCCGTCGGCGTCCTTGGTTGCTCCCAATTCATCACTGCTTCCACCTTTGCTGGATCTACTGAAACTCCTTCCTTGTCAATGACATGACCTAAAAATTGAACTCTCTCCAACCAGAATTCACACTTCGAAAATTTAGCATACAACTGCTCCTTCCGTAAAATCTCCAACACCAATCTTAGGTGTTCAGCATGCTCCTCCTCCGTTTTAGAATACACCAGAATATCGTCAATGAACACAACAACAAATTTATCCAAGTACTGCTTGAATATTCTGTTCATCATGTCCATAAATGCGGCTGGCGCATTCGTCAGTCCAAACGACATCACCAGAAACTCATAATGCCCATATCGAGTTCTGAATGCCGTCTTGGGTACATCCTCCTTCCTGACTTTCAACTGATGATAACCAATCCTCAAGTCAATCTTTGAAAAGTACTTCGCCCCTTTCAATTGATCGAAAAGATCGTCAATTCGTGGCAACGGGTACTTGTTCTTAATTGTCACCTTATTCAGCTCTCTGTAATCCATACATAATCTCATCGATCCATCCTTCTTCTTTACAAACAGCACCGGTGCTCCCCATGGAGAAACACTTGGCTGGATGTACTTATTATCCAACAACTCCTGTAATTGCACCATCAACTCTTTCATTTCTACCGGAGCCATTCTATATGGTGCCTTTGATATCGGCGCTGTCCCCGGTACTAAATCAATCGCAAATTCTATTTCTCTGTCCGGCGGTAAGCCTGGCAATACATCTGGAAAAACATCCATAAACTCCCTAACTACTGGTATTTGCTCCATCTCGGGACTCACCACTTGTGTATCAACCACATGAGCCAAATACCCTACACAACCTTTCTTTAATAATTTCTTGGCTTGCATCATCGTCAGACAAGATGACTGTCTTGACGATTTGCTGCCATAAAATACGACCTTAGACTTATTTGGTGTCTTAAGGTGTATGCACTTCTTTTGACAATCAATTAAAGCTCCATGGTTAAACAACCAATCCATTCCAAGTATAACGTCAAACTCCCCCAAGCGTATTGGAATTAAATCTACACTCAACTTCTGACCCCTGATTTCAGCACAACAGTTTCTATGTACATACTCTACAGGAATCACTTCTTTATTTGCAACTTCTATGTTCATTGGGTTCTCTAGTTTTTGTCTAGGCAATTCTAACCGCTTAGCGAATTCATCAGACACAAATGAACAGGTAGCGCCCGAATCAAATAATACATAAGCATTTATATCATTGATCGGAATAATACCTGACACCACGTCTTTTGATTCGACGGCGTCCTGCACCGTCATGTTGAAAGTCCGTGCCGTTGGTTTGTTCTGTGGCACCGGCCCTCCAATGGTCAGTTTGGCGTTGTTGTTGTTGTTGCTGTTGCTTCCCCTATAGCCCGAACTCCCTCCGGTGTTCTTCTTCTTCGGACAATCTTTAAATTGATGGTCCATGGCCCCGCAGGCGAAACAACCTCCTTTCCTTTTTGGTGTGGGACAATTAGGAGCGATGTGCCCCTCTTGCCCACAGTTATAGCAGACATTTCTTCCTTTCATGCACTCCCCGGTGTGGTTCTTTCCGCACTGACTGCATTTATTAGCTTTCTTCGATTCACTGCCCTGGGGTGTCCCCGAACTGCTGTTGTTATTCCATTTGCGTTTGTTCGAGTTGCTACCCCCCACTGCTGCCCTCTCGGTTTCCTCCATCACCCTTCTTCTTGTTTCGCTCCTGGTTGTGCTTATTCAAAGCTTCATTTCCACCCTCAGCTATGATAGCTTTCTCCAGTAACGTTGCAAAGTTTGTAATCTGGAGAACAGCTACCCGACTGTAAACCCACGGTTTCAGCCCCTGTTCGAATCTTCTGGCGCGCCTCGCCTCAGTATCCACCTGGTGTGTGGCAAATCTCGCCAATTCATTGAACTTGGCGGCGTATTCCGATACCGACATGTTACCTTGCTTCAGCTCTAGGAATTTAATTTCCATCCTAGCCTTTGTACTCTCTGGAAAGTAGTTTTCCAAAAATACCTCCTTGAATCGCGCCCACGCGATCGTTCCCTCCCCTGCTCTACTCTTATTGGCCTTCCACCAGTGGCTGGCCTCTCCTTTCATCATGAAGGTAGCAAATGAGGTCATTTGCTCCTCCCTAACTCGTGCGACCTCGAAGACTTTCTCCATCTCCTCTATCCAGGTCTGTGCTTCTATAGGATCCGTGGTCCCTTTGAACTCGGGTGGTCCTATTAATTTGAAATCCTTAAAGGTTGCTAGTGGAGCGGCAGGGTTTGTTGTTCCAGTAGCCTCTGCGTTGCGTCCGCGAAATGCTCCCATTAGCATTTCTACGAACTCTTGGACAGGGTTGGGTGGTACCCCTCCGGCATTGACTGACTCTTCGACTGGTGGTGGGGGTAGTCGTTGATTTCTTCTCTGTGGCGGCATTTTCTGTATAAAGAAAATTTAATTAATTAAAGTTGTTTCAATCTTTTTACTTTCGTTTTGTAGCTTAAGTATTTTAAACTAAAGCACAAATAATCATCTTGACACATATAAACATAAACGAAAATGCATTTATATTCATATGCTAAAACACAGTGCGTAGCACTTTTATATCATATGCATACTGCTATAAATGCTGCTAACCCCGATAGTTAAAACAAAAGACGGGATCTAACATATCCCACAACTTCATAGAGTTGGGATTTACAACATACTAACCCTCTATCAAAACAAAAGTTGGGTTTCTACTGCATCTATGTACATACATCATAAATAAAGAAAATACAACTAACGGCGCATCCCTCGACGAACCGCATCGTCGTACTCCTCATCTCCAATAGCCCTGACCACACCCCTACTGATGGTGTGCAAGGTCTGGCCTTCCTCGGCAGGGTAATAGTGCACCCTACTCTGGATCCTACCAACTGATGAGCGATAGACGTAACTAAGTCTATCTATCCTCACCTTCTTCTCCCTAACCTCCTCCTCCAGCTCCATCATCTGCCCGTGAGCTGCATCACGCTGAATCTCCATATCTAGTCTATCCTCAACTGCCTGCTGCATCTGGCCCCTCATGGCCTCCCTCTCTGCCTCTGTCTGCTGAATCTTCAGCTCAGCGGCTATCAACCTGACCTCCATCTCAGCCATCCTCGCCTTCAGCTCTATGTTCTCGCCAGAGAACATATAAGCTGTATCTCGGTACTGATCCTCTGTATGCTGGTGGATCTGGTTCTGCTCCTCAAGGTGCTGAACCCTCTCCTCTAGCTCCTCATTAGCCGTAGTGAGAGTATCAATGATGTCACTGGCGACAGTGCCCATGCCATCAATATACTCAGCTGGCTCCTCATCCTCCTCATCATCATCAGTACCAGCCTCCTCCTCGCTGTACTGCCCCATAACTCCGCCCCAGACAGCGTCCTCTCTATCTCCCTCCTCGGGATCTGACTCTGGTTCCTCGATCGGTGCAGCCACCCGTGGCTGTACTGTATTGATAGGACTAAATTATACGATGTTTTTATGCCCTAATACTTAGTTTTTATATTTATTGTGTGCTTAAATGTTTTATTATTTAGCATATTGTGGTTTTAATAGGTTTTATAGGATTTTAGTTAATTTATGTTAATTTAGGTAATTTTATAGTATTTTTATATTTCTTTTTATTTATGTGTTTTTATTTATTTTAAGTATTTTAGGTGTTTTATTTATTATTATGTGTTTTTAGGATTTGTAGTATTTTTATATTATTTTTATTTATTTTTATATTTTATTTTGTAGGAAAAATAAAGCTTGGGGGCAAATCTGTAAATCTGGCAAAAGTCTGATGGCAAAACTGTAATAAACCAACACTGATGGCATTATCGTAAATAAGAAGAAAAGACGCGGAGGGGCATAATGGTAATTAACCGGAAAACCGAACGACCGCGCAATGCGCGCACAGTGAACCGCACACGGAGGAAACGACGTCGTTTGGAGAAGCGGCAGTTAAAAAAAATAAAATCCCGCGCAATGCGCGGGCGAGTGGTGACGTCAGCAAAACGCGTGTCCGCGTTGACTTGGTCAACTGCCGGTGTTAGGCTGCGTTTGGCGACACGGAATTGCTGGGCAGATCAGATTTTTCGGATTATTTTGGATTTTTGCTACTTTTTGATTCCAAATTGGATTTTAATTCCAACTAGGGTTAGGATAATAATTATTTTTCTTTTTCTTTTATTTTTATTTATAAATCCTATTAGGATTTAGACAAGTTAGAGGCCTATAAATAGAGGGCCAATCTTTCATTATTGAGAGCAAGTTTTTAGGAGTTCTTTCTCCTAATTTTTTGGAGAGAGTTTTTCAACTAGTAGGTATTATTTTTATTATGTTTTGTTAGTTTTTATTTTCAGTTCCAAAGGGATGTTGAACCTTATTTTTAATTAATGTTTTAATTGAGTTTTATTATTTATTCTTTCATGCATGAGATTTATTCTTGATGATCTGTTTTAATTGATTAGATGATATTTATTTGATTAATTTGATTTGGCCAGTTGAATTAATTAAGTTTTTGTCATATGCTAGATTAAGATTTGATATTAAGCAAACGATATTTTATCTGATCATAAGTAGCAATTAATAATATTTGATTGTGGTCAAACTTTTGAATATTATTATGATTATCAAGATGGCAAGTTAAATGGTCCGCGATGTTGAGATTGTTGCTTGGAATAATCTAATTCTCTTATTTTTAATGCAACTGTTATATTAAATCTAGACTGATAGTTCTAGGTTGTATGATAGTTAGGATCTTTTGTGAGCGATTGCTGCATTAGATTTATAATTTAAGGAGGATTTCGGGTAGCTTGGCGATTGTCGGTTATCTAGGATTATTAATTTCAATTGAAGGAAAAGATAATAATAACTTGATTAATTTGTTGATTAAAAGAAGGGGATACTGAACTAAGGAACTGAAGTTTGTTTTTAATTGATTTTTCTCATCTTTATTATTTATTATTTAGTTTTATTTTAATTAGTTAATTAATAATTCAAAACCCCCCATTTAATTAGATATTTTT
Organism: Hedera helix; assembly: GCA_947179155.2. NCBI lineage: Eukaryota > Viridiplantae > Streptophyta > Magnoliopsida > Apiales > Araliaceae > Hedera > Hedera helix. The sequence goes on from OX359281.1 coordinate 31,044,441, forward strand.
GAAAACATTAGATTTATTAAAACAATTCACTCTCTGTGGGTTCGACTCTTACTTTCACTACTACATTAATATTTTTCAAAGTAAGATTTTATTTTTGGTTGCTTGCGACAGCTTCCCATGTATCCATGTGGATATCAGTAAAAATCACCTCCTCTACAGCAGTGCTCGTCTGTCCTATCTCTGCCATCCTACAATAACACAAATAACACATGTTAGTACAGCAATAAAATATATTCATTGATGAAATGAAATGATATTTTATCATGTACATCTCGGCTCGATGGATTTTCTCAATCCATCTCCAAAAATACACAACATGATGAATCTCCCCGATTCATCTCCTAACGCACTCGATGAGAGTTTAATACTAAGGTTATAACCTAGGTTTCGCAAATCCTAGCGTTTCTAACCTACAGCTCTGATACCAACCTGTGACGACCCCAAATCCGGGTTCTTTAGCCTCGGGTTTGGTTCTCACTGTACAATACTTAACAACAATGAAATACATATATTGTATTCAAACTACGCGGAATAATACAAAAGGTTCCTTATATAAAGGCTACACTTCCCAAGGTCTATTAACCTTAAATTGTAACATTACATATCTTAAGGGAAATACAAAAGATTTACAACAGTAATTACATAACCGCAATTTAAACTAGCATGTAATTACTACAACTAAGCATTCGCTTTCCCCTTGCCTTTGTTCGATTTAGAGCTTTCGGGATTGGTTGAAATATAGTCATGATATAGCAAGAATGAGCAACTAAATGGCTCAGCAAGTTTATAAACAACAATCATACGATATATCATGATGAAGGGAAATAACTTCAAGGTTTCAACAATAGCAATTGTGAAAGATAACAAGAATCAATGTTCAATAAAAGAAGGAATTGACTCTTTACTGCTGAGTGGTCTTTAATGACCATGAACTGCTACTAAGGTAGAACAGACATACAATGTCTGACTCCTTGTTAAAATAACGGGACACTTGAGGGGATCAGTCCTCTCATGTCCTATGTATATGCATCACATTTAGTTTTCTTGCGCGCTGTCGGGTCTCCGACAAATAAAAATCCCCTTTAACTAGGGTTGTTCTATCTCAGTCTTACTGTAAGAATCCGCACCAACCAATGGTTTGGATAAGCTTTTATAATATTCAATTAAATGAATTTAACATGCATTTGTCTAGCCGAAACAATTAGCTTAGACGTTCTTAGACAGTTTGCAAAAGCACTATGTGCGAATACAATAATCAATAATGATGTGAAGTAATTTTTGATAATTAATTCACTCAAAGGTCTGTCAAGTAACTACGGGTGTAGAATACTTGCTCAACAATAATTGAAATGTAAATACGGTTGAAAAATATCTGCAACAATAAATACAAGTTTAAGGGTAGAAAACTTGCCTGTCTGCACAGCTACAATAAATGTCTAGCTTTAACTACTTGCTTTGAAAGACCTAACATTAATAAAGTCGGTCTAATAATTAGCACGGCGTATTTGCATAACTATACGCTTGATAATGAACTTATTTACCACACATAAGTACTAACACATAATTTACATCAGTCAAAACAATATTATTAACCTTATAAACCCTTAATCATATTAGATTAATAATTTAATAAGTTAAAAAATATTTTTCTTAAGTGTTGGACACTTATTAAACCTTTAAACAACTTATTATAATTGTTTAATTAAATTCAATTTATTTTATTAACTCAATCTCTTTTTAATTACTATTTAATATTGATTAAATAAAAATTAATTAATTAACTCTAGTTATTATTTAAAATAATTAATAACTAATTGTACTTACTTATTATTTAATTATAATTAAATAATAAATAATTATTAACTTAGTTTTAACCTTCTTTAATTTAATGTTAATCAACCAATAATTAACCAAGTAATTAACCTTACTTATTATTTAAGGAAATTAAATAATAGTTTACTAATCTTAATCCTCTTTAATTATTATTTAATGTCAATTAAATAATAATTAATTATTTAATTAATTTTAATTATTATTTAAGGTTAAATAATAATCAAATCATTCTTATTTATTATTTAAATTAAATAATAAATTATTACTCTAATAACTTAATTTCCATTAATCGTTATTTAATGCTAATTAAATAATAATTAATTACCTAATTATCCTTATTTATTATTTAATAATATTTAAATAATAAATAATAAATTTATAAATTTTATCTCTCTTTAAGTATTATTTAATGGGCATTAAATAATAAATGCTAATTTATCATCTTTATTTATTATTAACATTTAAAATAATAAACAAATAATAAATTTATTTAACTTAACCATGGTTTAGCTAACTAGATTAATATTTAAAATATTTAAATATTAAACTTAATGAAAAATATCCTCCCCAATATTATTTTTGTATTATAATTATTTTTGTTATAATTTTAATTTAGTTTTTAAATATTTAAATTAATTAAATTTAACCCGAATGGCATTTCCGTAAATAAGTCGAAATCTGAACCGAGGGCAGAATGGTAATTCTGCCAAGAAAAACACGGAGGGGCATTCTGGTAATTTCTCCGGAATTTTCCTACCGCGCATGGCGCGGGTTACAGATTTAACGGGCCAAAAACGACGCCGTTTTTGGAATGCCGGATACGGCTTCCGCGCGTACGCGCGGAGTAACTTTTTACGGACACCAAACGACGTCGTTTGGCTCCGTATTTTCGGTGAACAGTGGCTGCGCGCGCATTGCGCGGAAACCCTTAATTTTTTTCTTCTTCGCAGAATGTGAACAGTGTTCCGGCACACACATTTTAATTAAAAATATACCATCAAGTAAGCTTTAACTCTTCAATAAAAATCCAAAAAAATTACCAATCACCTTATTTTAATTTATAACATGAAAAAATAATTTTTCATGATTTAATATCATTATTTTTTTATAAAAATTTCTACATCACATAAACTACCATAAATCATAACTTTTTGTGTATAACTCCATTTTGAGTGATTCAAACTTTGTTTTTCTCATGATTTAATGTTCTATAATATTAGAACATCAAACCTAAGTTTTATAAAAATATTTTTGGTAATAAATTTCAAGACTTGATTATACACTACTAAACACATATTTTAGCACACAAATGATACCAAAATACAAACCAAACCTATTAAACTTAAGCATGGCATAAATATTACAACTACACATTAATAACTATATTAACATGTTTATACTAACATGATGATTTATTTAATTTAAAAACAAACTACATTTAATGTAAGACCCCGAATTTATGAAATACAAAATTTAATTTTTCTTCATATATATTTTTCCTGAAACAGTAAATGGTTAAATTGACAAAATTGAAAGTTAAGGATGTTATGTGCAAATTTTATTTTGTCGGACAATATTCTTTTTGTCGGGGAATATTCGTTTTGTCGGGGAATATTCGGGCCGTACGACGGCGCCGAAATAACAAATTATTTGTGGACCCCACAACGGAATATTTGTCGGATATAGAAAACGACAGAAGTAACCTTTTTAAATAAAAATAGTCAACGGTGTTAACTGTTAAAATACCGGTGATAAAAGAATAGTAGCATACGGTAATTTATGGTATTTTCTGTAGCACACGGTACTCTACAGTAGCACACGGTATTGCACAGTGTCTCATATTATTGGTCTGATAATTGACACCGTAATTGTTACGCATCATTTCATCAATAATTGTCACTGCATAATATTTTATATTATCAATTCAATTATTGTTGCTACACAGTATTTTGCATTATTGATTCAATAATTGTCATTACACTGTATTTCATATCATCGAGCCAATAATTGTTGGTGCACTGTAGTTTAAAATTATTGAATCTAATAATTGTCACAGTAGCAAATACACTATAATTTATATTATTAAATTAATAAAAATATGTAACGTGTTTCTTACATTATTGTGGTAACATTATTTTATATGTTGGACTCACAGGAAGAATAAATAAATAAATAAATAAATAAATAAATAAAAAATAAAATAATTAATTTTACTATTTGAAATAGTAACGTGAATAGTGACGTGAATAGTGACGTGAATAGTACGTGAATAGTAAGAAACATGTGGGACCCATTGTGGGGCCCACATGAAATGTGAGAAATGTGAGAATTTGCTGAAGAGTTGGTGGAGGCTGCGCAGCAGCCTCTGCTGAATTTTTTTCTGTTCACCTACCACGCATAGTAACTTATTTTCTCCTATAAATAGCTTGCTCAGCTGAATAGAAAAATCACACCTAAAACATAAAATTTTTCTATAAGAATTTTATGAGTTTTCTCTGAGAATAGTAAGGTTATTTTGAGAGTTTGAAAGCCAAAAGGAGTGCAGGAATTTTTCAAGTAAGTGTTTTATTAAAGAGTAGTAATTTCATAAATTCCTATTTTTCACGGTATTCACAAATCTTCCTTTAGAAGACTCTTCTTTGAGAAGATTCATTTTTAAAAGCTTTCTTTGGAAGATTTATTTTGGAATATTATTTTAAAAACTATTTTAAAGTTGTTATATTATACTACAAAAATTATGTTAAATATATATAATTTTGATAGTTCATAATATACGAGTTATCATATACTTTGAAATTTATATGTGGTAATTACTAATTATATTAAAAATATATAGGTTGATCAATCTCATTTAAATTAATATCCAGTCACGTGTTTAGGTAAGGGGTATCACTCTTTTCATCATCATAAATGGATATTATTTTCTTTCTTACTTGAAAGGATTATCATTCTTTGATTCTCGAAAATAATATCGTTTCTTTCTTGTGCCATTTATTTCCATGTATTAAATTGTGGGAATAACCTTACGGCGCGGTTTACCGCCTGTTGGTGAATAACCTTTTGTATTCATTCCTTATTAATCTTTGAGAATAACCTTACGGTGCGGATTATCGCCTGTTTGGTGAATAACTCTTCGTGTTCAAATTCTATTAAATTGTGGGAATAACCTTACGGTGCGGATTACGCCTGTTTGGTGAATAACTCTTCGTGTTCAAATTCTATTAAATTGTGGGAATAACCTTACGGTGCGGATTACGCCTGTTTGGTGAATAACTCTTCGTGTTCAAATTCTATTAAATTGTGGGAATAACCTTACGGTGCGGATTACGCCTGTTGGTGAATAACTATTCGTATTCAAATTGATGGGAATAACCTTACGGTGCGGATTATCGCCTGTTGGTGAATAACCCTTGTTATTTGTCTCGTGTGGAAATAATTTGTCTACACGAATTATCACATGACACTTTTATTCCATATTCGTAAGTGATATCATTTTCCTTTATACTCATAAGGGATACCATCTTTTTCATCTTCCATTATTCAAACTTACTATGGTAAGGGATATTAATTCCCTTCACCTTTTGTTAATCAAACCTGCTACGGTAAGGGATATTATTTTCTTCCATACACCTAAATCGAAACTTATTATGGAACTATTGCTTCTATAATTCCTGAAAATATTATATGTTCCATAATAGTTGAATTTCATTAGTTCAACTGAACCTTCCTATTTTCTGAACATTTCTATTGAACTGTAATCGTTATTCTGAACTGTGGATCTTGAATATCATTTTTAAATTTCACTCCACATCATGTTGGCAATTTGGACATTATTTGAATCTGCACAAAGTAAACTTCCGATACTTATTGTTTATCCTGTTCTTCTGTTCATCATTTGTATCACTGTTATTTGTATTAATTATCAAGAATCAAGCTGTTGTGAATATCTGTGGCCGGGGGCACAGATGTGATATAATTGTTGAACAGATGATAGGTTAAAGGCGATATACTAGGTTAAAGGCGATACATCTGTTCGGTGTCTTTTATGACACGTGGTGAATGTTCTCTTTGGCCCGTAGTGCAAAGATGAACTGTTGGTTGGTATGATTATGACCAAAGGCTGAATCTGGTATAATCATGACCGTTGGTGTTATATTGAATGTCTTTGGCCCGTAGTGCAAAGACGAACTGTTGATCTGCATGATTATGACCAGGAACTGTGAAGTTGTATTATCTTGACTAATGGTATTTCAGATGATAAAAGTTGATGATATTTTTACTAAAAAGAGAAGCGAGTGGACATTATAGTCTGCATTATTCTTCTAATAGATTGCTCATTCCGCTGCTATTATTGATCTGAACGTTGTTTAAGAATTTAACTGCAGTTTTTGATATAAACCTTGTAGTCTATTGTATTCTATCAAGAACTCAACTGTTGAAGGCTAATGATAAATTATTCGTCATTATCTTAGTCATGATATTTCTTACTGGGCTATTTGAGCTCACCCTTTCTTTTCGTTCCATTGTTTTTCAACAGGAGATGAGAACGTAACGGGGTCTAGCCGGGGAATGGAGTGAGAGTGCGGGGATAGCTATCATAGTCTTCACGTGTTATAAAATAGTGTGGCAATAATAATGAAGACTTAGTTGTGTTGTATTATCCACTGTATTGTTGTACGTTGTATTTCATTGTAATAATTTTGTTGTAGTCTTTTGACGACTCAAGTTTGGGCTGTGTGGGCCTAGATTTGGGGGCGTCACATTTAAAATAATCATTACCTTGTTTTAATGGCTATCCTTCTTTTTCTTCCAAAATAGGTGATGAGGTTTGAAGGCATGAACCAAGAACTCCTTCTCCTCTCTTAGTATTTTGCTCTCAATATTTTCTCACACTCTCAAATGCTCACACTTTGCTCTCTAGGAAATTCTCTAGCAATGAACTAACCAACCTAAAACAAGTGTGGGGGGTTTCTTTTATAGCCATCTACTAACACACCATTAACTCACTAATTCATCTATGTTGGTCAAATTAAAGGCTAATCAAGCTTACTATTTGATGGATTGACATGGTGATTGACTAGTTGATTGACTAGAGTTGTTGGCCAACTTTGATCTAGTGTAAAAGAGAAGCAATCTAGCAAATCAAGCAACATCAAGTGGGACCAAAAAAAAATCAGCAAAATGGTATTTTCCATGCCATTTTTCCTTTATTTTTCTAGCTTTTAATGTGTATTTATGCATATACAAATATATCTATACATGGGTTCAATTGTTGACCAATTTTGACTTCCTATTGGGCTCCATGTTGGACTTAGGAAATTAATATATTGGGCTCATCCATTGAATTGGTTTGGGCTCAATTTAATTAACACTTTGGGCTAGCATTTAAATAACTATGATAACTTTAATTAAAATAAGCATTGGGCTTGTTTAATTAATTATATGGGCTAGTAATTAAATTAATTACATGGGCTACTAGGTTAATATCTTGGACCTAGTTTAACAACTCATTTGGATTAAAAATATAATCCAATTAGATTTGCCTTAATTAATTATACCCTTGCTTTAATTCTTTAATTAAATATATGCACGAACAAGTACATCTATTTTATTATCTAATGCACAATTTATTAGTACAAAAATTTTAAATTCATTGCTAATTATATATTAATTATAATTACAATGTATAATGAAATTCGTGGTCATTACAGTAAGTGATTATTATGAATGGACTCCCATCCATATATATATATATTAATAATTCAATTATCAATCATCATATATTAATTAAACATATTTTTTTCAAATAACATTCTTTACATATATAATAATTAGATTTTATTATCATAAGAAAATTATTTTTAAAATATGTTATTTCACTTTTAGAAAATAGAAAATAACACTTTTAAATATAATATTAAAAACTGTAATAAATTTATTTAATTCGAATTAATATATTTTTACTATTGTAAAGTGTAGAATATTTAAAATATTTCATTTAACGAGAAAATTATATACTACAAGAATAAAATTATAATTATTATTTTTTTATAAATATTTTATTTTCAAAACTTACGTGCGAGAATAAGAATAGATGATAAACTTTAATTAAAAATGCAGTTAATTTGATACTTTCTCTAATATGTTTAAATTTTGATTGATTTTCTGATCAATGGTGGATGATAACGTGCTTGACAAACTTTAAATGGTAATGAGTAATTATTTAATTTTTTTCTTTTAATTTTTGTAAATACTTTGAATAAATTATTTTTTAGGTAACTAATAAACGAATTCAGATATCTGAATATTTGAATAATCTGTTCGTTTGAATAAAATAAACAAAAATAGATATTATCTTTATTCAAATATTATTTTGAATATCGAATATAGATAATATTTTAAAAATTTGTAGAATACCAAATACGAATACGAATAAAATATTAATTTTGTAGATACAAATACAGATACCACTGTATCTGAATCTATATATATCCATTTACATCCCTATTGGGCACTTATGTAAATAGGGACTTGATTTGAATACGTTTTTCCCGTTTTTTGTTTGTTTGTATATTCTTAGAAAATTATTATTTTCACGGAAGTAAATTTTGATATTTTCAATATTTAACTCAGTGTAATTAAATGAAAAGGTAGTTTTAAGGTCTCTTCCTTTACTTGTAAGGTGACATCTTCAAGTTTATTCATTAAATCAACTAATGCTAACTATTGAAAAATGTAAGTTTCTTCTAAATTCTTACTAATTCTCCTTCTCGTGGTCTCTTCCCCAAGTTCTCTCCCTATACTTCTAATATAAAATCTATTCTCATCTACAGTCTCATTCACTAGTATTGTTATCATATATATATATATATATATATATATATATATATATATATATATATATATATATATATATATATATATATATTTAAATTTATTATTATTTATTTATTTTAAGGGATAATTTCTTTATTAATGAAGTAGATGTGAAAAATAATTATAATTTGAAAATTAAAGAAAGAATTATCCCTTATCTTCAAGTAGTAAGGTTGTAGCTACTTAAAATAGTTGATAAAATTGAGGTTGTGGATGTGTCTTACGGAATTGACTTGAGGGTAAATGCATTTGTTTTGTAAAGGTAATTTAACAGTGTTTGTGGTTCAAATTTACCATACAAAAAATAAGAATGTGTGGCCTGTTTAGTTCATAGATATCTAAATATCTATAAATTTTGCAGGAAAAGTCGATGTACAAAACTAACTGTACATGGCCTGGTTAGGATGGATTTGGACTGTATTCAGTATAAGCAAATACAAAGTCCAAGTCCATTAGGCTGGCATCACCTAGACCAAGTCTAAAATATAAGAAACTTGCAAGTGAAAAACCAAACTCAGCCTACTCATATTTAAACCAGTATATATATATATATATATATATATATATATATATATATATATATATATATATATATATATTCGAAAGTTTATATCTGGGTCACATATTTAACCTGCCCTTTTTTTTTTTTTTTTTTTTTTTTTTTTGACTCTTTTACACTTACAACTTTAGATATATTTTTATTTTATGTTGTTTAATATAATTTTTTTTAATATTATTCTATTTACTCTTTTAAATTTTATAAAAAAATATTTTATCCTATATAATTTACACAAGTAACACGTGTGCGGCGATAACTAGTTTTGAATAATTTTTACAAATAAAAATTAGCGTCATGCAATGTTAGGATGAATATTTCGCTAAGCCTGATCTGGTAAATATATGATGGGCTAGGCCCAACGGACCGTCAGCTTGGCAAATTCTTATGAGGACTCCTAAGTCCAATAGGCTTGGGAATAGGTCCCTAACCTATCTGGACTGTGGCTATTTACTATATCTAATCCGAATTAGAATAGGAGTCAGGTTCTTAGATGGTTTAGGAGATTACCTTCCTATTCAAACTATACCACGTTGAGGGACAATCCTAAAAGGAATCGGTAAGAGTCAGGTATGCACTATAAATACCCAGTCAATGATGGAGGAAAGGGTTACGCACACATATACTTTACTACTATACTAAATACTTGGACCTCCATTGTTGACTTTTCTTAAAACCTTCACTAACTCTTACACCGGAGGAGTCCACCAACGGCCCAAGCCGTTAGGACTTTTGTGCAGGTAACTTATCCGGACGGCTAGCAGGACAGCCGGACAAAACCAGGCGTCAACATTGGCGCTAGAAGGAGGGCAGTACCAAGTAAAATTTCCATCAATCAACATTGATATGGAAACTTCACACTCGCAAAGTTATTCACGGCGACCAACACCCTCCCAGTCTCGTCGGGAGACGGCGGCTGAGAAAGAACGTCGCCTCCAGATAATCCTCGACAGGAAAAAGGCTCTAGATATCCAGCAGAAAGAGCTTGACAAGCAATACGAGGAATTAACCGAAACAGGGGACAATCTCTCGAGCCAGAGAGGCTCGGCCTCCCGCTCAGACCACCGGGGCAGACGGGAAGACAGACACACGGAACGCCGTAGAGGTGGCCCCCAACCCCGAGAAAAGGAATTGACCCGCTCCAAGTCGATCTGGACGGCGGATTTGAGGAAGCGAGCCAGATCACCCTCCAAAAGGGATAGGGAGGACAGACGCAGCCATGGGAGCCATACTGGAGAATCCTCACCCAAGAAGGCTTCGGACAAGTACTATGGGTCCAAGAAGGCCCGGTTCTCCCCGTTCTCAAAAGATTTGGAGGAAGCCAAAATCGATCGAAGTCGAAAAGTACCCAATTTGGAGATGTATGACGGAACGGGAGACCCGCATGATCACACCTACTCGTTCGAGCAAGCCATGCACTTCCATGGTCATGATGCAGTGGCGATGTGCCACCTATTTTTATCTACTCTAAAGAAGACAGCTAGAGAATGGGTCACCTCTCTCCCGAACGGGTCTATTAAGTCATGGGAAGAACTACAGGAACAATTTCATACCCGCTTCGGGAGCAATAAAAGATGGGCCAGAATGATGACATCTCTACTACAAGTAAAACAGAAGCCGAATGAGACTCTTCGGCAGTATGTCAAAAGATTTCGGGAAGCTGTGTCTGAAATCAACGGAATCGATCCAAAGCAGGTAATCCAATTTTTAACTATGGGATTAAACGTTGACAAATCCAGCAGGTTGATCGAGGAACTCATCTCAAAAGCTCCAGAAACCCTATCAGAAACTTACGAAAAAGTAGACAAGTTTGTAGAATTGGAAGAGGCTCTCGCCAATCTTCGGGGCTCTTCGAAAAACACAGGTGAGTTTCACCAGAGAAACCCCGAAGACAAAAGCGCCGAGAAGAAATCCAATGGCTCCGGCAAAAAGGGGAATGACCGAAGGGATTCTAGCCGAGATCGACAGCAAAAGAACCATCCCCCGAGGGATAGAGGGGGTGCCGACAAGGATTACACACCCCTGAATACAAACAAAAGTAACATCGTGAAAGCGATAAAAAACGAACCCTTCTACGAAAACCCCCCGAAGATTCGGGTTTTCGCAAGGCAAAAGAACGGGGATAGATATTGCACCTACCATGAAACAAAAGGACATGATACCGAGGAGTGTTACCAGCTCAAAGACTTCCTAGAAAAACAGATACGGAAGGGTAACCTCGACTGTTACATCGCCGATTCTCATCGACAATCAGCCTTCGATCGCCTGGAACCACCTCCACCCGCTTCCGAGGTAAGAGGAGTGGTTGATGTCATCTCCGGAGGATCGATCACCGTTCTGTCTAACCGAAAGAGGAAAGCCTTCGGTAGAGAAGTCCATCAAGTGTCTGGTAAACCCCAGGATATCAAGACCGACCCCATCACTTTCTCCGACGATGATTACCCGTCGGGAATGGTTATTCCGCATCAGGACGCACTGGTCGTCACAGCTCAGGTCGGTACCATGGATATGAAGAGGATGCTTGTTGATAATGGGAGTTCAGTCGACGTACTCTATAGCCAAGCATACAATCGGCTGGACTTGGGAGGAAGGAAGCTGGAAATCTGCAATGAGTCCCCCTTATATGGCTTCGGGAATAACCCGGTCCGAATAGCAGGGACGATCGAATTGCCTGTGATTTTCGGGACTGCCCCAAAGCAAGCTTCCATCATGGTCCGTTTCTATGTAGTCCAGGTGGAAAGTAACTACAACGCCATCTTGGGAAGAACGACTCTGTCAGCCTTGAAAGCCGTTACCTCTATCCCGCATTTAAAAATGAAATTCCCAACAAAGAATGGGATCGGGGAATCAGTCGGCGACCAAGATCTTTCCCGAAGATGCTATCTACAGACCATTCAGGCATCCCCTATCATCGACAGCAAACAGAAAGCCACCATGAAGATTGAGCTCGAACCTTTCACTGAGGGATGCACTGAACCAATAGCAACACCTGCCGAAGATACGGTTCAGGTTCCGTTATTTCAAGAAGATGACGAGAGGACAGTACAGATTGGGACAGGCCTTCAGGAAAAAACCAGAGCACGGTTGGTGGCCCTTTTACAACAATACTCGGATATCTTTGCTTGGGTCCCAGCCGATATGCCAGGCATTGATAAGACTGTGGCCGTGCACCAGCTGAGTGTAAAGCCGAACTCAAAACCTGTTAAGCAAAAGTGAAGGAACATAGCTCCCAAAAGACAACAAGTAATTGACGACGAAATCGATAAACTTCTGGCTGCTGACTTCATCTTTGAGATCAATTATCCAGAATGGCTCGCGAATGTGGTACTGGTTAAAAAGCATAATGGGAAGTGGAGGATGTGCGTGGATTATACAGATCTGAATAAAGTGTGTCCGAAAGATTACTACCCTCTCCCGAATATTGATCAACTGATTGATTCCACTTCGGGTCATACTGTAATGAGCTTCCTGGATGCTTTCTCGGGATACAATCAAATTGCCATGCATGAAAGCGATATCCCTAAGACATCCTTTATCACTCACCGAGCCATCTACGCGTACAAAGTGATGTCCTTCGGATTAATCAATGCGGGGGCCACCTATCAGAGAATGATGAACAAAGTATTCAGCGGCCAGATCGGGAGAAATATGGAAGTCTATGTTGATGATATGATTGTTCGAAGCATGAGGGAAGAAGATCATCTAGCCGACCTGAAAGAATGCTTTGCGAATGTCAGAACGCACAACATGAGACTTAACCCAACTAAGTGCACATTCGGCCTCGAGTCAGGTAAATTTTTGGGATATATGGTTAGCCGAAGAGGGATTGAGGCAAATCCCGAAAAGATATCGGCTATCCTTGAAATGCAACCACCGAAGAACTTCAAAGAAATTCAACGGTTGACAGGGAGGCTGGCAGCTCTTCGGCGGTTCGTGGCGCGACTAGCAGAGAAATGTCTCCCATTCTTCGGAACTTTGAAGGGAGCCCAGAATCAGAAAACTTTTCATTGGACCGAAGATTGTCAGGAGGCTTTTGAACAGATTAAGAGATATATCTCTTCACCTCCGATTCTGAGTAAAGCACTGCCCGAGGAGGATCTACAAATATACCTCTCTGCCACATCCTTGGCAGTCGGGTCAGCTTTGATCAGAGAAGATCCACAAGGGCAAAAATCAGTCTATTACGTAAGCCATGTTCTTCGGGATGCTGAAACAAGGTACCCAAATTTAGAAAAGTTGGCTTACGCACTGGTTATCTCCAGTCGGAAACTCAGACATTACTTCCAGGGGCGGACTATTATCGTCCTCACTGACCAGCCATTACGGAAGATCCTTTATAGGCCCGAATCGTCGGGAAGGCTTGCAGCATGGGCCATCGAGCTGAGCCAGTTTAATATAGAATTTCGCCCTCGGACAGCAATCAAAGCACAAGCACTCATTGACTTTATCATCGAATGCTCATTCCGTAATGATCTAGAGGACAAGGAACCCGACTGTGATAAACTGACATCAACACCCGAAGAAATTGTATGGACTCTGTTCGTGGACGGATCCGCTACTGGGACGAAGAGTGGGGCCGACATCATCCTCACTTCTCCCGAAGGTTTCAAAATACAACAATCTATACGATTTGGGTTCATAGCCACAAACAACATCGCCGAATATGAAGCACTGGTGGCAGGCCTAAAGCTAGCCCGAAGTTTGGAGGTAAAGAACTTGGCAATATACAGCGACTCCCAACTGGTGGTGAAACAAGTGTTGGGAGAATATGAGGCAAAAGAAGTTCATTTACAGGCCTATCTCCAACTAGTTCGGTCATTGTTGGCATTCTTCCCGAAATACCAGCTCATAGGAGTAGTCAGGTCGGAAAATACAATGGCCGATGCCCTTTCCAAGTTGGCAACCACCGATCAAAGGGAATTAGACGGAGCAGTATATTTAGACAATCTTCAGCATCCGAGCACCTTGGTTCAAACAATAATGGATATCGAACAGACGGATTCTTGGATGACCCCGATCATTCAATTCCTTCTGACCGGTGAATTGCCCGAGGACAAATCTATGGCCCGAAGGATCAAGTACAAATCCACCAAGTATTGTATCACGAATGATCAGCTGTATCGAAGATCTTATTCTTCACCACTGCTCCGATGCCTCGACCATAGGAAATCTGATTATGCTCTTCGAGAAGTTCATGAAGGTATCTGCGGTGACCATGTGGGAGCAAAGGCACTGGCCCATAAAATTTTGCGACAAGGATATTTTTGGCCGACAATGCTTGAAGATGCCAAAGACTTCGTCAAAAAATGTCATAAGTGTCAGATATTTGCATCCGTGCCACACCAACCTCCCGAGGAGTTATCTCCGATACTCTCTCCGATCCCCTTTTCTGTATGGGGAATAGACATATTGGGCCCTCTTCCACAGGGTAAGGGACAAGTGAAGTTCGTGATCGTCGCCATCGATTATTTCACCAAGTGGGTAGAAGCCAAACCACTTGCCAAGATCACCGAGCATACATGTCTACAATTCTTCAAAGAACAAGTAGTCTACCGGTTCGGCATCCCGATGATCTTAGTTTCCGACAACGGACTTCAGTTTGTTGGTAAAACTTTCGAAGGGTTCTTATCAGAACTTAATATCCAGCATCGTCGGACTTCAGTAGCCCATCCACAAGCAAATGGTCAAGTAGAAGTTACAAACAGGACACTTCTTCATGGCATTAAAAGAAGACTGGAAGAGGCGAAGGGTGCCTGGCCCGAGGAGCTTTTGCATGTTCTTTGGGCCTACCGAACAACTCCTCGGACTACTACCGGGGAGACGCCTTTTAAGATGGCCTATGGTTCCGAAGCCCTGATACCTATTAAGATCGGAGTACCTTCTCCGAGAGTCTTAAATTTTGATGAAATCCTCAATAGCGAAGGTCTTCGGTTGAACCTCGACTTACTGGAAGAGGAACGTGATTCAGTAGTCCTCAAATTGGCTGCTTATCAACAACGAACTGCTCGACACTTTAACAAAAATGTCAAAAGAAGGTCATTCAATGTGGGCGATCTAGTTCTTCGGCAAGCCGAGGCATCCACCCCTAGGGAAACCGGCAAACTGATGCCAACATGGGAAGGACCATACTTAGTAATTGAAGTGTTGAAGGCCGGAACTTACAAGCTTCAGGGCATGGATGGGAAAAATGTTCCAAATACTTGGCATGCCGTTCGGCTTCGTAGGTATTATCAGTAGTTAGGTTACTTTGGATTTGTACTTAGTCAAATTTTGAGGCTGCATTCTAGCCGATAGGATTATCTTTTTCGATATTAATGAGAATATTTTTTACATCGTATTTCTGTATTTCTGTTTTGATACACACTTTCAAATTTATCTTCTAGCCTCATCGGGTCTTCACCCGATCAGGCTAGAGGGGGGTAAAGTAGTATAAGTAAACAGTTGTACATGCAGACGATAAAATATAACTCATGAGAAAAGGGTAATAAAATAAACGATTAAGCCATAACCATCCAGTTCATAAATATTCAAAAGTTTACAAAGAAAAAAAAAACACAATAGCAAAAGCTTTACAAATCAGTCCTCGGGAAATACAATTCCCAGCTGATCAGGGTCATGACCCTTCTCCTTGGCAAGCTCCCGAGCATATTCGAACCCATCACTGAATTCGTTCACAACAGATGATAGGATATCGACCTGAAATTGATCTGAGGCCTTATATTCATCTATCACCTTTTGTTTAAGCTCGGGAATCAGGACACTCGGGGAGGCGGCAGCAATAGGTCCTCTTAACCAATCGGCTTCCTTTGCACCCCAGCCTTCGACGATCAGTTCGACGTTATCTTTCAGATTCTTCATCTGATCAGTCTGAAGTTGGATGATGTTTTCCGATTGGGTCAAGAGAATCTTCTGACTTTGGAGTTGGGCCTCGAGCTCGTTCTTGTTATTTTCCAGCTGGATCTTCTTGAGCTCTTTGGCCTGCACCAAATCCATAGCGTGAGCATTCGCCTTCTCCAGATCGATCACCCGGGCCGTCAGGCGTTCGATCTCCTTGTCCTTCTCAAGACGACCCGCCCGGGCCGATTCATACTCCTGTTTCATGATATGGAAGGAGTCATGCATGGCCTTGAGCTGGTCCTTGGTCTTCTGATGGTTCTTCAGAGCCTCGGCATGCCCTTTGCTGCTTTCCTCGGCTCTTCTCTCCAGAACTTTCTGCTCATTAGAAACCCTAAGGAGAATTGCATTTCCCTGAAAAGAAATGGTTAAAGGATGAATGAGTCAGAAAGTTAACCAACTTGAAGAGGAAAATTCTACAGGTAGATCCTTACCTTTGCATGACAGGAGAACATCATCTCCATAAGCGTCTTTAGATCGGCACCCTCGGTACCATCTTCGGCGAATGGGATCATCGACGTACCCAAGGACTGCATCTTGATCCCCTCCTCGGGTCTTGGACTCCCGGTTGGCATGGGGGGATCTATCTGCCCGCTTTGGGTGCTGGGGGGCTTTTGACCTTCAGCAGGTCTTTTCCCTTTATTCTGAGGAGGGGGAGCGAGGCCTTCCTCTGATTGCCTGACGACGTTCTGCTCGGCGGGAGGAGTTGATGAACTCCCTTGAAGAGCAGAAGTCTGCTTGGTTCTTGCCTCCAGAACTGATGTTAGAACCAGCCTTCTCCTCTTTGTTTTTGGTCTGCTGGCCCCCGAGTCTTTGTCAGCAGACTTCTCTCCTTCGGTGGGTTTGATAATATCACCCACCTGAGAAGATCCCGTGGCCATCTCGGGATTGGCAGCGGCCTTGGTGGAGTCCTTGGGCTTTGCAGCCCTCATACTTCGGCTCGCCTTCAGTTTATCGGCGGCACTCATCTTCACCCTCGGGACTCCAGCTGCTCCTATGATGGCCTCATTATCAGGATTCTTTCCTTGGTCAGCCACTGCAAGGCAATCCGAACAAAAGAGTGAGTATATCAAAAAATGTCCAGAATAAAAGGGCAAGCATGGCAGAGAACTTACAACCGAAGGAATACAACCAGTCTTGGTCGTTAAGGAGATTCCGATCCCACTTCACAGATGGTCTCTTAGAATATAAGACCTCGAACTCTTCTAGCCTTGCCCGAGAAATTTTCTTCGGATTTAGCTGGTCTTTGTTCGGGTCTGACCAAGGTCCGACCATCTCAGTGTCCGGCCCCTTGATGAAAAACCAATCCCCGTGCCACCCTTTATTGCTCGAGGGGGTCTCCATCAGGGTATCCCTTCCAGGGTTCTTCATCACCGTGAAAAACCCTTTTTCTTTGTTATTGGTAATGGAAAAGAATTGAAAAAAGAAATCTATGGCTGGGAGGGTCGATTCAGAGAAACAGAAGGCGATGAAGCTGTTTATATGAATAAAAGAATTGGGGGATAGCTGGTTCAAACTGAGCCCCGTCGTATGGAGTAACTCCAATACGAAGGGGCGAAGAGGGAATCGGACCCCATAGATCAGTGACTGCCTATGGATTGGAATCCATCCCCCCTCGAGCTGGTAGTACATTCTCTCCCCGGCCCCGGGTCTCTTGATTTCGTATGTTTCGGGGATATAGAATTCTGTGGAGGCTAAATCGAAGTATTGGTTCCGGATTGAAGAAGGGATGTTGGCTACTCTATACAGGATATTAAAATATTTGTTCCTATTGTACTCCTCTACATCCCTCATCCTGGTGATTACCACAGGTTTCCATGGTTGTCCCTCCGGGATCCCCATTTCGGCTACAGTAACTTCGTCCTCAACTCGGGAAGACGAAGCTTGAGCCCTTGTATCTTGGGTACTGCCAGCCATTAGGAAGTATAAAAGAAAAAGAGTAAAAGACTTACTTGATTTTAGAAAGGAGGTCGATGGAAAAACAACGAAGCAGGAACAATGGAGTTGGATCTGGGAATGAAATATTTCTCTCTCAAACGTCCTTTCTCTCGTGATAAGTTGCTTCTGATAAAAAGACGATCTATTGGAAATGACCCCTTTTATCTTGATTCAAGCGTTGTAACGGTTCAGATGGAAACGATCGAACGGATGGGGCGCACGCGCAGTACTTACTGCGGCGTAATAAATGCTGCTTCTCGTGCACGCTTCGTTATCTAAATGGACGCGGATTTCAAAATTTAAAAATAAGTTGTTATATGGAACGGTCGTACAAGCTGTTGGGCCAGATTTGTTGGGTTGCAGAAGCAAAACTTTGGGTTTGATGGGCCCCTAGATTATTGGGCTGAGCACAGTGGGCTTAGCAAAGATTTGGGCCTGGTTATTGCGTCGCACCCAACGTTTGAAATGTCGTTCATAAGGGCCTAGCGTCGCTTCGCAAAAACCTTTTCCCATCGGTTTGATGCCTCCGGACTCCCGATGAACCTTTCCCATCGGTCTGATGCCTCCGGGCTCCCGATGGACCTTTCCCATCGGTCTGATGCCTCCGGGCTCCCGATGGAGCTTTCCCATCGGTTTGAGGCCTCCGGGCTCCCGATGAACCTTTCCCATCGGTCTGATGCCTCCGGGCTCCCGATGGACCTTTCCCTCGTCCTGGTGATTACCACAGGTTTCCATGGTTGTCCCTCCGGGATCCCCATTTCGGCTACAGTAACTTCGTCCTCAACTCGGGAAGACGAAGCTTGAGCCCTTGTATCTTGGGTACTGCCAGCCATTAGGAAGTATAAAAGAAAAAGAGTAAAAGACTTACTTGATTTTAGAAAGGAGGTCGATGGAAAAACAACGAAGCAGGAACAATGGAGTTGGATCTGGGAATGAAATATTTCTCTCTCAAACGTCCTTTCTCTCGTGATAAGTTGCTTCTGATAAAAAGACGATCTGTTGGAAATGACCCCTTTTATCTTGATTCAAGCGTTGTAACGGTTCAGATGGAAACGATCGAACGGATGGGGCGCACGCGCAGTACTTACTGCGGCGTAATAAATGCTGCTTCTCGTGCACGCTTCGTTAGCTAAATGGACGCGGATTTCGAAATTTAAAAATAAGTTGTTATACGGAACGGTCGTACAAGCTGTTGGGCCAGATTTGTTGGGTTGCAGAAGCAAAACTTTGGGTTTGATGGGCCCCTAGATTATTGGGCTGAGCACAGTGGGCTTAGCAAAGATTTGGGCCTGGTTATTGCGTCGCACCCAACGTTTGAAATGTCGTTCATAAGGGCCTAGCGTCGCTTCGCAAAAACCTTTTTTCCATCGGTTTGATGCCTCCGGACTCCCGATGAACCTTTCCCATCGGTCTGATGCCTCCGGGCTCCCGATGGAGCTTTCCCATCGGTTTGAGGCCTCCGGGCTCCCGATGAACCTTTCCCATCGGTCTGATGCCTCCGGGCTCCCGATGGAGCTTTCCCATCGGTCTGAGGCCTCCGGTCTCCCGATGGCGCTTTCCCATCGGTTTTGATGCCTCCGGGATCCCGATGGAGCTTTCTTCCTCTGATACGTTGTCCCAGAATTCTTGTAAAGTTCAGGGAGGGTTTGCCTTCGGTCTAAACATCTTCTGTGTTCCACACCTGGATTCCCGGAGAGTTATTTCCCTTTTTGATCGGTGCATTTATATATACTTTCGGGGTAATTCATTCTACTCCCCTAGCACATTTATGTACTAAGGGAGTGGGGGGCAATGTTAGGATGAATATTTCGCTAAGCCTGGTCTGGTAAATATATGATGGGCTAGGCCCAACGGACCGTCAGCTTGGCAAATTCTTATGAGGACTCCTAAGTCCAATAGGCTTGGGGATAGGTCCCTAACCAATCTGGACTGTGGTTATTTACTATATCTAATCCGAATTAGAATAGGAGTCAGGTTCTTAGATGGTTTAAGAGATTACCTTCCTATTCAAACTATACCACGTTGAGGGACAATCCTAAAAGGAATCGGTAAGAGTCAGGTATGCACTATAAATACCCAGTCAATGATGGAGGAAAGGGTTACGCACACATATACTTTACTACTATACTAAATACTTGGACCTCCATTGTTGACTTTTCTTAAAACCTTCACTAACTCTTACACCGGAGGAGTCCACCAACGACCCAAGCCGTTAGGACTTTTGTGCAGGTAACTTATCCGGACGGCCAGCAGGACAGCCGGACAAAACCAGGCGTCAACATGCAATATTAGTCGATTTCTTTTCTCTTAATTTTTCAGTCGAATAGGCATAGTATCACGTCCTTCAATCCATTAATTTATGGGGCATTCCTTTAACGCGTCTAGGTAGCTAAAAAAATCGATGTAGGTAATTGGATATATCATTTTTTTCTAAATAAAAAAGTCTAACCCTGTGTTCGGAGAGGATTTATAAGTGTGGATTATAAATTTATGAACAATTTAAAGATATTTTAGAAAATTAACTTTGTTTGTAAGAAAAAGGAAGCTTTTAAATTTGTACTTGTAAGGTAAAATAGATTTGAGCCTTAAAATCCATCCTAAAAGTAAGCAAATGAGAGTTTTTCCTTTTTTTTTTTTTTTTTCTTCTTCTTAATTTTAAAGTCAATGAGACGTAGCTCAAAATTATCAAACCGACTCAACCAAAAGAAGAGAGGAAAGAGATTAAGGAAATTTGAAAGAAATTTACAAATATAATGAGTATTAGCCGCAGCATATTAGTGAAATCGTATTATTATTTGAGAATATTATATTATTTTATATTATTAGAGAATAACACCAACTTTTTGTATGACTTGCCCGTTGTTTTATACAAATTACACAAATAAACAATAAAATTAATTAACTAATATTATATTTGTCCAAGCCATTTATTAGTATATTTAGAATAAATAAATAAAAATAACTAGATAAATTACCTTTGTCCTTTGCATTGACCAAAGAAAAATAAAAATTAGAAAGACAACTACCCTTTTTTTCCTTATTGGATATCGGAAATGCCCTTTAGTGACTCTATGAGTTTAATACGCGTTAAAAAAAGCATTTTATTTATAAAATATACGTATATTAAGTATACATTTTTATTTTTTATACCTTTATGAATAATTTATACTAGTTTGAATTAGTCATGTGGTGTCAATTTTATTGATTTTTTTTACACCACACCTATGGCTATTTAATTTCTTAAAAAGGGTCTCTTAAAGATTATGTTGCTCATAAATGACCTTGGAGAAAATAGTCCATCATGTTATCATTTTCGTACGATAATTTACAATTATATTATTATTTCTCAATTCTTTAAACTATCTTTCAACTCACCACTATGTCGATAACCACCTTTCACACACACACATGAGGAATGTGTATACGACCATACATACATACGAGGTATTTGTTATAGGATACCAAGAAACTTCGACGTTAAGGAAGCACTTTTGCCCATCACATTTCACTTTCAAGGAGGAGCAATAATCTCAGGGTTGGAGGTCTAAAATACTTTCCTTATCGACTATCTTTGGGTGCAACATAATTTCCGGCTCATTTTTTATACTAATGCAGTATCAATTTCATTTGCACCAGAGAATTGTGCTGCTACTGATCGTGGGTGATATCTACCTATTAATTATTTGAATCTTGTTTAATTGACTGTAGCGAAATAAATGTACTTATGTAATTTCTTTCTATAGTCAAATGTACCTCTCATCTTACCTTAGATTTTAATTAACAATTTTGTTCCTCGTCGTCATTGTTAAGATTAACTATACGAACTACAAATCCTATATACAAATCCATTTAGAGCCTTAACAGCAATACAATATTGTCACAGTTTGAATTAAATTCTCATAATGTGACGTGCTGTGAAAAATTATGCTATGCTCTTGGAGTTTGGTGAATAGTATACTCTCTCTCTTTCACATGAGAGTGGGATCCACACGTCGTGGAATCCGTGTGGAACCCACCTTTACGTAAGAGGAGGAGCATACTGTTCACTATGTTTTAGGAGTATAGAATAATCACTCGACAAGCTAGACTTATATATCTATATTATATGCTGAAACCGGAGTTTTGGTGTCTTGGGTCATAAAATTCCCCTCTTTTTTGTGCCTCTAAGTTTGGGTTAGTTGATATTTTGGTTGCTGTACAAAGTTTTAATTGGTGTTTCAAATTAAATCACATTTTGAGGATTTTTGTGAATTCAAATCAAAGATGATGTACACAAAAAGCCCTTATCTCTTTTTCTTCATACATGGTGAGCAAGAATTGGTGCTAAAATTGAAGGGGTGATGGACAGTACTGAGAGGGAAGAAGATTCGGGGAGAGATGGGAGAGGAGGAGAGAAGAAGGGGCAGAGCGAGGGAAGAGAGGGAAAAGGTACTTTTCCTTTTTAATTTTCTTTTTTTTTGTCTTACTTATCCGCATAATCAGCTTATTCATTTCTTAAAATGAAATGGGCCATATATTTTCCTCTGGAGTCTCTAAAGTACTCTAAAATGATTTCATAATATCTCCGCCCCTAAATTGATTCCTACTTACTAAATTGTTGGTTAGGCTAGCTGGTGAGTGGGTTTTATACCCATAAAATTACATTTTATAGCTGATAATGTGCAAGTTATTAAGGTCTTTTGTGTTAAATTTTAGTTAAATTTTCATTTTTCTTTTATTTTTCAAGATAATCTAGAGTTAAGGCCAAAACAGTAAATTTTATATTACAAGCGCAGAAACAGAAGCCTTCAGCACAGCGGCGCTAGAGTTGGGCGCAGCTGCGTTTTCTCGCATTTTTAGTTGGTCATTTACTATTATGGTGGGACCCGTTGGGAGTTATAGCCAGCAATTATGCGATCTAAAAAAGGAAAAATCTAAATTAAAAGCAGTTGGATACATTGGGAAAAAGGTAGAGAGAACAATATATACATAAAACTTAGAGAGTTTTGCACCATCGGAGGAGAACAAGAGGCAAAGATCAGCAATTGGAAGGAAAATAGCAGAGCTAGAATGAGAGGAGGAAGAATTGTCTTCATTACATTTTTTCTCTTCCTTTTTATCACGATTCTTTATACTTTGATATGTATGATACTTTGTGGACCATGATGTTCTTCAATTTAATTATGAGCTAAATGTTTTTTTTAAGGCTTCAATGGATCTCTATGTTTAATTTGAGTTAAGTTGTTACCTGATGGTTGTTGATGTTTGCATTTGGGATTGTCTATCATATTGGTAATTAATTTATTAATTACCTGAACAGTAATTAACTTGGTATCTTGTATAGAGTTGAGAGATGAAGCATGAGAATAGACATCTTTATGATAACGTGTTTGTGGTTTTTACTTGATGGAAATCATAATATTTGTGAACAAGATAGAAATATACTTGTTTACCATATGTTAATTCATTGTTAATTCAATTCACATAAAGATATAGTGCTTGATTAATTTGGATGTTCTTCCTAGTTCTATTCCTTGATTGGTAAATTTAGGAAAATTTGTTGTATGGTAATCGAGAGATACTTATCAACGCTAATAAGAATTCTCAGTTAATAGTACGTTGCTAGCACTGCGAAATAAATGTGATAAATTGATTCGATTAATAGCATAGAGTGAAGTTGCAGTCTTAAACCTTCATTTAAGTTGATAATCTTTGACTTTTAATAAATTAGTGGTAATTTTCAATGAATTAATTTTACCAACATATTTCAAATCATGAGTTTAGCTAAGATTAATGTTAATCAAAGTTATTTTAATTGTATTTGTTGAATGCAAATTCTCGTGAGATCGATACTTTACTTATATTATATTACTTGTTGATCATGTATGTTTATACTCGTATACTTATATAGAAAATAGCTAACACTAGCTTTTGGCAAACAATCATCTAGCTTATGAGCTCTTGGGTTTGTCTATGAAGCTTAAGGTGGTCGATGGTCGATCTTGTTAATTAGCAGTTTTGCTATGCATATAATGTAGAGGATGAAAGTTTGAAGAATTCCTACAGCACATGCTATTAATTGTCGCCATGAAAGGAAAATAAATAAAATTGAAGAAGACTACATAGAGAAGTAATTAAGAAACTAAGGAGAGAGAAATAATGAGTTGAAGCTGACTAGGCTATTATGTGGCAAACAACATTAAATTGGGCTCATGTGGGAGTCAACCCTTAAATTGGGATAAATGGTTCAAATTTAGAGAATTTCACTTTTTAGAGTAACCTAGGTACTCTAGAGGTGTCGTATCACATAACACTTGTTTTATATCAGCTAAATCAATATTATCGTATATTTTTTTGGCAAAAAATTATAAAATAATTAATCTGAAATATTTTTATTTGTTTGATAATGCAAATGTAAGTAAAAAAATTGAGTAATCAAAATAAAAATCATCCCCTAATACAATGATAAAATTAAACATCAATTAACCTCTTAAACTTTACTAATATTTCTATATTTTATTTTCTCTGAATTTCATCAGATAATATTCTATGTTTTACAAGTATGTATCTTTGTTGGGAAATTTTTTCTATAATTCTCTATATTTGTACATAAAAGAAGTAATCTATGCTATACGCATACAACTAATTTTTAGAACTGTACAAATGATTCGTTCAATTTAAACGGATTGAGATTCAAATCTTATAAAAAGGTTCATTAGCGTAACGGGCTATATACCTTGTACAACTTGATCCCAAACAATGACTTTGTGTTTCAGTGCATCAATTAATCTTATAAATTAAATAGCTTGATTTAAACAGTCTGAGATAAAAATTTAAAAAAATGGGTCCTAATGAACTATGTACCATTACCTTGTACAACTTGATCTCAAACAATGACTTCGTGTTTATTTTTATTTTACTGAATATGACTTCGTGTTTCATTACATAATTAATCTGATAAAATTACTCGATTGATCTCACCCCCCTTCCTGCATATTCCTTGTACAATTTGATCTCAAAGAATGACTTTACATCATTAATCTTATCTAATAACTTGACTCCTTTTTGTTTTCTCTATTTTTCATTTAATACTTCCTTGTCTCAAAATTAGATATACAATTTGATTTTTGAGACCGAACGACAGTATATTAGACTTTAAATTGATGTGAATTTATTTAATTTTAGTTGATACAATTATTATAATTGTATAAAATATAACAGAAACTATTAATCACAAAATTTATTTTATTCTAAATTTTTATAAGTCATATCAATTTTGAAGTTTAATATATCATTGTTTAAACTCGAAAATCAAATTGTATCTCTAATTTGACAACAAAAAGAGTATTCAAATCCCATTTTATTACTGTATTGCGTAATTATTGGTTTACTAACATGATGCATGCCTTTATGAATCCAACATTTCAACTCATTGGATCCCCCAAAGCAAAAACCTAATCCAATTCATCTGAATCAACCTAAAAAGTACAAAATCTTCAGTTGAAAAAATTGTACAAACCGTACGTGTAAAAGCAAAATAATCAAGGATGTTGGCTGTTTTTCAGCCCTTTAGTGACCCCAAACTCCCTACAAAAACCCGTTCATTCTACTTTAGATTACATACCATCATAGTAAAATGTCTCTCAAAAACTTGCAGCTACTCTTCTTCCTTGGAGTGGTGGTTCTCATCACTCCCTCCCTTGCTGATCATTACCCTAAACCACTAATTCACAAACCACCACCGGTGCACAAGCCCCCACCGGAACACAAACCACCATCGGTGCACAAACCACCACCGGAACACAAGCCTTTAGTACCGCCATATGGCCACTTCCCGGGGCATGGTACCCCATAAGCTCCCATTAGCCATACACGCTGCATGCCAACTGTGAGTTTACTAATAATATTGTACTAGTTGTTATTTAAATAAGAATTGCTGCTTAATGAAGTTGTGCTTCATTATCATGCAGTAACATTTCTACTGAGAATGAATGCTCATGGGATCACTCCAGTGCATTTTCAATTTACATGTTCTAAGTTATGAGTTGTACTTGAGTAATAAATCAGTGACCGGTACTAGTAGAACATGTACTCCAGAAATTTCAAAATATAATTATTATCAACTTTTTAATGTCTAACTTAAAAAAAAATTCATATTCAAAATTGACAAAGTCGTTTAATTAATCAAATACAATGATTAATATTTAAAAAGTACTATTTATATATAAAAAAATATTATTTCATAATTTTAAATAAATTACGTCACTTTTGAGTTTGAAAATATTTCAAATTAATTTTTAAAAATTAATAATAATTTTATAATTTAAAATAGAAGGAACATTACCTATTTATGCGGATTTTTTTTTCGTTGATTGGACCATTCACGTACTTCCACGGAAAATGACACCATTTTAAGTTTTAAAATGGAAGAATGGTTTCTTCAGGACAAAATGAATAACTATATATATATTCTCTACCTTCCAAAATATAGGATCAGTAATTAGCCTACAACATGCCAATCAGAATAATAAAAAAGTATTAGCCTACAACAAAATGCAATAATCAATAGCTGATGTTTATTAGGAAAACCCTGTTTTTGGCTAATTTATTTGCATACTATATATATATTGTTAAGGGAATTACAAAATTAGTTTCATTTCCTCCTAACACCAGGCATATTTTCTTATTATCTTCTAAAGTAAATCTATATATTTATGATCTTGTAAAGGAATACTTGTTTCTACATTTTTTTCATGATTAATTTATTTTGTGGGATAATTCCTTTATTGGTGAAGTACTATATATGAAAAATAATTATAATTTGAAAATTAATGAAACAGTTATCAATTATCTTTAGGTATGATTATAGCAAGAAAAAATGGGATTTAACCGAACTGTCAAACTTCAACTTGAAATAGTTGATAAAATTTTAAGCCTATTCATGGTTTGGTTAGGACACTATCAAAAAAGTGAGTATTTTGAGATAAAAATTTAGAGACGGACAAACTTCTGTCTCAAAAATTCTGACTTTGCGACAGATTTTACACTGAATTTTGAAACCTAAATATTCTGCATCAAAAATATCTTAGAAATAAGATCGGAGACGGATTCAACCATCTCAAACAGATTCTGAAATGAATTATCTGTCTGAAATACATGCTTTTAAAATTTTTATTTATTTAAAAAATTAATTTGAGAAGGATTAGAAACCAATTTTTTGGTCTCAGTTTTTAGGAATTTTTTTATTTATTGAAAATTTGAGCTTGAAACGAATTAGAAAGCGAATCTACAGACTCAAACATTGCAACCTACAAATTTATCTTGGTCTCCAATTCCTCTCCCCTTTTTAGGTATCAATTTTTCAAAAATTTTGCTTCTCAATCTTTCAGCTCTTGCGCTCTTCTCCTTACTCTCACCTCCACCTAGGCCCTTCCGCCTCCTACAATCTCCTGCCCCCTTCGCTTCCTACTTCGCCTATTCCCCCTCACCTGCTCAGGCTGTCCTCAAACTCACAAGATCGATTTTCAGCCATTGATTACTTAGTACTCCACTTCGTTTTCTATCTAGGCACACACATTGACATATATATGGAGATGATCCACAATCAGCGTTGGTTGTAAGTCTTTTTTTTAGCCAACTGATCTTTCATTATTAATTTCAAATATGGACGGTTAAGAGCATCTTTAACGGACTATCCCATAGACTATATTTAATCTATATGATATCAATAAATATTTTTTAGTCTTCAATCATTTCAGCAGATGGACTATCCCGTGAACTATAATATAAAAAAATTAAAATAATCAATAAATTCAAAAAAAACTCCTATTATCATTCTACTCTCACATTTAAATATAATTAAATTTATAGTCCATGAACTATCTAGTTCCTAGATTTAGTCTTTTAAGGGTTTCAAATATAGTACGAGATTATATTTAGTCTATCTGCTGGAAAGAAAAGTTAAATCTAGACTATATTTAGTCTAGAAATTCATTGATGAATATGCTCTAATAGAATAATTTTCTCCTTCCTATCTACCAATGTACTTTACTCCTTAATTACTTTATCCGGTAATTTTATGTGACGCCCCCAAATCTGGGCCCACACAGCCCAAACTTGAGTCGTCAAAATACTACAACAAAATTATTACAACAAAGCACAACGTACAACAATACAGTGTATAATAATACACAACTAAGTCTTCACTATTATTGTCACACTATTTTACAAAACGTGAAGACTATGATAACTATTCCTCGGACCCTCACTCCATTCCCCGGCTAGACCCTGTTATGTTTTCATCTCCTGTTGAAAAACAATGGAACAAAAGAAAGGGTGAGCTCAAATAGCCCAGTAAAGAATATCATGACTAAGATAATGACGAATAAATTATCATTAGTCTTCAACAGTTGAGTTCTTGATAGAATACAATAGACTACAAGGTTTATATCAAAAACTGCAGTTAAATTCTTAAACAACGTTCAGATCAATAATAGCAGCGGAATGAGTAATCTATTAGAAGAATAATGCAGACTATAATGTCCACTCGGTTCTCTTTTTAGGAAAAACATCATCAACTTTTATCATCTGAAATATCATTAGTCAAGATAATACAAATTCACAGTTCCTGATCATAATCATGCAGATCAACAGTTCATCTTTGCACTACGGGCCAAAGATATTCAATATAGCACCAACGGTCATGATTATACCAGATTCAGCCTTTGGTCATAATCATACCAATCAACAGTTCATCTTTGCACTACGGGCCAAATAGAACTTTCACCACGTGCCATAAAAGACACCGAACAGATGTATCGCCTTTAACCTATTATATCGCCTTTAACCTATCATCTGTTCAACAAATATATCACATTTGTGCCCCCGGCCACAGATATTCACAACAGCTTGATTTTTGGATGATTAGAATGATATAAATGATGAACAGAAGAAATAGGATAACAATAAGTATCGGAAGTTTACTTTGTACAGATTCAAATAATGTCCAAATTGTCAACATGATGTGGAGTGAAATTTAAAAATGATATTCAAGATCCACAGTTCAGAATAACAGTTACATTTCAATAGAAAGGCTCACGTAAATAGGAAGGTTCAGTTGAAATAATGAAGTTCAACTATTATGGAACATATAATATTTTCAGGAATTATAGAAGCAATAGTTCCATAATATATTTCGATTTAGGAGTATGAAAGAAAATAATATCCCTTACCGTAGCAGGTTTGATTAACAAAAGGTGAAGGAAATTAATACAAAGGGTTATTCACCAACACGCAACAATCCGCTCCGTAAGGTTATTCCCACAATTTAATAGAATTTGAGTACAAAGAGTTATTCACCAAACAGGCGGCAATCCGCCCCGTAAGGTTATTCTCAGAGATTAATAATGAATGAATACGAAAGGTTATTCACCAACAGGCGGCAATCCGCTCCGTAAGGTTATTCCCACAATTTAATACATGGAAATAAAAGGCACGTCTTATGAGTAAGGAAGAAACAATATTATTATCGAGAATCAAATAATGATAATCCCTTACCATAGTACGTTTGAATAATGGAAGATGAAAAAGATGGTATCCCTTACCGTAGCAGGTTTGATTAACAAAAGGTGAAGGAAATTAATACAAAGGGTTATTCACCAACAGGCGGCAATCCGCTCCGTAAGGTTATTCCCACAATTTAATAGAATTTGAGTACAAAGAGTTATTCACCAAACAGGCGGCAATCCGCTCCGTAAGGTTATTCTCAGAGATTAATAATGAATGAATACGAAAGGTTATTCACCAACAGGCGGCAATCCGCTCCGTAAGATTATTCCCACAATTTAATACATGAAAATAAAAGGCACGTCTTATGAGTAAGGAAGAAACAATATTATTATCGAGAATCAAATAATGATAATCCCTTACCATAGTACGTTTGAATAATGGAAGATGAAAAAGATGGT
The DNA here is from genome assembly GCA_947179155.2 of Hedera helix. Taxonomy (NCBI): domain Eukaryota; kingdom Viridiplantae; phylum Streptophyta; class Magnoliopsida; order Apiales; family Araliaceae; genus Hedera; species Hedera helix. Next base: position 31,074,483 of record OX359281.1, read on the forward strand.
ATCCCTTACCTCAACACGTGACTGGATATTGATTTAAATGAGGTTGATTAACTTGAACAGTACACGTATACTTATAGATCTTCACAAATACTCAAGATGACTTAAGCACACTTAGAGAGAACTTTCACAAGAAGTATTTAGAGAGAGAAAGAAAGAACAAGTAAGGAAGTTTATGAAAAATCCTTAAGTTAAGGCTTCTATTTATAGCCAAAAATCTTATCATTCATTTAATCTAAACCATTCATTTAAAGATCATCTTTTAATCTACACCATCCATTTCAAATATTATATTATCTTTAATCTACACCATTCATTTCATATCACCTAATAATCACCTAACTTTATATTATAAACAAATCAATTTAATTATTCAACAATAATTCACACTTTAATCTACACCATTCATTTCATATCACCTAATAATCACCTAACTTTATATTATAAACAAATCAATTCAATTATTCAACAATAATTCACACTTTAATCTACACCATTCATTTCATATCACCTAATAATCACCTAACTTTATATTATAAACAAATAACTTTATCAATTCAATTATTATGACTAATTGTTATAAATACAGTATAGTTAGCTCTTAGATATCAAGTCAATAAATTAATGAAATACAACTGTTTAAATAACATCATAATAGAGATAACAATAATGTAAAATAAAGCATACGTTACTGTGTAATGACAATTATTGATTCAATAATGTGAATTACTGTGCATATTTTACTGTGACAATTATTAGGTTCAATAATTTTAAAAACAGTGCAACAACAATTATTGACTCAATGATATAAAATACAGTGTAATGACAATTATTAAATCAATAATGCAAAATACTGTGTAATAACAATTATTGAATTGATAATATAAAATATTATGCAGTGACAATTATCGATGAAATGATGCGTAATCAGTTACGGTGTCAATTATCAGACCAATAATATGAGACACTATGCAATACCGTGTGTTACTGTAGAGTACCGAGTGCTACAGAAAATACCAATAACTACCGTATGCTAATATTCTTTTATCACCGGTATTTTAACAGTTCCGTTGACTATTTTTATTTAAAAAGGTTATTTCTGTCGTTTTCTATATCCGACAAATATTCCGTTGTGGGGTCCACCAATAATTTGTTATTTCGGCGCCGTCGGACCAAACGAATATTCCCCGACCAAACGAATATTCCCCGACAAAGCGAATATTGTCCGACAAAATAAAATTTGCACATAACATCCTTAACTTTTAACTTTATCGATTTAACCACTTACTGTTTCAAAAAATATATATATGAAGAAAAATTAAATTTTGTATTTCATAAAATTCGGGGTCTTACAACCTCCCCTCCTTATGAAATTTCGTCCCCGAAATTGACGTACCTGACATATCGAAGAGGTAAGGATACTTAGATTTCATCTCAGATTCTAGCTCCCAGGTCATTTCCTCAGTATCTTGGTTCCTCCATAAAACCTTAACTTGAGGTATAACCTTTAGGCGTAGGATCTGCTCCTTCTTATCCAGGATCTTAACAGGTACCTCCTCGTACGTTAAATCCTCTGCTATAACGTCTGGTTCTAACTCAATGACGTGGTTTGGGTCCTTCACATATTTACGTAACATAGATATGTGAAAAACGTTATGGATGCGAGACATACTTGGTGGTATGGCTAGTCTGTAGGCTACAGTTCCTATTCGATCGAGGATTTCAAATGGGCCAATAAATCGAGGGTTGAGTTTTCCTCTCTTTCCGAATCTCGTAACCCCTTTCCATGGAGAAACACGTAAGAATACATGATCTCCGACGTTGAAGCTTTCGTCTCTCTGATGAAGATCAGCATAACTCTTTTGTCGTTCTTGTGCGGTCTGTATTCGTTGTCGGATCATTTGGATCTTTTCGGTCGTCAAGCGTACCAACTCGGGTCCCAACAATTTTACTTCTCCTACCTCATTCCAACATATTGGAGAGCGACACTTCCTCCCATACAAAGCCTCGAATGGAGCTATGCCTATGCTTGCTTGGTAACTGTTGTTGTAAGAAAATTCCACCAATGGCAAGTACTTATCCCAACTTCCTTTGAAGTCTAATACACAAAGTCTCAAAAGATCTTCGAGGGTCTGGATCGTCCTTTCCGATTGTCCGTCCGTTTGAGGATGGTATGCAGAACTAAAACGTAGTTCAGTGCCCATAGCTTTTTGTAGACTGATCCAAAAGCGTGAAGTGAATCTAGGATCTCGATCAGAAACTATGGAAACTGGCATGCCATGCAATCTCACGATTTCATTTATGTACATACCGGCAAGACGTTCAAGTGAAAAGTTTTCTCGTATAGGCAAGAAATGAGCAGATTTGGTCAATCTATCTGCGATCACCCAAATTGCATCTAAGCCTTGAGAAACTTTTGGAAGACCCGTCACGAAGTCCATATTGATGTGTTCCCACTTCCATTCGGGAACTTCAAGTGATTGTAATGGACCTTTAGGAACTTGATGCTCTGCCTTGACACGTTGACAAGTTAGGCACCTTGAGATAAACTCCGCAATCTCTCTTTTCATATTGTTCCACCAAAATGTATGTCGAAGATCTCGATACATCTTGGTACCTCCTGGGTGAATTGCAAACGGCGTGTTGTGTGGCTCCATCATGATTTTATGCTTTAATTCAGGATCGTTAGGAACACAGAGTCGAGAGTTGACTCGAAGTATTCATTTCTCGTCGATTCTTGCTTCGGGAATGGCACCTTCTTGTACTTTCTTTATCATGTTTATCAGTTCCGGATCGGTAGCTTGAGCAGCTTTAATTTTATCGATTAAAGTTGGTTCTACTCGCACGTGAGCAATCTTCGAGTGATTCCCTGGTGTCTTTAGCTCTATCTCCATCTTTTGCAAGTCGTACAAAATACACTTTTGTGTTGTCAGCAGTGCACTTGTACTTGCATAAGATTTTCTGCTCAAAGCGTCAGCTACAACGTTCGCCTTTCCCGAGTGATACTGGATTGTGTGGTCATAATCCTTTAACAGCTCAAGCCAACGTCGTTGTCGCATGTTGAGTTCCTTCTGGGTGAAGAAATACTTGAGACTTTTATGATCCGTATAGATATCCACTTTTTCTCCGTACAAGTAGTGTCTCCAGATCTTCAACGCGAAAACGACTGCTGCCAACTCTAGATCATGAGTAGGATAATTTTTCTCATAATCTTTGAGTTGTCGAGAGGCGTAGGCTATAACCTTTCCATGTTGCATAAGGACACAGCCTAGACCTTTGCCAGAAGCATCGCTGTAGATAACAAATTCTCCTGATCCTGATGGTATGGTCAGAACAGGAGCTGAAAACAGTCTCTTCTTGAGTTCTTGGAAACTTTTCTCGCATTCCTCGCTCCATATGAATTTTGTGCTTTTCCGAGTAAGCTGCGTTAATGGAGTGGCGATTCGAGAAAATCCTTCTACGAATCTCCGATAATAACCAGCTAGACCCAGAAAACTTCGAACTTCGGTTACTGTTTTGGGTTGTTCCCAATTTAGTACCGTTTCAATCTTCGCAGGATCGACTGATATTCCTTGACTAGAAATCACATGCCCAAGAAACGCGACCTCCTCAAGCCAGAACTCACATTTCTTCAACTTGGCATATAATTTGTTTTCACGGAGCTTTTGTAGTATCAATCTCAGGTGTTGTTCATGATCCTCGCGACTCTTGGAGTATATGAGGATGTCATCAATAAAGACAACCACAAAATGATCCAAATGTTCCTTGAATATCCGGTTCATCATGTCCATGAAAGCTGCAGGAGCATTAGTTAGTCCAAAAGGCATGACTAAGAACTCATAATGCCCATAACGAGTTCTGAAAGCAGTCTTTGGAATGTCCTCAGCTTTAACCTTTAACTGATGATATCCAGAACGGAGATCAATCTTTGAGAAATGTTGAGCGCCTTGCAATTGATCAAACATGTCATCAATCCGAGGTAACGGGTACCTGTTCTTGATGGTGACATGGTTCAATTCTCGGTAGTCAATGCACAATCTCATACTCCCGTCTTTCTTCTTCACAAATAGAACAGGAGCACCCCAAGGTGATGCACTCGGACGAATGAAACCGGTATCCAACAATTCCTGTAGTTGGACTTTTAACTCTTGAAGTTCAATGGGAGCCATTCGGTATGGAGCTTTGGAAATGGGCTTGGTACCGGGTTCAAGATCAATATAAAATTCAATTTCACGGTTTGGGGGTAAGCCAGGAAATTCTTCAGGAAAAACGTCAGGAAACTCATTAACAATGGGAATATCATTCAAGTTTGACGTATTTTTGTTCAAATCAGTGACATGAGCTAAAAAGGCTTGACATCCGTTTTTCAATAAACGAATGGCTTTATGGCTAGAAATAACAGTTATAGATTTCAATGGTTTAGTTGCTTGAATTTGCATGACAGGTTGATTAGGAATATGAAAACTAATAATCTTATGAAAACAATCAATTTTAGCATGATGGGTAGTCAACCAATCAATTCCAAAAATCACATCAAATTCACGCATCTCCAAAGAAATAAGGTCAACAGGTAATGTAAGGTTGTTGATTTGAACTAGGCAAGATTTATAGATAGTAAATGTAATAGGTATTTCTCCCAATGAGGTTTCAACTGATAAGACAAGATTTAAGTTTTCAATAGTCAAATTTAAACGTTGAGTACATATAGGTGAGATAAAAGAGTGGATAGAGCCAGTATCTAATATGGCATAGACTTCACGAGAATTTATGAATAGCTTACCGGTTATCACCTCATTCGGTTTCTTGACTGTTATCGTCAAATCGAATCCCGAATACTTCATTCGGATCTTCACGTATTTCAACCATGGGAATACCACTGAATAATTTTCTAGCAAACTGTTTCTCGGGTTCATCAACTTCATCAGTAGTAAGGTACCAATGATTTCCATTAAAATAGTATTTTCGATAGACTGCAGTTTCCACGATAGTGACTAACTTAACCTGAATTCCTCTAAATTGTAACGCCCAAAAGTATAGAAACATCATTTTTAAATAATCTTGAAAATCATAGCTGGAACACCATAAATCCCAAAGACTAATATGAAAAGTCCATATATTCTGATCCTTTGTTATAGAGCATAACCAGGTGATATCACTCTCCCAATTAGTGAGTAAATTAAAGGCAATAATTTCCGCAAGTTCGTTACTTCCTTTAATTGCTTCTAAGAATGGATCTGGAACGACTGTAGCAGAGCTTTCACCTTCATCCTTACTGGATAGAACACGCATAATTTTTGCCTTAGGCAAATGATTCAACTCTGAGTTTGTAAGAAGATTATTCGTCGCCTCTTGTTTTGCAGCTACATTTGTTTCGGTAATTTTCATAGTTAACCTCCTGATTTCCAGATGCCATACTTAACTGTGGTCACAAAATAAATGTTAGTTCAAATAAACTGACTCATCTCTTCATGTTCCTACATTCAAATCGATTCATTAGATAAAAAAAATCTAATTTAGGTAGGACACACTAGTAATTGATTCTATTCGTCTCTCCCCTCCTAGTTCTAACCCCAGATCTCCATTAAAGACCATATCCCTAAGCTCTGATACCAACTGTGACGCCCCCAAATCGGGGCCCACACAGCCCAAACTTGAGTCGTCAAAATACTACAACAAAATTATTACAACAAAGCACAACGTACAACAATACAGTGTATAATAATACACAACTAAGTCTTCACTATTATTGTCACACTATTTTACAAAACGTGAAGACTATGATAACTATTCCTCGGACCCTCACTCCATTCCCCGGCTAGACCCTGTTATGTTTTCATCTCCTGTTGAAAAACAATGGAACAAAAGAAAGGGTGAGCTCAAATAGCCCAGTAAAGAATATCATGACTAAGATAATGACGAATAAATTATCATTAGTCTTCAACAGTTGAGTTCTTGATAGAATACAATAGACTACAAGGTTTATATCAAAAACTGCAGTTAAATTCTTAAACAACGTTCAGATCAATAATAGCAGCGGAATGAGTAATCTATTAGAAGAATAATGCAGACTATAATGTCCACTCGGTTCTCTTTTTAGGAAAAACATCATCAACTTTTATCATCTGAAATATCATTAGTCAAGATAATACAAATTCACAGTTCCTGATCATAATCATGCAGATCAACAGTTCATCTTTGCACTACGGGCCAAAGATATTCAATATAGCACCAACGGTCATGATTATACCAGATTCAGCCTTTGGTCATAATCATACCAATCAACAGTTCATCTTTGCACTACGGGCCAAATAGAACTTTCACCACGTGCCATAAAAGACACCGAACAGATGTATCGCCTTTAACCTATTATATCGCCTTTAACCTATCATCTGTTCAACAAATATATCACATTTGTGCCCCCGACCACAGATATTCACAACAGCTTGATTTTTGGATGATTAGAATGATATAAATGATGAACAGAAGAAATAGGATAACAATAAGTATCGGAAGTTTACTTTGTACAGATTCAAATAATGTCCAAATTGTCAACATGATGTGGAGTGAAATTTAAAAATGATATTCAAGATCCACAGTTCAGAATAACAGTTACAATTCAATAGAAAGGTTCACGTAAATAGGAAGGTTCAGTTGAAATAATGAAGTTCAACTATTATGGAACATATAATATTTTCAGGAATTATAGAAGCAATAGTTCCATAATATATTTCGATTTAGGAGTATGAAAGAAAATAATATCCCTTACCGTAGCAGGTTTGATTAACAAAAGGTGAAGGAAATTAATACAAAGGGTTATTCACCAACAGGCAGCAATCCGCTCCGTAAGGTTATTCCCACAATTTAATAGAATTTGAGTACAAAGAGTTATTCACCAAACAGGTGGCAATCCGCCCCGTAAGGTTATTCTCAGAGATTAATAATAAATGAATACGAAAGGTTATTCACCAACAGGCGGCAATCCGCTCCGTAAGGTTATTCCCACAATTTAATACATGGAAATAAAAGGCACGTCTTATGAGTAAGGAAGAAACAATATTATTATCGAGAATCAAATAATGATAATCCCTTACCATAGTACGTTTGAATAATGGAAGATGAAAAAGATGGTATCCCTTACCGTAGCAGGTTTGATTAACAAAAGGTGAAGGAAATTAATACAAAGGGTTATTCACCAACAGGCGGCAATCCGCTCCGTAAGGTTATTCCCACAATTTAATAGAATTTGAGTACAAAGAGTTATTCACCAAACATGCGGCAATCCGCTCCGTAAGGTTATTCTCAGAGATTAATAATGAATGAATACGAAAGGTTATTCACCAACAGGCGGCAATCCGCTCCATAAGGTTATTCCCACAATTTAATACATGGAAATAAAAGGCACGTCTTATGAGTAAGGAAGAAACAATATTATTATCGAGAATCAAATAATGATAATCCCTTACCATAGTACGTTTGAATAATGGAAGATGAAAAAGATGGTATCCCTTACCTCAACACGTGACTGGATATTGATTTAAATGAGGTTGATTAACTTGAACAGTACACGTATACTTATAGATCTTCACAAATACTCAAGATGACTTAAGCACACTTAGAGAGAACTTTCACAAGAAGTATTTAGAGAGAGAAAGAAAGAACAAGTAAGGAAGTTTATGAAAAATCCTTAAGTTAAGGCTTCTATTTATAGCCAAAAATCTTATCATTCATTTAATATAAACCATTCATTTAAAGATCATCTTTTAATCTACACCATCCATTTCAAATATTATATTATCTTTAATCTACACCATTCATTTCATATCACCTAATAATCACCTAACTTTATATTATAAACAAATCAATTTAATTATTCAACAATAATTCACACTTTAATCTACACCATTCATTTCATATCACCTAATAATCACCTAACTTTATATTATAAACAAATCAATTCAATTATTCAACAATAATTCACACTTTAATCTACACCATTCATTTCATATCACCTAATAATCACCTAACTTTATATTATAAACAAATAACTTTATCAATTCAATTATTATGACTAATTGTTATAAATACAGTATAGTTAGCTCTTAGATATCAAGTCAATAAATTAATGAAATACAACTGTTTAAATAATATCATAATAGAGATAACAATAATGTAAAATAAAGCATACGTTACTGTGTAATGACAATTATTGATTCAATAATGTGAATTACTGTGCATATTTTACTGTGACAATTATTAGGTTCAATAATTTTAAAAACAGTGCAACAACAAATATTGACTCAATGATATAAAATACAGTGTAATGACAATTATTAAATCAATAATGCAAAATACTGTGTAACAACAATTATTGAATTGATAATATAAAATATTATGCAGTGACAATTATCGATGAAATGATGCGTAATCAGTTACGGTGTCAATTATCAGACCAATAATATGAGACACTATGCAATACCGTGTGTTACTGTAGAGTACCGAGTGCTACAGAAAATACCAATAACTACCGTATGCTAATATTCTTTTATCACCGGTATTTTAACAGTTCCGTTGACTATTTTTATTTAAAAAGGTTATTTCTGTCGTTTTCTATATCCGACAAATATTCCGTTGTGGGGTCCACCAATAATTTGTTATTTCGGCGCCGTCGGACCAAACGAATATTCCCCGACCAAACGAATATTCCCCGACAAAGCGAATATTGTCCGACAAAATAAAATTTGCACATAACATCCTTAACTTTTAACTTTATCGATTTAACCACTTACTGTTTCAAAAAATATATATATGAAGAAAAATTAAATTTTGTATTTCATAAAATTCGGGGTCTTACATTTTACCTATGGTTAATTATGCTTGAGATTCCTTCTCTATTTTTTAAAATTTAAGATTTATAGCTTTTCTTTTATTAAACATATTAGTTTGTGACTAATTGCGGGTCCTTTTATTTATGCCAGCACATAGGTTAAAAAAAATATTAGATGTATTATTATTATTGACTACGATTCATTTTATTCAAGTATTTTTCTTTTTTTCCTCATTCTATGTACGTGATCAGCCTAAAAAAAACTAAGTTATACAAGAATTTGAAAATGGATTTGCCATGGTTGAAGACATTTGTTGCGGATAGGAAGCAAAGAAACATTTTGTTAACCAAACAGTTGCGAATAATAAGTAAAAATTTTATTTTTTTAAGGGCAAAGATGAAATTTTAAATTTAATAAGTGGAGCAACAAAGAGTTGTGGATACTTATTTAGACCCTTTTAATTTGGAGCGTTCATAGTTGAAATTAATGATAAGAGATCAGTTGGCTGAAAAAAGACTCACAACCAGCTATAGCTATGGATCATCGCTCTACATACGCACACACATATATATGGATGGATGGATTTGGACAGCATGCAGTATTCCCAATACAAAGTCCAAGTCCATTAGGCTTGCATCACCTAACCCAAGCCCAAGACACTACAAAATAGTTAGTGAAAACCCCAACTCAGTCCACTCATATTTAAACTCTGTGATCTCAATATTATATATAATTTTTGAATACTTTGTACACATAAAATTTAGCGTCATGCTATATTTGTCCATTTTTGTCTCTCTTAATGTTTTAGCGTTTTAGCCGAGTAGACATAATAACATGTTCATTAATATTACAATTTATAGGGCATTCCTTTAATGCATCTAGTTAACTAAAAAGTCCACATAAATAATCACGTATATCATTTTTTCTAAATTAAAATTCCTACCCTGTGTTGGGAGAGGATGTGATTAGTGGTGATTGTAAATTTATGCACAATTTAAAGATATTTTAGAAAATATACTTCGTTTGTAAGAAAAAGGAAGCGTTTAAAATTCGTACTTGTAATGTAATTAGTATTAGCGAGACGTGTTAGTAAAATCGCGTTATTATTTGAGAATATTATGTTATTTTATACTATTATTACAAGCTTAATTATCCGTATAAAGCACATGCCAGTTTTAAAAATTACATATTAGGGAATTAAAAATAACAATATGTACATTAACAAGTTTATTGATGAAAAATTACGTATTATTTTTTAGTGTAATTTAATGTGTAGTAAAAATACTATTTATAATGTATTAGAGTAAATTGAATGAGATTTTATACTATAAAGGTTTATAAATCAGGAAAGTTAATGGTCAAAATATTATAATATAAGTTGCTAAGTTCAAAAATAAAAATTGAAATATGACGTATGTAACAATATTAATGTGTTATTATCAATTAAAAGTATATTAAATTATGTTGTAACTAATTATTTATTGGTGAATAACATTTGATATTCTTTGGTATAAGAACAATGGATTTGTATTATTAAATTCTAATAATGGTTAAGGCAAAGTATTAATTGCATGTTTATTCATGTCCTAATCCATATATTTTGGATTGCCATACTTTGTAAGGATTTTATTCTAATGAAATAAAATCCATTTGCTTTTCAAAAATAAAAATAAAAATTAATTGCATATATAATCAGGATACATTGCATGTATAATAACGGTACATTAATTATATATATGATAAGAATACATTGTCCGCGTAGTAGTAAAATCAAAATAAATTGTTAAACTGGTGATTTAACAAAAATAAACCTTTAAATTACTGAATAGACTTAGGATCAAAGAAAACGATTCGGTGTTTGTCTAATTACATATTTGTATTGATTGATAATAAAAAGAATACTTTTTAGATTTACAATTGTTTTTCACAAATAAGATTAATTTTATAGATTGGAATTTGGAGGGAGTATTAATTATAGAGCAGTTGAGTTTGTTTCTGGTTGTTCATTACTTTGGGGAGTTAATGAAGATGAAAGACTGGTCAATGAGAACCACAAAATGTGCCCATTGTTTCAATTTTGAATAGCATTACCTATTTGTATGACTTCCCATTGTTTTGTACCCAAACTACACAGATAAACAATAAAATTAACTACTACCTTCAATCGATTCAAAATTATGTGACTAGATGAATGCCCTGTGCATTGACCAACAACAAAAAAGGACTATTTGTCCATTGAATGAGCCATTTAGTTTATTTATAACTTAACTGCCTTTAATCCGAATAAAAAATAAAAAAGATACTTTTTTTTAGGACAATTAAACATAACCATAGAAGTTGCTTTTCTCCTTTCTATTGACCAAAGAGTAATAGAAATACAAGTGCCCTTCTCTTTTGTTATTGGAGATTAAAATACCCTTTAATTGACCCATTTAGATGTTGACAGTCACAAATCTTATCATATTATTTTAAACCAACCACTCCCAGTCACATAACTGCATGGAGAGACGATTATTCAAGTCTCACAGTCATACTCCGTAAAAAAAAATCTCATTATAAAGTTTAGGAATATTAAGTATATAATTTTATTTTATGTATACTTCTATAAACTGTATTGGTTTAATCACATTAAATATTTTTTTCATTCCCTAATTAGTCCTATAATGACAATTTTACAGACTCTTTTTTTTCCTCTGAAGGTTGATTAATTTCCTAAAAAGGGATACTATTTAATCGTACCTTATTATTTTAGATTATATTGCTTATAAATGATCTTAGAAATAATATTATAGTCAATGATTTAACATTTTCGGACTAATTTAAAGTTAAATAAAATATTAAAGAATTAAATTAATATATATATAAATTAAAATAATCCGTTTTCAGACAATATAATTACGACAAACACAACCCCAAAGCAAAAAAGAATAAAATATAATAGTAATACTCATGTCATTGGAGTCCAGGGTACTAAGATATCATAAGTGTTAAAATTTTATATCGAATAAATAATATAAGTGTAAAAAAATTGTAGTACTATTATTTGTAGTACTTTCTTATGCAATTTTTCAATGGATTTGGTGACAATAAAATAAGTAGTACTATTATTTTAATACTGGATATTATAAATGACGACGGCCCATATTGATATGACCTATTTGCTTAGCTAACAAATTGTATATCAGGAGGGCTGTTTTGGTTTGAACTTTGAATATCCCTTCAATTCAAATATGTTTGATAAATGGCAGAAACGCGTCCACGTCATACGTCACACTCAATTTCCAACTGTCCAATAGAAGCTTCTCTTTGTTTTGAAATTGACCAAAATAGTTTAATCATTTTTAATACTTGAACATAAAATTAAATAGGGTCCGTTTAATGTGTGTCTTAAAGGCACACACTCAGGGGGGTGTATTTAATTAAGACTTTTAAAAACTCTTAAAGACTCTTTTTAAGTGACAGATTTTTGTAGAGTTCATTGACTTTAAAGACTTTTAAAATGACTTTTAAAGACTTCATGAAATAAGTGACATACTTTTATAGACTTTTTACTAAAGACTTTGATAGATTTTTATATACTTTTAATATATCTTGTAGCTTACATTATTAAGTATTTTGTTGAAGAGGTCGGACAATATGTTTTGAAGAAAACTATATAAATGATGAACTGGATAGATTGGTTTAGTCTGGAAGTATCTCCATCTTTACACCTTTGACATAATAGAGTATCACATAACCCAATGATCATAAATGGATAAAAAATTAAGGGAATAACTGATTTAGAGAAAATTACACACAACCCTATAATGAAAAAAGTTTATAAACCACATATAACTTTAAAATTTTCTATTGTTTTTTTACTACTAGTACATAAATATTGTAATTATAATTTTAACTCAACAACATAAAATGACATTCACAACTAAATGAAAGGAGGGGTTATTCATAAAAATTCTTCATAGAAACAGTTGCTAAAATGCGAACAATTCTATTAGACAGTTTACTTAGTATATCATTATTTATCAAAAGTTTTATAGGAGGCATTTTCAAATTACCAGTATAAATGACACCCAAAATATATTAAATCAACACTAACATGTAAGCTTCTACAGCTAATGAGGATGAACTATGCTATATTTTTATTCCCTAAATGCTAAGTTTTTGTAATTATTTTGTACTTAAATGTATTAATATTTATTTTAATTTGGTTTTGATATATTTTGTGAGTTTTCAATTAATTTATATTATTTATATTATTTTATGTTATTTTATACTATTTTTATTTGTTAGTTTTTAAGTATTTCTATTATTTTAAGAAAATTATTTATTATTATATATTTTTATTAATTTTATTTGTATTTATTTTATATTATTTTCATCTTCTCCCTTTCTCAAATATTTGAATTTTTTTGGCAAATATTTGAAAGTCTTTGAGTATGAGGCCAGACTTTGGAAGACTTTGAATATGAATAAATCTTTTTTTAAAGTCTATCAAACTCTACCATTTGATAGAAATCTTTAAAATCTATGACTTTTTGAATATCGAAATACTTTTATAGACTTTGTAAAAGTCTTAATTCAATACCACATAACTTTTAAAGACATTAAAAAAGTTGTAATTGAATACCACTAAACTTTTATAAACTCTTTAAATGTCTTGATTGAATACAACTAAAATTTTAAAGTCTTTATAAATTCTTACAAATCCTAATTGAATACTGTGACGACCCCAAATCCGGGTTCCTTTAACCCTAGACTTGGTACGTCACGATACATCATCTTCATACACGTTCTATAACTAATGCGGAATATATAAACATAAATTGTTTATTCTACAACATTTCCCAAGGTTTCTAACCTTAACTTACATATATACCTTTAGATTCATAAAAAGGTTTACAAAATTACTTACATCATATAACAATTTAGTTATAATGCATAACACTATAATCTTGTCTGTTGCTTCTGTCTCCGTCTCTCCTTGGACATTCGTATTATTCTGAAATTTGTTATCATGATATAGCAAGAGTGAGCAACTACTTTGCTCAGCAAGTTTAAATACGATAACGATATATCATGATTGAAAGAAAGAATAAGCTTTTGAAATTTCAACAATATAATAATTGTGAAAGAGTACGAGTCATAATTTCAATAATTGAATGACTGAATCAAGTAATGTTGAGTGTCAATAATGACCATGAACAATTTTAACTGAACCTTATGGTAATGAAGGTGATCAGCCTTTCACACCTGATGAACACATGCAACAAGCACTATGTGCGAATCAACAATTTAAAGATGTGGAATAATTATACAGAATTAAACCATAGCATGCTGGAAACGTAATAACTTGAATTTGAGTTAGGGACTTGAACAATAAAATAATATATCCTGCTCGAATATAAATTGAGTAGGGTTTAGGAAACTTGCCTGTTTGCTCAGCTACAATTAATGTCTAGCTTTAACTAACTGGCTTTGAAAGACCTAACATTAGTAAAGTTGGTCTAATAATTAGTACAGCGTATTTGTAAAACTATACGCTCATTAAGAAACTTATCTACCACAAATAAGTACTAACACATAATTTACATCAGTCAAAACAATATTATTAACCTTATAGACCCTCAATCATATTAGGTTAATAATTTAATAAGTTAGAAAATAATTTTCTCAAGTGTTAAACACTTATTAAACTATTAAACAATTTGTTATAATTGTTTAAACAAAAGAGTTAAAAGACATATTCTTTATTTCATTAAGTCTAATTTCATTTAATTACTATTTATCATTAATTAAATAGTAAGTAATTAACTACCTTTAGTTATTATTTAATAATAAATAATAACTTACTAGATTTATTTATTATTTAAAATTAATCAAATAATAAATAATTATATTATATTAAAAATAATCAAATATCTTTAGTTATTATTTAATAATAAATAATAACTAATTAACTAGATTCATTTATTATTTAAAGTTAATTAAATAATAAATAATAAAATTATATAGTAAATACTCAAATATCATTAGTTATTATTTTAATAATAAATAATAACTAACTGAATTTATTTATTATTTAAAGTTAATCAAATAATAAATAATTAAATAATCAATCTTAGTTGTCTTTAATTATTATTTAATAGTAATTAAATAATAATTAATTAATTTATCATCCTTGTTTATTATTTAATATTAATTAAATAATAATTAGTTTAATCATAAATTCAGAAGATATAATATTAACTAGATTAATATTTACAACATTTAAATATTAATCTTAAATACTTATTATATTTAAAAAATATAATATTCAACTAACTAGATTAATATTTACAACATTTAAATATTAATCCTAAATACTTATTATATTTGAAAAAAATATAATATTAAACTAACTAGATTAATATTTATAACCTTTAAATATTAATCCTAAATATTTATTATATTTGAAAAATATAATATTAAACTAACTAGATTAATATTTACAACATTAAATATTAATCCTAAATACATATTATATTTGGAAAATATAATATTCAATACCTAAATATCATTTTTGTATTATTATTATTTTTGTTATAATTTTAAATTAATTTTTAAACATTTAAATTAATTAAAATTATCCAGAATGGCAATTCTGTAAATAAGCCGAAAAACGAACGGAGGGGCAATTTCGTAATTACGCAGAAAAAAGACCGGAGGGGCAAAAATGTAATTTCGCTAAAAATCGGTGCACCGCGCATTGCGCGCGCCGACAAATTCAACGGCCCAAAACGGTGCCGTTTCGACGAAAGGCTGCTGGGTTCCGCGCCTTCGCGCGGTGTAAAAATTTTCTACGCCAAAACGACGTCGTTTTTCGGTCCGCGGCCGACAGTGAACAGGGTCGCGCGCATTGCGCGGCACGCCCTTTTTCTTCCCCCTTAGCAGATTATGAACAGTGGTTTTAATACACCACTTTAATAAAAATTATACCTTCAAGTAAGCTTTAAAAATCCGAAAAAATTACCAATCACTTAATATCAATTTATAACATGAAAATTTAATTTTTCATGATTTAATATTAAAAAATTTTTATAAAAAATTTTACATCACATAAACTACCACAAATCATAACTTTTTGTGTATAACTCCATTTTGAGTGATTCAAACTTTGTTTTTCTCATGATTTAATGTTCTATAATATTATAACATTAAATCTAAGTTTTATAAAAATATTTTTGGACATAAATTCCAAAACTTATTTACACACTATTAAATACATATTTTAGCATATAAAATATACCAAAATACAAACCAAGCATATTAAACTCAAGCATGGCATAAATATTACTAATACACATGACTAACTATATTAGCATATTTATACCAACATGATGGTTTATTTAATTTAAAACAAAGGTAGATTTAAAATAACCATTACCTCATTCTAATGGCTATTTTCATTTTTCTTCCAAAATGGGTTGTGCAACTTGAAGATATGCACCAAGATCTCCTTCTCTACCTTCTCCATGCTCTCAAATATTTTCTTACCCAAGCTATTTCTCTCAACTCTCTCTAACTTGAAAAGTGGAAGAAGAAGAAATGACTACAAAAATTTCCAAAATTGTAAGTATACTCTTACAAAATATTAGATACACATATGTATCTATTAATCTAGACCATCATGCACCTATATTGGATACTTGCACAAGAAATGGCTTAAGGACTAAAGTTGGTGAAAAGAGGGATGATCCATGAACAAAAAAAAACCCATACAAGCAACCTAATTTATTAAATAATTAAAAATAAAATAAAGAAACCATCAATTTACTCTTTCTTATCCCTCCTTGCCGGCAATACATAGAATTGTCCCAAAAAGAATGTCACATATGCTTACTTTTATTAAATAATAGTTTAATTAAGTATTTTTCAAGTGGGCCAATCATTGGGCTTTAATTTAAAATACCAATTGGGCTTCTATTAAATTGTTTGGGCTACTAAATTGTCAAATTATATTATTCTCCACTTGGGCTACTAATTGACCCATGTTGGGCTAATTTAATAATTTACACATTAATTATTCAATCCATGATTAAATAAATAATTAGATTGAATAAATAATTAAATATTCTAACCCATAAGTATTAAATTACTAAATGGACTAATAATATTATTAATAATATTTTACATTATTTACATTAATTAATTATCATATTAATTAATTTATAAAATTTAATTCACTCATTATATTCAATTTAATTGAATATTTAATTAATGACAACTTGTCAATTATTTTGATATTAAAACTTTAGAGTGTGTTTGCTAAGACTAATATATATAATCTATATATATTATTTATACACATTACCTTACCTCGAAAATAATTTCACAATAAATTATGAAATTAAAATAAATACAATATATAATTTAATATATATTATTTAGGCCACAAATTAAATTATTTAATACATTTACATTAAATAATTCATTTATCATCAATTATGGAAATAATTCCATTTACCCGAAAATACATTGAAATAATAATATATTTACTCAATTTCTTATTTAAATAATTTATTTAATTATTTAATGAATATTACACAAATAATTGTATAATTAAATTTCTCACTCTCATAAATCATTTAAAATGATTTATTTAATTATAGAATATATTCATTGAATATATTCAATTACTATTTAAAATTACTTAATTAATTTAATCCCTTTATATATATGTACATATATATGAAATTAAATGTTGTACATATATACAATTACTAATCTCCCTTAATTAATTCAACTACTTTATATAATTTATAATTATATAAATTACATAATTATTCCTCACAAGTAATTTATCAACAATTTGCATAATTGTTGATTAATGAATAAATTAATTCCACAATAAACCTTTTAATTCAATTCGGATTAATTTAATATTAATCTATCTATTTAATCACAATTTAATTAACCATTAAATTATGTTACTAAATATGTACACATATATATATATATTCATATAAATACATATTTAATTTACATGCAACCACGTCGCATAATTACATAACTCCACTAATTAATTCTCTTAATTTAATTAGACTTGCTGTTAGTCAAGTTTATTGAATTATCACTTTACTTGCTAACTTATCAAAAATTTTGATATCACCATATCTAAGTTAGTCCGTTAAATTTAATTTGGATCTCTATTTATCTATCACTACTAGGTTATCAAACTCCAACCTTTATTAAATATTAAATATTTTATTTCTAATTCATTTAAATATCCGGGATATTACAAATACACCTCCTTAAGTGTAGAAAATAAGAGATAAAACTCGCTAAAAATTATTTTTTTATATAGTTGCACTAAATTCAATACATGGGGTCCATTAATATATTATTTTTTTATACATTGAATTCAGTGCACCTACATAAACAAATAATATTATAGATTATTTTTCGCGCTTAGTGTGTGCCCTAAGGACACACATTAAGAAAATTCAATTACATATTATATTTATTTTAATTATTAAAAAATAGAGTATGACACAAATTTTAATATCACACTCTATTTTTTAATACTTAAGATGAATATTATACATTTATTCTTATTTCTCTATTATATTTCTCAGTCCTTTAAATTAAAATAATAAATCAGTTTAAATTCTTAAAGAATCATCAGGTTACTGATACAGAATTGTACATTACTCTCTACATTCCAATATATTAAACGTGTTAGAATTTTTTAATTTTTTAATTTAACATATTAATTATTCTCTCTTATTTAAGACAAAAAATTATCTACATTCTTATAATACTTTTATTTATTTTTTTCTCTTTTCAGGTATATTTATTTTCATAAACTATTATTATTCTCTTCTCTCTCTCTTATTTAATGTTTTTAATAAAAATATAAAAATATAAATATAAAAATTGAAATTTATATTAATTATAAAATAATGATATATTTAATATGTGTATTTTATATTATAACATTAAAATAGAGTGACTAACATCAAAGTGTGTTGGACGAATTAGACTGTGGCTCAAGTCCCATCAAACGTTGCTTATAGTGTTAATTCTCTTGATTATTCTAGAACGTACAGTTTGGCTACCGACTGCTTTTAATTAACCTTGTCCTTGTGTGTATAATTCTTGTCAAACAAGTTTGCAATCCCAGCGAAGTACGAATTAATCTATTCATACGTTTCTTTCAAATGGTATTAGTTTATACTTTGATTGATATAATAATAATATACATGAATAATTAGTAGAATAGATTTTGAGTCAGTTTATATATATATATATATATATATATATATATCTCGATGTTATTTAGAAGTTAGAGTTCTAAAATTATTCTAGTTTTATTGGACTCCAACGATATATTTCTTTTATATCTCTAAATTTTCAATAATATCGTCTCTTTTTCATAAATAATAATACTACTACATCAATAAAATAATCTAGAGATTTAATCTAAAGTTCAACAATCCGTTATTTATTATCTCTTACTCCTCAAACAAAATTAAAATAAAAAGAAAAGAAAAAAACTTATAGTGAGTTCTTTGTTGGTGCAGTTTTTTTCCTCACAAAAGGGTGTAAAACCTCTTTAATAAAAAAAAATATTACTCCATGTAATGCTATCGCCAAGTGTTTAATGAAAAAAATGCTATCACCAGAAATCAGAAGAATGAAGCTGACTTGCGTGTAATGTACCAAAATGGGACCCTTTTTTTTTCTTCGGTCCATATCCATAAGTGGAGAAATTTTGGCATGTATTCATTCCATCAACATTTCAACATAGTTGTTCATGAGGAGCATGGCACTAGATAAGACCAAACACTTTGATTAAGGAAAAAAGCACAACATTACAATAATAATAATTACAATAATAATAATAATAATAATAATAATTACAATTACAATGAAAACTAATCAAAGAAATTTAAAATAGTAGATGAAAATGAAGATATATTAGGAATGAAAAAATTGGTGAATTGCTTCCAAAAGTTCTTCCAAGTAATCACTAAGGATTACAATTATCCGTTGTACTCAAAAGTTCTTCCAAGTAATCAGCCCCCAAGTCTTCAAACACCACAGCTACATTATTTATTTTTCTCTCGCTTTGGCTTTTCCTGCTCGAACTTCTTCTCTTCCTCATCAAATGCCTTTTCTTCAATTCCACCACCGGTGAACAACCGGCCTCACAATTATGCTTCATGTCACTCAACGATTCCCGGACTCTTTCCACTGGAAAATTAAGAATGGCGGACGAACCCCGCATCAAAAAAGCCGCTTGATCATAAGCTAAAGCAGCTTGTTCTGCACTATCGAATGTGCCTAGCCATACCCTCATGCCATTTCTAGTGGAATCCCTTATTTCTGCGGCGAATTTGCCCCACGGCCGCCTTCTTACACCTCTATAGCCTTTTTGTTTCTTTGGAGATACTTCCACCTTCGAACTTACCTCGTGATCTTCTTTCTTAATTTCTTCAGAGGAATTGGAATTAGAATATGATGTTTCCTGTACCGATTGCGATAGAACACCGAATAGCAGCATTTCCTCCGAGTCATTTACATTAAAAGGAAGGGAATTGCTGAATTCTATTCCATCCCAATAGAGGGAATCTAATGACCCGAATGAAGACTCCGGCGAGTAACCGGAATTCAAAGATTGAAAAATAGATGTATCCATCTCTATACAATGTAAGGGTTATATGATATTTTCTTGTGCCTTGGCTCCCTTTAAATAACCAAAATAAGAGGGAGTATTTGAATTAGAATAAAATAACGGAAGTAAGTCTTTGAATTGAATATAAGGCAACTGGGGCAAAAGAGTCAAAAAATAAAAATGTCCAAAGAGGATGTATGAACATATTTTATTATTATAATTATTAATAAAAATTATTATCTTGAAGCACGCCATTATTATAATTGGCAAATTCACACATGGGTCAAATGAGGTGGGGGCGGCCTGGTCCATCAAAGAGAAAGTCGAATAATTTTCAGCATTTAATCCGATTCTTATGTTATCTGATTACTGTTGACTTTGTCCCCTTGTCTATATATATAAGATTTGAATCCATCAAGTTGGTCAAGTTGTTGTAATCTTAAATGTAGGAACAATTTTATCGCTAGCGTACGTCCATAGTTCTTTTATATGAGAATTTTTTTTATTACTTTTTATCTGTTATTATAAATTTAATGAAATAATTAGCGACTTAATTTTTTATATTTTTTTTAAATATTAAAGATTAATTTTTTTTATTTTTTTAAAAAATAATATTAAAATTTAATTACTAATTTAATAGACAAAACAGAAGTTACATTTTCCAATCTCTGTTCCTTTGTCTAAATGTAGGAAGTAATATCTAAAATTTTGCCACAGTTTCATTTCTTTTGGGTTTGTTGAGATAGAATATTAAGACCGTTATAAAAAAATATTTGTATGTTATTTTTTTATATAATTCGTTTAAAATATATTTTTAATAATCTTTATCTTAAATTTTTTGACTTTAAATTAAGGTATTTAATAGAAATAGTTTTTTTTTTCTTTCTAAATAGAAATAAATTATTCCAACTCGATATGGGTAATAACTTTCACTTCACTGATAAATGAATCGAATTATAAAAATATTAGAATTGAAGTTATAATTTCTTTTGTCTCACATTAAAATTTTAATTCTAAAAAATAAATAAAAACAAATAATTATTCAACGCAAGAAGAAAAGCAGAGATACAGTTTGATACGTCACAGACAAGACCATTCAAAATTAATTTACACACGTGGGGTGTGTGGTATTTATATATTTGTTTCATTCTTCTACGACCTAGCTTTATTATTGTGAATTTATTGGCAGTCATCGTCATCTCTTTTTTTATTATTATATTTTTTTCTTCTATGCAAATATAGAAATTTTGGAAAATGTCCTATCATTTGTCCTTAGCTTCCCAACATGCAGTCAAACAATGTTATTTTTAGAAATTAATAAATAAATAGAATGTTAATTTATCAACAACTATTAATATAAAATAGAATATATATATATATATATATATATATGTGCTTGTATTTTTATATGAACCATAAAAGATTAGTTTCTATATACTATACTCATATTCATTAATTCAAAAAAATTGATTATTATTATTTTAGAACAAATAAAATATATATATTCTTTATAGGGTGAACTGAAGGTGGTAAATGTTAGGTATGAGTATTATAGTATATCAATAATTGTTTAATATTTAATTGCATAAATTTGTAGCTCATTTTTGAATCATTGGTTCTAGATTAGTCATACTTGTAGCAGGAACCATTATGAGTAGATTGAAACTGTGGAACATAATTTTCTTTTTGAGGCTGCCAAATTAACTAGAAAAAATGCGGCTCATCGTTAACATTTGGACACTATAGTCAAATACTTAATTAGTTAGTTGAATATATTAATTAATCATCACATTTGATGTAGTGTTGGATAAAATTGTACGTACTATAGGATAACTTCAAACTTCAAAGTAAACATTTTGAATTTTAAATTTGTAGTTGCGTGTTATTTTGGCATTTCTCTTATTTGTACGTGATTTCACTTCGTAACTGGTGTTACTATGGGATGTATTCGTGTGAACTAATAGAATTATCCAGCATCTCATCTTGGTTGGTGCCAATATCACGGAATCTAATTGTACAGTTGCACTCTGGATAACGACTTTTATATATATATATATATATATATATATATATATATATATACATACATATACATACATACATAATAATTAGTTGTTAAAATACTATTACAACAATTAATACAGAGATAATTTGACTATAAAAATTACATATCGCTACTCCTTTCGTAGTAAATTGGCCCTGTCGACCATAAATTGAACTTAGTGCTACTTCCTTTTGCGGCGGGGACAAGGCCAATTTTGGTGTTATATATATATATATAATACAAGCCACATAAATGCATATTTTCATGGAGAGAAAATTGATATTTCTGCCTTGAGCAGATAGTAATATTTGATTTTCTTATTTTAATATTGTTTTTTGACATGTAAGAGTGTTTATTTATTTTTTAAATTGTTTTCTGACGCGTAAGAGTGTGTATTAGTGACGCACTTGAATATAGTAAATTTTTTTGATGAACTAACAACGGTAACACTTTTTTCAGTCTTACAATTTCACACGAATTAGAAAAATCATTAAAATATTTCCTTACTCTTAAATATTACTCAATTGCAATTTTTTCTTAAAATATGATATTTAGTGAAGTATATTTTTGGATAAAGTTTTATTCAATGACAAATTTTAGTCATATGGTAATGAGATAATATAATTATAAAAATTTGTACAAGTGTGTGGTCAGCAACTTTGGGTTATGTATCCGATATAGCGAAACACGGCAACTGTACACACTAATTCATCTAAATTTTATGAAAAATGATATAGATATAAATTATATATAAAAAATTATATATAAATTATAGATATATATATAAAAGGAGATAAAATAATATGCGAGACTTAATATTAAATATTTTTATTGTTATACACTATATCTATCATACTCTTTATACATAATTTTTTGTATATAATTTATACAAATAATATTATTTAAATTTTATTTTGATTTTCTTAGAGGAGTTAATGTCAGGAATTTTAACCCACGACTTGTGTCTCTTAAAAATATTTTACCACTAGATCAAATGATATTACGATCTCAAACACGTTATGTATGTATAGTTAAAATATATTAGACATAAATTAAATTTTGTTAAAAAAATAGTAAGAGAAAAAAGAATTTTTTTAAAATAAAATAAAATATTACACAAATTCAAAAGTTTATTATTTTCCTTTCTCTCTGATAATAATATTGATGAGACTCTACTTAAGAAAACAGAGGGTAACAATGTAACATATTATAGGATTACATGTAAGATTAATTATGATCTTATCAAATAAATTATTCTAATTAAATAATAGTTCTGTCAATTTAACGAAAATTTATTAAATAATTTTAAAATATTTATCACGTAATATTTTTTATCACTTATATACTGCCACGTATGTGATTGACGATCTTCGCATGTACATTTGAAATTGATGGTATGTAAGTAAATATATGGCCTTGAAGCACACGAAATGTTTGAAAGTCAATAAAACTAAAATGAGAGAGATAGTCAAAGTCCTCCAAAAAAGAAGGGGGTAATATATTTTTGGAAAGTGACCGCTATTTATTAGGGGTGAATAAAAAATCGAACTATCCTCCAAATAAAAATAAAAATTATATAAATACACATTAATTAAAATAAAATTAATAATTTTAGCATATATAACGATATTAAATAGATTGAAAAATTATAAATATAATTTGAGTTTAATTTGTAGATAAAATTATATATAATAAATTACACTACATTATGTACTGTTAAAATTAAGCATATCAAGAAACATTATTATAATATACAAATATTTAAAATTATCTTAAATTGTAATTATCTTTGTTTAAAACTTTCATACGTAAGGAGATAATATCATTAATGTTTTCAAATTCTATTTTATTTTTGTTTAGACAAAATATTATAAATAAAGTTGTGTGTGATTGTTTGTTATCAAAGTGGTATTTAGTATTATGTGATACTAAATTATTAATTTAAATTGCATAAAATTTAATTAATTTTAGAACTAAAATTACACAAAATAAAATCATACTGTACAGTTCAAAATCATTTCTCACTAATTATAAGTGATTTTATATATAATTTTAAATTTATCAAACAATACTTAAATAATTTTTAAATATAATTTAAATTTTAAATCATATTAAACTCTACTATACTTACCCCTAATAGTTACTTGCCAAGTATGTGACGACATGAATGAGCTAAGTAAGGCTTAACAGTGAGTGCCCACTTGGTGTCTTTGAAACAGTGCAAGACTTTTCTTTTCTTTTCTTATACGAAGTTTCTTGGAACCCCAAATTTGGATATTGTACTTATTTTTCTTGGCAACTGGCAATTTTAATGGAATGTGACAGAGACGTATGAGCATAATCAACTATTTTATATAATTAAAAGTATAAATTTATTTTTATAAATTTTTATTTTTATTTTTATTATATTTAAATTAATATAAATATTATTCAAATTTATAATAATGATAATTTTTTTGTTCAACCTTTTTCGTTACTATCCAAGTTAACATATCTATTATCCAAATTTATTATAATTAAATACTATTCAAGTTTGTAAGTATTAAAAAAAAAAAATCACCTTGTTAGGAAAAAGGAATGTGATCTCTAATAGGAAAATGAACTGTTAAAATAATTTTTATTTTGATTCTATCAATTTTATTAAAAAATATTTTTATCATAATTTTATGAAAAAAAAAATACATCTTAACAAATTTTACTTAGAATAATTTTATTATTACATATTTATTAGGATATTTAAAAAATCTCTTAACATATCATATGATTTAATTATAATACTATTAATCCTGAAAATTAAAATCCTAAATAAATTAAATTTATATTTATATATATATGCACTTTTTGGAAATTGTAAAATTAGTACGAAATTATTATGTATTCATTACAAATGAATTGTCATTACTACGATAAAGTTATTAAAACTTGAGTTTTATAGTTATATTCGAATTAAAATTTTAAATAAATTTTGTCAATATAAATATTAATATAAAATTCTATTATAAATTTAAATAAAATTTAAATAATTATTTTCTCATAATCATAACTAAATAAATTTATCCTTGATGCATTCAAATATTTAGCTTAATAGTTGATTAAAAAAATAATATATAATTCAATAAATTATTATTTAAATTATTTTCTTAAATTTAAAATTAAATATTTATCTTATATTTAATAAATTATCTTAATAAATAATGTAATAAAATATGGGTTGGTGAGTTTATTTTATGGAATGGGACAAAAAGAATATATTAATGAGGGGGTTTAGGACTATTTGAAAATGACAGACTATTTGAAGGGTTATTAATCTTTCATTATGAGATAAAATAATTTAAAATAGTATTAAATTAATACAAATAGTTCAATTTTAAATATAATTTTTATAAACAAATATAACCATAGTATATATCCGATATGACTAATTTAAATAAAATATTGATGTTGTATACTCTTGAAAGGAAGAAGTAAAGAGTCTAGAAATAAATAGAGCATCGTGCGTCCTATGCTCTTTAAAGAAGGAAAGGTGATACAAAAATGGCGCAACTTTAACACAAGTAAAATGAAGATGAGTTGAAAATTTAAAATACAGCTTTTATGTCCTATGCTCTTTAACGGAAGAAAGGTGATATAAAATAACTACACCTTAATGGAGATGCATGGGACCCTGTACCTCTCGCATACAAAGCGAGCGCTCTACCATTTGAACTACATCACTAATATTAATTTTTATGCTAATTGTTAAATATATTTTAAAACTAATTTTTTTAACTAAAAGATATATTTTAAATGTGTCTAATACAAATGTTAATGCACATAAGAAAAATCTCGACAAGTTATATAAGCTTTAGGAGAAGGATATATTACATTGAAAAATAATACAATCTTAGTTTTAAAACATAAGATTTCTTGTTTTGCATTCCAAAATATATTATAAAAGGGTTAATAGTACTTTAGCCCTTCAAAAACTTAATTGAGCTCCTCATGTACCAATAGTTTCGATATGGATCTCCAAGCATTGTTAAGGAAGCTCGATGGACCTTAATTGATAATTTGATAAAAAAATTACTTCGAAATGATGGCGTGTTGAGAGTGTGAGATTCTTTGTTCTCATTCTCTATTCTCATTCCCTTTTACCAGACACAGAAAATACATATATATATGTATATGTATATCTTTTGTGCCTGATAATAAGAAATGATAATAAAGGATCTGAGCTCTGTGTTGAGATCCTCATGTACCAATTGTTTCGATATGGATCTCCAAGTATTGTTAAGGAAGGTCGATGGACACTGATTGGTAATACAATAAACTTTTTACTCTGAAATGATGGCGTGACATAACTCTTTTTAACAAAAATTAAGGCGGGATATCATATTTGGATGTGTATCAGTGACTTGAGGGTCCATATAGAGAGAATTGGTACTTTAGGGACTCAATTATAAAATATGTAGAACTTTGAGTGGGGGCCTACCAAACAAACAATAAACATTTAAATAGTTAATTATAATACAATTCAAGTCTAACATCTTTTATCTCATTTTGAGGAAAGGGTACGTAAGGAAAAGGAAATAACCACTACAACAAAAATGCTCACCAACGACTACCATAATTGGTCACTAATAATTTTATTAGCGACTGCAGGTCAATTCAGTTGCTATTATTATTAGCGACCGTATTTTGATCCCTGATCAAAATTTGCCGCCCAAAAAATTGGCGTGAGAGTTGGCTAAAATTTTTTTGTGACCAAATATCATCAGCGACCGTAAAACGTCGCTAATACATCTGTCAAAAGAATCAATGACCGACTGTGGCCGTAGAAGGCGATCGCTGATGATACTAAATTCAATCAGAAGCCTGGACGTCGGGCAGAAGAAAGAAAATGAAGAAGGGAGAGAAGAGGGAGAAAAAAGAAGAAAAGAGAGACCGCAGCTGCCGTTGCACGTCACTCCACCCGCCGCCCCACCCACCACTTCTGTCGCTTACCCAACGATTTTCTGGACCAAGGTGAGCTGATTTAATATATATATAATTTGCTTTGTTGTTCATATGAAAAATCAATTTGGCAATTATATGGGTTTGTTCAATGTATCTATGTTAGTGTTAGTGTATTACTTTTGTGGAATTTGCCGATGCCAGCCATTGACGAAGAAGAAATACATACAATTTTTGGGTTATGAGACCACATTAATTGGCTAGACTTGTCCAGTGCTTGCAATATTGTATTGGATTGGGGATGTAATATGTTTAATTTACATGTTCTGGAGTGTTCAAAAGTCAGGGCAGGGCCTTTTTAAGGCTGAATCAAATCTGGTATGAGTTTCAAAAAAAATGAGATTTCTGGATATAAATGGAGATATAAAATATAAAAATCAAATCTATATTTTACACACCCAGATTTTGTATTGAAATCTTGACACAGAAAAGAGGATTAACATTGGTTAGTATTCATATATTTGTTCCTCGAGTAGTGTATATTGCAGCATATATATGTGCTCCTCCTATCAATATGTTGGTTTTACAAGTGTGATTTGGATAGAACTTGATTTGATGCTTAATTATATATATCGATTGCATTTTTACCTAATGGAGACTAATATCTCAAATTATGTACTTATTCTGTGTCCCAAATTAGAGTCCTATTTCAAAGTATCACATAATTTAGGAAAAATTATTAATCCCAAATTTAGAGTCCATTCCAAAGCATGCAAAGAACCAAAGAAAACATATTTCTTTGGGGTGCAACATGCAGAATATGAGTGGGTAATACGATGCACCACGAGTGAGAAATTTTCAACAGAATTTGCATGGGTATAATATTATATAATAAAATAAAATAATTTAATTTAATTTAATTTTAAATGTCATATTAGATTATATAAAATAATATAATATAATAAAATTAAAATGATAGAAAAAATAAAAATAATACAAGTAATATAATATCATACAATTAAAGTGAAATAAAATAATATAATTTAAAATAAAATAAAATAGCATAATTTAAAATAAAATAAAGTAATAGAATTTAATTTAATTTTAAATATCATATTATATTATATAAAACAATATAATAAAATAAAATAAAATAATAGACAAAATAAAAATATATAAATAATATAATATGATAAAATTAAAATGAAATAAAATAATATAATTTAAAATAACATAAAATAAAATTATTTTATTTTATTTTATTTTATTTTAAATATCATATGATGTTTTATATAATAATATAATATAATAAAATTAAAATGAAAGAAAAAATAATAATATAATATGATATAATTAAAAATAAAATAAAATAAAATAAATTTAATTTAAAATAAAATAATATAATATAATTTAAAATAGAATAAAATAATATAATCTTATTTAATTTTAAATGTCATATGACATTTTATACAATAATATAATATAATAAAATTACAATGAAAGAAAAATAAAAAAAATACAAATAATATAACATGTACCAAATTCTCATATTAATTAAGACTGTTGCATGTACATGATCATATTCAGCTTAGAAACCCGTTCAAAATTCACTTATTATGAGTGAATTTTAAATAGTCCTCAGTTTGGGACTGTTCTTGTATGTGATGCTCCAACTTAAGCTGGTATCAACTGTAAGATCCTGAATTTTATGAAATACAAAATTTAATTTTTCTTCATATATATTTTTCCTGAAACAGTAAGTGGTTAAATTGATAAAGTTAAAAGTTAAGGATGTTATGTGTAAATTATATTATATCGGATAATATTCGTTTAGTCGGGGAATATTCGTACGACGGCACCGTACGAACCAATCATTGGTAGACCCCACAACGAATAATTGTCGAATATAGAAAACGACATAAATAATTTTTAAATGGTCAATGATACTATCACTTTTAATTGTTAAAATATCCGGTGATAAAAGAATAGTAATATACGGTATTACAAGTAACACACGGTATTGCACAGTAGCACACGACATTGCACAGTATTTCGTATTATTGAACTGATAAAGTGGTTATCGTACAATATTTGACTTTATTGTCACATGCACAATAATTCATATTATTAAACTGATAATTGTCATAGTAGTATATGCACGGTAATTCACATTATTGAATCAATAATTGTCATTAAACAGTAACGTATTCTTTCTTTTACATACTTTCTGCATTATTGTTATATATATTATTATGTTAATTAAACAGTTGTATTTCATTACTAATTGACTTGATATCTAACTCAGAGAACCAACTACACTGTATTTATAACAATTAGTCATAATAATGAATTAGTGTGAATTATTGTTGAATAATTGAATTGATAAAGTTATTTGTTTTTATTATAATAAATGATATAAAGTTAGACGATATAAAATGAATGGTATATATTAAAGATAATGTAATAATTATAGAATTTCAAATGAACGGTGGAGATTGAAGATGATATTTAAATGAATGGTTTAGATTAAGAAAATCTTAAAAGATGAAATGAATGGTATAGATTAAAGATAATATAGAATTTGAAATAAATGGTGTAAATTAAAGATGATCTTTAAATGAATGGTTTAAATTAAAGAAATCTTTAAAGATGAAATGAATGGTATAGATTAAACATTATCTTGAAATGAACGATTTTGATTAAATTAGAAAATCTTGATTATGTAAGATTTTTGGTTATAAATAGAGGCCTTAACTTAAGGATTTTTCATAAATTTTCTTACTTGTTCTTTCTTTCACTCTCTAAATACTTCTTTGTGTAAGTTCTCTATAAGTGTGTTTAAGTCATCTTGAGTATTTGTGAAGATCTATAAGTGTACGAGTACTGTTCAAGTTAATCAACCTCATTTAAATCAATATCCAGTTACATGTTAAGGTAAGGGATTCCATCTTTTTTATCTTCCACTATTCAAACTTACTACGGTAAGGGATTATCATTCTTTAATTCTCGAAAATAATATCGTTTCTCTCTTACTAATAAGATGTGTCATTTATTTTCATGTATTAAATTGTGGGAATAACCTTACGGCGCGGATTACCGCATGTTTGGTGAATAACTCTTTGTATTCAATATTTATTAAATTGTGGGAATAACCTTACGACGCGGATTACCGTTTATTGGTGAATAACCTTTCGTATTCATTCCTTATTAATCTCTGAGAATAACCTGACTACGCAGATTACCGCATGTTTGGTGAATTACTCTTTGTATTTATTTCTTACTTGTCTCTTGTGGAAATAATTTGCCTACACGAATAATCACATGACACTTTTATTCCATATTCGTTTGTAATATCATTTTCTTTCTTATTCGTAAGTGATATTATTTTCCTTTATACTCGTTAGGGATACTATCTTTTTCATCTTCCATTATTCAAACTTATTACGGTAAAGGGTATCATTCTTTTCATACTCTTAACTTACTATGGTAAGTACTATTTGGTAAGGTTCTTGAAATGATTATATATTCCTTAATAGTTTGTGCTTCATCTAATATCATTTCAATTGAACCTTCCTTTTTTTCTAAATCTCTCTATTGAACTTTAACTGTTATTCTGAACCATGGATCTTGAATATCGTTCTTGAATTTGAGTCCACATCATGTTGACAATTTGGACATTATTTGAATTTACACAAACTAAACTTTCGATATTTATTGATCATACTTTTTCTTCTGATTCATCATTTATATCACTGTAATTTGTACTAATCATCAAGAATTAAATTGTTGTAAATATCTGTAGCCTGGGGCACAGATGATAGGTTAAAGGCGATTTAATAGGTTAAAGGCGATACATCTGTTCGGTGTCTTTTATGGTACGTGATGAATTAATATCTTTGGCCCGTAGTGCAAAGATAAACTGTTGTTTGATATGATTATGACCAAAGGCTGAATACTGGTATAATCATGACCGTTGGTGATATATTGAATATCTTTGGCCCGTAGTGCAAAGATGAACTGTTGACTTGCATGATTATGACTAGGAACTAGGAATTTATATTATCATGACCAGTGGTGTTTAAAATGATAAAAGTTAATGATATTTTTCTAAAAAAGAGAAGCGAGTGGACATCATAGTCTACATGATTTTTCTAATGGATTGCTCATTCCGCTGTTATTATTGATCTAAACTTTGTTCAAGAACTTAGCTGCAGTTTTTGATATAAACCTTGTAGTCTATTGTATTCTATCAAGAACTCAACTGTTGAAGGCTAACGATAATTTATTCGTCATTATCTTAGTCATGATATTCTTTACTGGGTTATTTGAGCTCACCCTTTTTTTTTTCCATTGTTTTTCAACAGGAGATGAGAACGTAGCTGGGTCTAGCAGGGGGATGGAATGAGAGTCCGAGGGATAGCTATCGTAGTCTTCATAAGTGGTAAAATAGTGTGGTAATAATAGTGAAGACTTAGTTGTGTATTATTATACATTGTATTGTTAAACGTTGTAATAATTTTGTTGTAATCTTTTGACAACTCATGTTTGGGCTGTGTGGGCCTAGATTTGGAGGTGTCACATTTAATCCCATTTTGCTGAGATTTAGGGGGCCCACATGGGGGTGGCTTGTTGCTTCATTTGCTTCCTTCACATTCTTTGCTTTAGTTGTTAAAACCACCCATGTTAATCAACAAGTCATTCAACCAATCAATCCATCAAATAGTAATCCTAATTAGCACTAAATTGACCAATGCTAACAAATTAGGAAATTTAATGAAGGATTACCAAACTACTATAAATAGAGTGTTTCACCTATGTGTTATGTTGGTTGGTGAATTGCTAGAGCATTCAAGAGAGAAAATGAAGAGCATTTTAGAGAAAAGTAAGCAAACACTTGTGAGTTGAATGAGATTGTTAGGGGAGAAGCTTGGTGGATAGCACATAGCTTCATAACACATTTTTAAAGGAGAAGAAGAAGAGCATCCATGTCCAAGAGGTTAAAAAGTGTTCTAAACTTTCTTTAGTTTATTTTTATAGTTTATATATGTTTTAATCGGTCAAAAAGTATTTTTAACCGATCAAAAGTTATTTCGATGCTTTAGAAGTCTAAATCTATGATATATAGGTAGATTCATGGTTTAGTATGTTTAAAACAAGTATTGGTATGTGTGATATGCAAATAAATGGAAGAAAATTCCATATTGCAATTTACCGGTAAAACCTAAGATGGTTCGATCTTAAATTTCTTATCAAAATATTTTCAAAAATATGATTGAACCATGAAATGTTATAAAACAAGAAGTTAGGAAGACAACAACACTAAGTTGGTGTCATTTGAATGTGTAGAGTTTATTTTATTTAAGTTTGAACAATTAAAACCAAGGATTTATGATTTTAGTTTTTACTTTGTCCTTGTGAGCAGTTTTTAGTCCAGTTTCGTTTGGAATTTGGATTTATGATATGAATAAAAATTGTAGAGGAGGAAATTCTGATAAGAATGGACTCAAAAATCACCCTAAAAAATTTTAAAATGAAGAAGTTATGGCTGTTGGAGGGTTGAGCAGTCAAAAAATTGACTTTTAGACAGATTGGCCAGACGCACCTGCGTTCGGTGTGGCGCAGCTGCGCTAGAACAATCTGCCAAAGCAGATTTTTGTGCTCCAGGTCAGGTTGGGTCGGGTCGGTCCGGGTCGAGTTTTCTCTTATAAATTAAGTTAAAATAAGTGTAAAATGAATGTGTTTGGATATTAAACTAATACATGAAGTTTATTAGTAACTAATTGGTAGTTAAATGTTTAAAATAAAGACTAAAGTTAACACAATTAAAAACTTAACTATTGGTTTTATTTGAAGATTATTAAAATATTATTAAATGATCAATAATATTAGTATATGATTAAAAAGTTATTAAATGATTAATAATATTATTACATGATGAAAATGTTATTAAATAATTAATGACATTAATAAGTGATTAAAAAATTATTAAATGATTAATAATATTAATGAGTGATTAAAATATTATTAAATGGTTAATAATATTAAGAAGTGATTAAAATATTATTAAATGGTTAATAATATTAATAAGAGATTAAAATATTATCAAATGGTGAATAATATTTGTAAATGATTAAAATATTATCAAATGGTGAATAATATTTGTAAATGATTAAAATATTATTAAATGGTTAATAATATTATTAAATAATTAAAATATTATTAAATGATTAATAATATTAGTAAGTGATTAAAATATTATTAAATAATTAATAATATTAATAAGTAATTAAAATATTATTAAATGGTTAATAATATTAAGAAGTGATTAAAATATTATTAAATAGTTAATAATATTTAAACGTAGTTGTATATTATCAAAGGTAGACAATATTTTGAAGTATTTGGTACATTATTAAATGTCTGAATCATTAAGTTATGTAAAAGAAGAAAGTTTAATTGAATTAAACCAAAGTAAATAGTCTGTTTGTGGTTATTTTAGACAACTTATTAAAAGTAAGTCGTACGAAGAACGTGTAGTGAAGACATAAGTTGGTTAAGCGTACCTGACATGTCCAACTATGTTTGGGCTAGAGTTTTTGTCCAGAACTTAAGAATTCATTTGTCGGACATCTTAAGAGTTAATAATTTGAAGTTAAGGTCTTAAGTTAAGACTAATTAATAGTCATTGTAACCAATGATTATGTCGATTTTATATATAAATTGTAAGTTGAACGAATAACGCAAATAAGCGTAAATGGTAGAAGCGAACCAGACAAGTTTTTTCAGAACTTGCTCCTATGTGCATTAATATGTTAAAATTTGATATTATATTATTGATATGAAGATATATTGATGATATTTGTGTTATATGAAAAGCATGAGGTATGATTACATGTGAAAATATGAAGCATGAATTGCTAGATGTTAGTTGATTATTATAAGAAGTATGAAGCATTCATTCATAAAATGAAAAACATGAAATGCACGATGTAAGAATAAAATGCAGAGCATGTATAATATGTGAAGCATGTAATGTGCTATGTGTAACTGTTAAACTTACTGAGCTATCGTGCTCACTCTTGTTTAAAACCAATATTTTTCAGATAGTGCAAATTATTGAAGTTTTTGATAAATATCAAGAAACATGAATGCTGGTGTGATGTCGTAAGCACCCAAAAATAAAATCTTACTTTGAAAAAATAAATATGTAGTAGTGTAAGTAAGAGTCGATCTCACATAGAATGATTAATTTAATTTTATGTTTTGTAAACCAAAATTGGGGGATTTTTAATCAAAGAAATAATTTAAATAAAATTTACTAAAATAAAAATGCAAGAAATAAATAAAAAGAAAAAGCCTTGGTTTAAGTCAAAATTCACCATCAATAATTTACAACTGATCACTGATGCAAGAATAACTCAATTCACATTTTAAACATTCACCGTAGAAAGAACTACGCGTAGATGGAATAATTTTTCTCCTCTCCTTAATTTTAGATAAGTAGACACACGCGTTCTAAGTTACCCTTACTATTAAACAGCCCCCGACACGTGCTAAAGATTTAATTTAATAGCAACTTTAAGAATTAGAGAGATCATTGAACTAAACAACACAAGCCACGCGTTTGCATTTAATTTAGATGAACATTCTTCCTAAGATAAAATAATCTTTTGAACTGCAAAATAATTATTAAACTTAGCTATTTCACAAATAGCAGTAGATTAATATGAATAATAAACTATTAGTACTCCTAGTAATTAAACAAACCAATCATAAAATTAAGCACAGAAAAATATTCAATACTCAAAATATAAATTGAACAATTAAAATAAATTAGATCTCACAGTGTATAAATTTGATGGCTTCAATCTCTTAAACCAAGAAAAATAAATTAGCTACTCATAATTATAAAGAATATTAAATAATAGAAGAGAGAATTTTTCTACTAGAAAAGTTCTGTCTTATATTGGGTCTCAAGCCCTCTATTTATAGGCTCCATAATCCTCCTAACCCTAGTAGGAAGTACACTTTCCAAACCCTAATAGGATTTAAAATTCAAATAAAAATAAAAAAAAACTAAAATAATTATTATCCTAACCCTAATTGGAATTAAAATCCAATTTGGAATCAAAAAGTAGCAAAAATTCGCGAATAATCTGATTTTGGGAATTAACGCGTCTGCCAAACAAGGTACTCGCTACAGTGCCAGTCGCCAGCCTCCGCGCATTGCGCGCCCCTGAGCTCCAAACAACGTCGTTTTGTTCTTGTTCTTGCTACTGTTCAGCATCACCGCGCGCATTGCGCAGACGCTCTGATGAAACGACGTCGTTTCAGCTGCTCGGCCACTCCATCCTTGCGCATTGCGGGCGCGCTAACTTTTTCGAAAATTACAGATTTGCCACCGGTTTTTGCAGAATTTACAGATTTGCCACCCAAGCTTATTTTTCCTACAAAATAAAATATAAAATAATTAAAAATAAGATAAAAATACTAAAAATAATAAAAATGCATAATGATAAATAAAACACCTAAAATACTAAAAATAAATAAAAATACATAAATAAAAAGAAGTATAAAAATACTATAAAATTACCTAAATTAACATAAATTAACTAAAATCCTATAAAACCTATTAAAACCAAAATAAGCTAAATAATTAAACATTTAAGCACGCAATAAATATTAAAACTAAGTATTAAGGAATAAAAATATCGTATAATTTAACCCTATCAAATGCATACTACTTTCACTGAAGGTCTAAATGTCTATTGTAGATATCAGTCCGAATTGGACAGGTAAAATGACTGTATAGTATAAGACTTATTTTGTATGTAATATGAGTGTTAAATACTCAAAATGATTGTAATAGAATGTCGTATCATGTATGATATTGAGACATATTAGGTTTGTTTAAAGATTGCGATTCTGGAATAGAAAGAGATGTTGTAGAATTGTAAATAAATGATTATTTAGTAATTATAATACTGTTGTAATTCATGAACGATAAGGAAAATGTAGTACTAGTGTTGAATCGGATTCGAGGGACCTGAATTTCGGGGTCGTCATAGCGGCGGCGCCCGGTAGGGTGAGGGGAAGGGAGGGGCAGCGTCTAGCAAGGGGCGCGGGGGGGGGGGGGGGGGGGGGGGCTTTTCTCTCTTTTCTTTCTTCTTCCTACTCTTCTTTCTGTTTTCCTTTCGTGCAGCGCCTAAATTAGGTTTGAACATAATAGCGACCGCATAACAGCGACTGATAGCGGTTGCTACTTATTTTTAATGAGCTGGCACTTTTAACGATAACACTTGCGGTCGCTGATACGTTGACGACTGAATTAACCACGAAAACTCGGTCGCTAATTATGGCGTCAACATTTCGGGCTTTTTTGCTTGCAAAACCGGTAATTGCGACCGCCAATAGCGACCAGAAGTTGTTGCTATTACATTTAGCAACTAGGTGCACATTCGGGCGTCGTAATCGGTCGCTAAAACTGAGTATTAGCGACAGAATTTGCGGTCGTAGAAAGTCTTGGTCGTTGATGTCCATTTTGTTGTAGTGATCCCTGATTTGTAAACCCTAGTTAGTAAAGTCAAACCTTTATTCTGATTTGCGTCCACTACTATTAGTAGCATATTTTTTTCAGTCCGTTACTAATAGTAATAGATGTCGATTTTCAATCTCTAATCTTAGCCGTTACTTCTTATTTTAAAGGGTATTGATGATGAATGCAATATAAAGATCCATAACAAATACATGTTATGGATCATTCTCCATATATATATATATATATATATATATATATATATATATATATATATATATATGTATATATATGAAAAAAAGAGTGTGTCAAACACAAACAAACTTACGTGTGCTTTGAATCTAATATAACGTAGTTTTAGTTGATAAATTGTTAAAATATCAAAAAACCACTAGTAAAAATGGTGATATGAAAAAAAGGAGTATGTGTCTAACACAAACAAACTTATGCGTGCTCTGAATCTTATATAACGTAGTTTTGATTGATAAAATATTAAAATATCAAAAAAACCACTAGTAAAAATGGTGAAATACCAAAATTGTCATTAATAAAATCTCTTAATATAATAGGATACATATAAACTTGTATGTATTTAGAACACGTACTCTATTTTCTCTCTCTCTATATATATCTCAAAACTTATATACAATTATAGATGAATTATGCAACAGTATATAAAGTTTTGTTGCCATATACAAATTAAAACAACTCGTTAAGATTAAGAGTAATAATTTTATTGCATTGTAAGATCTTGTAATAAAGAACAGAGAAGGCGAAGACCCATAACAATTAGGTCTTGAGGAAATTTTTGTTGACGTCGTACTGTACAGTTTACATGCTATGCAAATCTCTGATAAAGACTACAGTTAGCAAAACAGATTTAATGTACACACAATGTTTGTTTGCTTGGTGCTATCTAATTACTTTTTCCAAACTTTAACACACTTAAAATTCTTATGATATAATCTGAGAGATTAATGAGTATACATGGCATATCATTTATATATATTTTTTGTAGTGTGTCACGTGTATCTGACTGTCACTATATATATATATATATATGGCAATATTCAATGAATATACATTTGCTAATAATTTTGGAGGAGGTCCAAAAACAACTAACTACTAAAGTTGTACTCAAAGATTTGTTGCATTTATGCTTCTTCGAAAGCTTAATTTTAGCCATTAGAAAATAGACTCAACGTATATCATGCGAAAGTGTCTTGCTCAGTACATATCATGCACCACCCTCAAACATATCAACAGATCAGTGAGCTTTCAGTTATGGAAAGTAGGCCCACGAGTTTGTGGCTGCTTTCTATTTATAAATGGAGCCGTTAACTGCCGTGTATCTTGAACAAAAATACCTGAAGAGGAGTGACCAGCAGCTAGATAGGTAGAGAATGAACGAATGAATGTGTACAACATTGATGTATGTGTTTCAGAATTCAGTGTACTGCCATTGCGATGCTTTCATCATGTATGGCCCCTGCAAACCCCCGTCAATTTACAATTATATATACATACAATTATATATATATATATATATATATATATATATATATATATATATATATATATATATATATATATATATATTCGTTGTAAATTGAGTTACAAAATACATGAACTGATGTATTCAAGGTGCTAATAGGTCTTCTTCACCCGTGAAAAAAATTCAAGTTAAAAAAAGATTTACTTGCTAGTTTGGTTAATGTCTAAGACAAGTCAATGTGATCATAATCTGATTTGTATCACAAATTGTTTTCAATTCATAAGAAGAATGGATTAAGAAGAGTGCTGTAAAAAGGCTATGAGGGAGTCTTATTATTACAAGAGAGAAGCTAGATAGCAATAAGGCAGCCGAAAGAATAAATTGAGAGGATTACAGTTTGTTACTCATGGGTATCCATTGTCATCTCTATTTAATTGAAAGTTGAAAGACTTTATTGTTTGTGGTGTTTTGGATGGTGAAATTGATTAGATTTCTCAATTTAATTAAAGGTAAATTTGTATTCTCTCAGGTTATTGTGTAACTTCAAATTTTAGGGTGTAAATTTAAGAAGATTATTGTAAACCCATTATTAGTGATATAATGGATATTCGGAATTTGACCTATGATTTTTTTCCTTAAAGTGTTTTTCACGTTAAATATTGTGTCTTGCTTGTAGATGTTTATTTGTTATTTTTGTTCTCATTATTTGGTTTGTTGATTTCTTATTTAATTGCACAAAGACAAAAAAGTAATTTTTGGGATTGAGATTATTTTAGGTTCACTTTTTCTAACATTAGTATCAAGAGCTTGGTTGTTTTTTTTTTTTGTGATTTTCTTGTGTGAATTAAATGAAAAACTGGATAATAGGTTGCATGATTAAACTCAATACTTCAAATTATACAATTTGGAAGTCAAGAATAGAGGAATTGATTTACTGCAAGGATTTGTAACGAGTCATTTGAGAATGAAGGAGTCAAGCCCACAAACAAGAGTGATGCACAGTGAAACAAAATAAACAAGAAGACTATTGGTCTGGTTAGATTGTGAATTGATCAAAATATGTTTCATTATGATGTCACACAAACTAAAGCCTATGCTCTTTGGCAGAAATTAGAGTCTGTGTATGAAATGAAAACGACACAAGATAAAGCTTTCTTGATCAGAAAGCTTATGAATTATAAGTTCAAGGATGGAAACTCCGTTGTAGAACACTTGAGTGATTTTCAGAATTTGATAAATCAATTAAATACAATGAAGATGGTCATTGAAGATGAGTTACAGGCTTTGTTATTGTTAAGCTCTTTGCCTGATTGCTGGAAGATGTGGGTTGTATCACTGAGTAACTCCGCTCTTAATGGTGCGTTGACTATTGATAAGTCAAGGATAATTTGTTCAATGAAGAACAAATGTGAAGAGATATTTTAGTGACTGGTATTGAATCACAAGTTTTTGTCACGCAGAGTAAGGGCAAAAACAGAGAAAAGAACTCTCCTAAATATGGCAAATTCAGGGGAAGGTCCGGAGATAAAAAAGAGGTAATTTATTTTCACTGCCAGAGACATAATGATTAGGTGAGAGTGCAGATTTTTGAAGAATGAACAGTCAACAAAAAAGATAAGAATTGGGACTCGATTGTGTATCTATCCGACGTTGATGTAGCCATTGTTTGTGATGGTTAACCCAAGTGTCATGTTAATGATTAGGTGATCGATTTTGGTGCTTCATTCCATGTTACTTCACATGGTGAGATCTTTACATTATCCACTAGTGGTGATTTTGGCTATGTACGGATGAGAAACAGAAGTGAATCAAAAGTTATCGGCATTGGAGATATTTGTTTGGAGACTAATAATGGTTGCAGGTTGATGCTTAGGGATGTCAGACATATTCCATATATCCGCCTAAATTTGATATCTACTGGTAAACAGGATGAGAATGGTTATAATTGTTTCTTTGGTGAAAGTCAGTGAAAACTCACTAAATGGTCTATAGTGGTAATTAGAGGTAATTAGAAGGTAGACATTTTGTTTACAATACAAACGTATGTTAGTGGAGTTGAAGATGGGGGAGTTATGAGCAAAAAGATGTAGTACAAAGTCGTGCGAGATGGGAGAAAAATCTTGCATGAGAACCACGAGAGGAAAGCTCTTAGCTTTAAATGGGTACCAAAAGTGAAGAAGGAAAGTTATATCTTGCAACCAGGGTATAAAGCAGTTGTGAATGAATTTGAAAAAAAAAAAAAAAAACTATCATGTTTAAGTTGGATCATCCCGTGAAGAAGAACCATGCTGATGAGACAAAGTCAAACATGAAGACAGTTAAAAATTCTAAGAAGCTTAAGTTAAGACTTCGTTGGAATTACTTAACTCCAAGTAAGGAGTTGTGGTATGTGATCCCTCCTCTCATAGGTTCGAAGGGGGGAGATTGTTAGGTATGTGTCCTCACCCATAAAAAGAATTCAAGTTAAAAAAGAATTTACTTGTTAGTTAAGTTAGTGTCCAAAACAAGTAAATGTGATCCTAATTTGATTAGGAGAATAAATTGTTTACAATTCATAGTGGGAATGACTTAGGAAGACTACTATAAATAAGGTTATGAGAGAGTCTTATTATTAAAAGAGAGAAACTCGATAGCAAAAAGGTAGCCGAAAGAATAAATTGAGAGAATTATTGTTTGTTGCTCGTGGGTATTTTGGGTGGTGAAGTAAATTAGATTTTTCAATCTAAATAAAGGTAAATTTATACTATTTCAATTTATTGTATAACTTCAATTTTTAGGTTGTAAAATTTTGGAAGATTATTATAAGCCCATTATTAATGATATGGTGGATATTCGAAATTCAACATGTGATTTTTTTCTTTAAGGATTTTTCATGTTAAATATCGTGTCTTATTTATGAATGTTTATTTGTTATTTTCGTTCTAATTATTGAATTTATTGATTTTTTATTTAATTGCACAAAATGAACAAATAATTTATAAGATTGGGATTATTTTAAATTCACTTTTTCTAACACATGGCTTAAAAGACGTTATGTAATTCTATTTCGGCTTCTTCTTCTTTTTAAATATCTTTGAGACTTATAATGTAATTTTTGAGTTTTAATGAAATTCTTTTGTCAATAAAAAAAATGCAATTGTATAGAAACGACCATGACTTGGGCGGGCAACAGTAAGCTACTTCATTTGTCAGCCTTTTGTTATTATAATTGGTGAAAAATGGAAAGATACTTTAGTGTGTATCTAACTTATATACTTCATATGGTCAAAATGATCATTTTAAAGATAAATTCAATCGTACCAAACTACCGATGCAAAAAATAAATCAAAACAATTAAAGTATGTAAGTATTAATATTATTCAATAATGTATACAAGGGATAATATTAATGGGAAAAATATATAAATCGTCAAAAAATACATTTTTTTTTATTTTATGAAGTTATAATAATAGCGTTTTATAATTTCGATCTAAATGAAAATTTACGTTCACACGTAATGCGAACTCTTTCTATTTTGACGGCTAAATTTTATTAGAAAATATATAAAAAGTCGTGATATAAAACTAGGGTGTATTTTTAAAGTAGGTAACCTCTTGGATATCTCCGTACTACCTATACTAATTTATTAAAGCATTCTGGATTCTTTGCATTCTTGTGATTGTGGATTCATGACATAATCTCTGCCTTCTTTGGTCAGGTCAAAGGGAAAATGTATACAAGTCACGTGGGGTCTGCAATAAAACTAAAGGGCTGTACGATAGTATCTTTTTGGTATTGTCTCTTTATTGCATGGAGATTAAGTTATTTATTAAAATTTTATATAATTTTTTTTGTTAAAAAAAAGAAGAGATTATGATAAATAAAAAAATTAAAAAAAATTGTTCATTACTCTCTTATCGTTTATTACTAATCTATTTTTTTTTCACTTCATTTTTTTTATTGTAGTACTATCACCACCAATTCACCACCACCCAATAACATTATCCACCATCCACCACCACGTAATACCTATCACCATCCAACACCACCATTATTGTTAATGATTTTATTTGAATTAATTATTTAATATTTATTATGATATTACTCTCGTTTTAGGTTTGTATAATTAATGACAACATAAATATTATTATAAAATTATCTACAATATTAACAAAGCAAGAGTTTGTGGCTGCTTTCTATTTATGGATGGAGCTGTCAACCGCAGTGGATCTTGAACAAAAATAATTTTGAATTCCGTTCATCAACTACGTACCTGAAGAATGAATGAATTTGTAAACCAATTTTATTCAGAAATCTGTGTGCTGCCATTAATTGCAATGCTTTCGTCATGCATGGCAATTGCAATCCCCCACAATTTAAAATATATATATATATATATATATATATATATATATATATATATATATATATATATATATATATATATATATATATATTCCTTGACAAAGGAGTAACAACATGCAGTTGTAAAGAAAAGACCATGACTTTTTTGGGCAGGCAATAATAAGCTACTTCATTCGTCACTGCTTTTGTTAATATTAATAGTGAAAAGTAGAAGATACAAGATATTTAGTGGCCGTATCTTACTTGTATACTTCGTAAGGTTAAAATTATTTTTTCTTAGATTTTTAAAATAAATTCAAGTACAATATGATGCAAAGAATATAAAAAGTATATGAATATATGTAAAAAAAATGTTCTTTGGTAGCATACAACAAGGACGTAGGTGTATGCTATCCGTGGGAAAAAGTATTCTTATTTTATAAGATATAATAATGGTGCTTTATAATCTAGATCTAAATAAAAATTTGCATTCCCTCATAATACTTTTTCAATTTCAATGGTTAAATTTTATCAAAAAATCCCAAAAAAAAAAAAAAAAAACCTCATGATATATAACTAAGGTTCATGGATCCCTCTGGCGCAGCGTATACTAATGTAGTTACTAGGGTATTCAGGATTCTTTACATTCATGCAGATCCTTTGAACTCTTGCCGACTAATGACGTGGAGTATAATACTATATATCTAGCTTTCTTTGTTCAGGTCAACTGGTCAAGGGGAAAAAGTACACAAACCACGTGCTGGCTACGACTAGACTTTAACAGAAACCTCTGCTCATGATTCACTATTCAAAACACGCGACAAAAATTCGGTAGGAAGATCAGCAATGGTCATCGCATGTAGTAGTAAATGAAAATATTTTTAATTTTTGTTAGGATTGATATATACTTTTGTCAGTTTGAGTAATGATTATTATAATAAAGTAATTGAGAGTCTCACCGATAAACTGTAGAGAATTGCAATAGACAATGCTCTTAAAAACTAAGCGTGCAAAGTACATTTGAGTTTTAGGATTTATTCGTAAAAAACTCATTTAAAATTTTATTAATGTATTGAGACTCATGAATTTAAGTACACAGTATATATATATATTATAGTTGTTAAGATTTTTTAATTATTATAAAATATTATTTAGCGTATAAATTATTGTATATCTTGTAAATAAGCTTAAATATATCTTGTATTCTTATTTTTTTGTTATTTCTTATTTTTTGTGTAAAATTATTATGTAATTTTTTTAAAATTTTAATAATTTCATTTTCACCCTGTAATTAAATACGATAAATTTAAGTAAGCGTGAGTACAAACAATATTTACAGGAGTACAAAACCCATTTTGGTGAGTTTTCCATTTAT
This sequence comes from Hedera helix, assembly GCA_947179155.2. Classification (NCBI taxonomy): domain Eukaryota; kingdom Viridiplantae; phylum Streptophyta; class Magnoliopsida; order Apiales; family Araliaceae; genus Hedera; species Hedera helix. The sequence continues at coordinate 31,118,665 of OX359281.1, forward strand.
ATCTATATTCATTATAGCAATAAATGTCATCAAAGAAAAAAGTGTTGTTTAGATAAATATTAAAATCACATTTGCACCAGTGACGGTATCATATATTTTGGCATTGTCAACAGTTTTAACAAAGTGATGTTTTCCCATTAGCAACGGCTGACGTTGGTTAAAGTTAATTTTGTTTAAACTTTTAGACTTCTAAAATGAGACCCTCAATTTTTAAAGACGGATAGAAAATGGGGATCGTAATAAGCCCTCCATCCAAACTTTATATATATATATATATGTATATATATATATATATATATATATATGTATATATATATATATGTATGGAGTTTTATTCAAGATAAATACTTATTAGTGATAATCAAAATTCACGTCTCAAGAGGGAGTTGCGACAGGGCCATAAAACGTAAAAATTGGTCTGTCGCAAAAAATGTTAGTGACATGACCAATTTTATATATAAAATGGCCTGCCACAAAAAGGAGTTGTTGGTATGGCCTGCCACAAGAAGAAATATTGGCATGGTTAATACACACCAAAAAATGTTCTTTTGTATTGGTTGCCGAAACAGTATCATGACAAACGTTTGTCACAAATAAGGACTACATATATATGTTTGGATTTTAATGAAAGTTTCTTTTTTATCAATCATATATATATATATTTATATATGGGGTTGATTCACAGTTAACGTTGTAAGCTTAAGATTTTTCTTATAATTGATTGTGGTCGTCTATTCGCGAATTTAACAGTGAAGATAATACTCCATATGCACTATAGTATGGGGACGTCCACACTTTAATAGTGCAAATTATAAAAGTGCAAAAAATACTATTTGTCATCCGCACTACTAAAGTGCAGACGGTAAATTAATTATAATATTATAAATAGATCTAAAAATCACCTATATTATTATTATCTAGAAAACAGCGCCATTTACCCATCCGCACAATTAAAGTGCAGACGGTAAATACTTTCACTACAACAATGATGTTATAACCCATTTATTCATTATAGATCTAAACACAAACACAACGAGAGAGAGAAAAAGACGACGACGTGGTAGCTAAATAACCATTTTAACCATTAAATCTTATGTTTGTTTTGGATCTAAATCTTGTAAGTTTTATACATTTATCAATTATATATATAAATCGTTGTTTACATTCTTTTGTAGCCACGAATTGTTGTATACATTACATATATCGTTGGCTGTAAAGTTTTATTGTATATAAAACATCCGTTGTTGGTATTATTCATTGTTTTTAGGTTAAATTTATTTTGTTTGAAGATTTATATTTTATATTATGAAGTGAATTCTTTCTATTAGTATCGAATTAAATATGTGTATAATATGATTGAACATGAGTTTGGATAATTTGTCATACATTAATATTGTTATTCGTATCACAATGAAATTGGGTGTGTGTTTATGTTATATTATGATGTGAATTTTTTTCACTATTATTGAATCAAATTTGTTTATAATATGATTATTGGTATAATTATTAAATTAGATGTATTAATTGAGTATTTGTGTTTAATATTGTTAATATTTAATATTATTATTATATATATATATATTTCTTATGTTATTAATAAAAAAATAGAATTTAATCTTGAATCGAGCTATATCACACTACACACTATTGTGAGATTAAGCTTACGACGTTTCAAGTGTACTATGAAATAATATCCGTTACAGGCATAACTTAAGAATAGATGATGGTGGACTCTTGTTGGCTTTATGGGTATTAAATGATGTACAAAAAGAGTTATTACACCAATGAGATTTTGGCCTTTTTTCAAAATCCCATATGTGTAATCAATTGGATGCGTCCTTGATTGAAGCATTAGTAGTGCTTTGGAAGAGTGAGGCAAATATATTTCACTTTCCTATGGGTAAAATGATAATTACTTTAAAAGATTTATATTTCATATTAGAATTGCTTGTTCTTGGTAGACTAATTACATGTAAATTAATAAAAGAGCCAAAATTAATATTTTAAAGGAGTGAATTTAGTAGATGTGTAGTGGGGGATGAAAGTGGCATATGTACATGGGGGATTTTATTGTCATGTTTGCATTCCACATTTAGTCAACTTCCTCGGGATAATGCAGATATGGAAATGGTGGTGACATACATCAAAGCTTATGTGTTATTTGTGATTGAATTTTTTTTATTTGCATCATCAAACCGTGATGTGCAGTGCATGTGAGATATCTTTTATTTCCTAAAGATATTGATAAAATATGTAGCTAAGCATGACGATCCACAATTTTGGCTTGTTTTTATAGAAAATTTACATAAAGCCACCCAGCTATAGAATCAAGGAACATTGGTGGTTGTTTAACCCTTTTTAGGTATTTTATTTCTTTATGTAGTGTATATTTATGTTTATAAAAGATTTGTCCATGTCATTACTAAACTTAGTAATTTATTACATAAGTTTGGGGTTACGAACGGATCTCTATCAATATGTCTAATTATACACACGGGCTAAAACATTGGTTTCCTCGTGAAAGAGCATGGGCCTGCTAAAAAAATAAGGAAACAATTAATAGAAGAAATAAGAAGACTATACCAACATCACAATCAACTTTTTTATAGAGGTGAATTGGATGAGATTGATGAGTGCCATGATAAGGTGTGCACTTTTAAAAATTTAGTTGGAGCGGAGTATGAAGAAGCTTGGTATGACGGGGTCTTGCATATTCCCTTAATCTAGCTTGATGTTGTTTAATTTCAAAGGCAGACAGAACTTTGAGACAAGTCAGGGAATTACAAGATATACTGAAGGCCCAGATTGATACGGTTGAAATAAGGCAGGAGTGAGAAGGGATCCACACAATTAATTATAATGAATTACAAAAAAAAAGTTTATTGCCAAGTGGAACGCATGTCAGGACATTCTCGTTGATTTTTGTGTGGCTATTATACAATTGATCCCTTTTTTTGAATACTTGAGGTGGTATCGACAGATGACCTGTAATAAAATTAGCCACCCATAACTTCTTCCAGATGAGAGTTATGCCCTATGTGACATATTCCATCAGTACGATGTTATGAACCTAGTAAGTTTAAGATGAATTTATGTTTTTTATAATCATTTTCAAGTTTAAAAATGTTTGCCTACTATTTGTACATATTGGTTCCCATATGTACATTAATGTAATCTAGAAATGGAGGTTAAATAGATCATTATACAATTTGTGTATAATTTTTGTATTTTTTAAACATCTTTACCAAATACATATACAGATATATGCGCGGCGAAATTAAAGTATTTGGTAAAGTCCTTTTTGATTATTAAGAAAGAATATACAATTCTGATTTGCTATTAGAAAAATATTACAAGTAAATACAACGTATTTATGGAAGACAAAGAAGGGGTAAAGAGACATTGAATATATATGAATTTTTAAGAGATTTAGAACCTGAATTACTCCTACTCATCTCTTCAACTCCGCTGAGCAGGGATGTTCTATTAAGGATAAATGGACACTAAGTCCTTAGTTTGGACACTAAGTCCAAGACACTTAGTCCTCTCAAATCTCAAAGACACTAAGTCTTCTTCCCTCAATAGGGGTTGATTTACTAAAAATCAGATATGTCACTAAATCCCGATTTTCTCCTCAAGACACTACGTCCTCTTCTGTCAATAGGGGCTGATTCCTCTGAATCAGGCGAGCCATAGTGTCTCGACTTTTATCCACAAGATAATAAGTCTTATTCCCTTCTTGGGGCTGATTCCATTGAATCAGGCGAGTCACAAAGTCTTGACTTTTCGGTTGTTATTATTATTGATAGAGAGAGGTGCTGCCAAGCTAACATTAAGCACTCATCTGAAGATCTTGGCAGATGAGGAATGATTTCGTTGATTACTTGTCTTCCTTGAGCCCTATGTATATTTCGAATCAGCTCTTGCTCTTGTTTAGTTGGAATAATTCTTTTATCGATCCTCCAAACTATAGAGAAACTGTTTAGTAGATCGATCTCTCATCTTATCTTACTTTTCTTTTGAACTCTATAACTTTGAGAAGTTTTTAATCTCTTTCTATATTGGCAGTTTCATCTTTTCTCCCTCATTTTGTCGCTTTCTTTGAATTTTGAATAAGTCTTATACATAGAGAGAGATTTTTGATGATTTGTCCATTGGAAAATATTCGTTACTTATTTTAACGTTTCAATTGCATAAAATTTTTGATGAAGATATTGTATCAGATTGCTTTTAGACCTGTCTTCATTAGTTTATCAAAAATGGAAGCTTCGTGTTTGGTGATGCTTTAGATAGATAGCCGTTTGACACAACTTAGTCTGATTCTTCATTTTTGACTCTAGATGATCAGTAATTATCTTGCCATTTCCATTCCTTAGATCATCTTGATGTTAGGTCATCATCAGTCTTGTTACAGCTTTCATTACTTAGCAACTGTAATGTCTAACTTATGAATTTTAGCTCTGTGATAGATTAGCTTTATGATCCATTTTCCTTGTAGTCAGTCATACGTTATGTTGTCCTTATGATCTACTTTACAATTTTATTACTCTGTGAATTGCACCATGATTGCTTAGCTCTATGAGAGTTACTAAACCTTATGAGCTTAGAGTTGTCTTTGATATCATCATTTTCTTTTGTGAAGTCAAAGTTTACTTTACGATTCTTGTCCTACTTTACGATTCTTGTTGTGCATCCTTATCCAGTGTATCATTCCACGATTTATAGACTTTATGATTAGCCATATGATTCTTCTGCTTGGTCGTTTGTTTTACGATCCCCTGAATGCAACAAACAACTATACGATTCTTCTTCTTTCTTGCAGCATCTTCATTTCTCATCTTTCTATTTTAGGATTTGACTTGTCTGCTCTTTTGACTTTATATTTCTGCAGCTTTAGTTCTATAGACTACTGTTTTGTGTTCTGGAGCTTTACGATTTTTAACTTTACATTCTTCAGTTGTACGATTTGTAGCACTATGATCTTTAACTCTATGTTCTATCGTGGACTTTCTGGTAACTTATACTTTACGATTTCTTCAATCATCGTATCATAGAGTATACTTTCAGACTAAACCTGGCAAACGGGTCAAGTTTACCTAAACGGACCATAGGTAGGCTGGGCCAAATTGGCCCAAATATTTTTGTGCTAAAAATAAGTCGCCCGTGGCCCAAACAAGGTTGGGCTACCCAGCCCATGGACCATTTTTTATTTTCTTTTCATATTAAATATTCTGTTCTTGGACAGAGACCAGCCTACGTGAAGACATCGGGAACTACCAAAGTCAGCAACTCTAGCCACAAAAACAATCACGTGTGCTAGTAGAGCCCCCCCCCAAATGCGCAAGGAATGCGTGAGCCACACACACCTTCATCCCAAACAGGCTATGTGCCGGAATCAAAGAAAAAAATTCAGAATCTAGCGAGATTGATAGAGTATCAAAACCCCTAAACAGAGAGCATTGAGTTCACCAAGAACTCATCCATAGGACAATACATAACCCGGAATACAAAAATGCTAGGATTCAGACGAAATCTAATAGAACTCATAGAAGGACGACGAATGAGACAAAGGAAATAGATTCAATCACAGATTCACAGCCAAGATGTTCATAAGCCGCAATGAAGAGATTTTATATTAGTAATAAATTATAGTTTCAAATGCCAAAAACTTGTACAGACTATTGTTGAAGGTTGTTTGATTTGATGATGATGTCTGTTGTGCAAAAAGGACTGTGGTTCATGTGCTTACATGATTGATTATATGTGTTAATGTGCTTATGTGCTTAATTGATTATGTGCCTAGATACTCTGAAAGTGTTTATGTGCTTACATGATTGATTATATGTGTTAATGTGCTTATGTGCTTAATTGACTATGTGCTTAGATACTCTGAAAGTGTTTATGTGCCTACATGATTGATTGTCATGGTTGATATATAATGTGTTTCTGAAAAAGTGCGTAGATGTTCTAAATGTAATTATGTGCTTACTTGTTTATGTGCACAGCTTGTCTAAAAGTGTTTATGAGGTTATTTGATAAAGTGATTATGTGTTAATCTAATTGTGGGTTTACATTGTCATGTGTGCTTGATGTATATTACTCATTTCAAATACTGTGATTTGCACACTTGTTTAAACAAATATGATCTTGCTATAAACTATCTGTTTCTTATTAAAGAGAATGAAAGTTATCTGGTTATAATGTTGTAAAGTCCTTTTTAATTATATGTGTACAAAGGACTTAGATTTTAAAGATCAGAAATGTTAGGTTGATCTTTCAATAAAAGTCATTCTGCATAAACGTTGTATGATATAAGCAGAGTTGCTTAAAGATGAATCAGTGTTAAATTTGTGCATGACAGAGTCTGTAAATGTCCTTTCAATATGTAATGATGTAACAATGTAAGAAAGGACTTAGTTAGAAAAGATCAAATATGTTAGGTTGATCAGTCTATTGAATCGTAGAGTGGACTCAACGATTCCAAGCAAAGAAGACTCAACATTTCTGTATAGATCGTAGAGTTAACTCTACGACTCCTTACCAGGATAACTCTACGATCATCAAAGAGAGTCAGATGTGCAAGAAGTCTACAGGTTATACAAGTAAAGATTAAAGAACTGTTCAAGTACAAATCGTAGAGCTGAACTCTACGATCGTCGAACAGACAGCCAAGCTAGCCTGCAGATAACGCTGAACCAGAGAAGAAATGTACTCTACGATACACACTCTCTAGCAAAATCGTAGAGTAAACTTGATGAGCAAGCTTACAAGGACTGGAATTTACACAGAAAGAAGAGATCGTAGAGTGGAACAGAATGACAAGGAAATACAGAAGATTGCTATACACATGGAACAATCGTTGAGTAGAATTAAAGGATGAAGCAACACAGACTGCAACCCAACGATTCCACTAAGAAGCACAACAGTTAACTAACTCTACGATCTGATCAAACCTACAAGATCGTAGAACGAAATCAAAGCAAAGCATTGCAAGCACAAACTCTACGATCTGACCAGAGCAACAAGGTCGCAGAGTTAGAGAAAAGATCGTTCTTAACTCAACGTTTCACTTGACATACCTCAAGTAACATTCATGAAGCTGAATTCGCAGAAACAAAGTAGACAGTCTATCACTCAACGAATTCATTAAGCAGGTCAGGACAAGTAGACTAACAGAACGGCTATATAGTGCAAGAGAAAAGAGAATACTCCTCGCCCAGATTAAAGAAAGATTAAGTGCTGTTGAGATACAGATGCATGTCAGAGTCGTAGTAGACGTTGTGCCCAGACGACTATAAGTCAGGACCCACTGCTCAGGAAAATAGTGAATAAAGTCAGACCAATGGGACATCTTTGAATGCATCAGAACAGTTGGTTCTAAAAGTCAAGGAAGGTATTTATTGATGAATCAGAAGATTAATTAACAAAGGAAATAATAATCCTTACTGAACAACTCTGGGAGTGCAACGGCTATAAATTCAGAGAAAGCTGAGCTACAGGTTAATATATCAGAACATGTCAGAAAAGGAAAAAGCACTGACACGAGCAGCAAGAAAGTCAACATTGAAGATATTAAGGATCTGCACAAAGCCAAATGAAACAAACGGGATTTCATTCAACGGTAATATATGCTCAGAGATATAAAGGCTTACAGGACGAACAAATAGAGTGGGTTGTTGCAGTTGTTAAATATACAAGAGAGATGATGGAAGACTGCAACCGATCGTAGAGTGAAACAGAAAATGAATATGCTGAAGGACTCTACGATCCATCAGAACACTAACACTGAATTGAGAGAGACATAGAGATAAATAACTCTATTACAAGAGAAGTGTTCAGAGCTGCTAGGCACATGGAAGAGAGAAGCTTAAACGCCAACTTGATACATACATTGTAGCAACTGAGTACCAAAAGGAAGAAGCATCACAGTCATCTCAGGAGTTCATCTCGAGAAGTTATCAAGTACCAAAGAAGCTGAAGTGCAAAAGCCTAGCAGCGCAATGGGTGATCATGAGTAGTTGCTGAATACAGAAAGAAGAAGAACATCAACGACAAATATCAGTAGCATTCAATGTTTGATCACAAGCAGCTGCTAAGTACCTAAAGATGAAGAAGAGCAAATGTTCTACTTAGCAGCACAACCCAACGGACAAACAAATTAAGTCTGCTGGACTTGTTGAGTACCGAAGGGTACAAGAGATTTTAAGTCTGTTGGACTTAGTCTACAGTCCCAAGGCTATTAGCCTTGATGAGGGCAAAAGTGTCCTAGTCATTGTGACTAAAAGAGCCAACCCTGCTGGACTTGATGAGGGCAAGAGTGTCCTAGTCCGGAGGACTAAACCTTAGTGGATTTCCTACTCGTTGTAGTAGAAGAGTGGAGTATGAGTTATTCAGTCTCCGAACCACTTTAAACTCTCTGGTGTCATTTACTTTCAGTCATTTACATTTTGTTTTATATATATATATATATACATATACATGACTGTCAATTGATTTACCTAACAAGTGACTTTCTCCAATAGTCTTAACTCAACGGAGAAGTGTTACAAATCTTTAAGGGGTATTTTCAAACTAATATTCCGCTGTGCAAACAAATCTTAATTAAGTTTATTAATTGCTATTAAATCTTTGAACTTAATCTTAAAAGAAAATGTTTTTAAGAGATCTATTCAACCCCCCCCCCTTCTAGATCACTTGTGTGCCACTGGGAACTAACAACTATTTTTAGGTATTAAAAAATATATATTGACCAAAAATTTGAGAAAATTTAGATGTGAAAGTATTTGAATATATACATTTTAAAAAAATACATTTGAACTTAGTTTAGATTTTGAGAAGATGAACTTACATAAAAGAAACTTTAAGAAGATCTAAATCGTTTTGAACAAATAAAATGGATTGATTATGAGATCTGTTAAAAATTATTAATAGATGAAAAAAATTGATATTTTATTAATATCAAAAGTTACAAATAATTTTTTTTATAAATCTATTCAGATTTCAAGATTTTTAAAATTGCAAAAAAAAATATTTTAGAAATAGATTATGAGTTGCTGTTCAGAAATTTAGGACTCAAAAACATGAATTAACACGAAAATTTGTGTTTCAAATGCTAAAAAAAAAATCTGAGATAAGATGTGATCTAAAGAGGGCTGCTTTTGTGGATGTTTACAGACTGCAGTGGAGGAGAGATATTGGTGAAGGAAGGAGAGAGTAAGGGAAGGTAAAAGAGGGAGGTGAGAGAAAGTCAAAAAGCCGTGGATGATTGAATCAAAGTCACAATCTCTTGGATTGAATTTTTTCTTAGTGGAAAACACGTGTCATGCTCCGATTGGTGCTCTAATTTATTAGAGGATAATGGTTTTCTTACCATTAGATTAACTACTGATATCAATGCCTCAGATTATTCAAGATGTTTATTTTTTTAAAAAAAACTAGGCTATGGGTTGGGCTGGGCCACCGTGGGCTGGGCCAAAATGGCCTAACTTTTTTTGGGTCACAAAAATTAAGCCCACAACCCGATTTTATCAAAGTCGGCCCGGACTATCTTTACCAAGTCTATTTCAGACTTATCTTTCTTAATGATATCTCTTGATGAACTTATTCTTTGTCTGCTGCTATTTTTTAGATTTTCATTGTAAACTCAATTCATTTCCTGAGAATCTAAGACTTCTCCTTGATTAGGACTTCTGTCTTTTTCACTTTCTTTTTATATATTAACTCCCCCGTACTTGGACATTTGTTGATCTCAGTGTTGTGAATTCCATTATATATCTTTTCAGTGTACTTTTTCTATTATTAGTGGATATCACATGTGTCTTCTTTTAGCCTTTCCTGAATACTGTTTTGTTCCGTCTTCTTAGGCTAATTTACCACAGTCTTCTTTTTGCATAAGGGCTCTTGGTAAGGACATCCAAAATCATCTATTGTAAAAAATCTGTCCTCGAGTATTATTTGTATTAAGAACTATGATAGGTAGCACCGATGTAGCTCAACAATGATGTAGCTCTGCATTTTAAAATGACTCAATAATAGTAAGTGACTTAACGATCTACTGATATTTAGTTTAGCTCTATTCTACAATATTGAGTACTTTGTCTTGTGTTGGTGTCTGTGAGCTTCTCTTCCACTTCTTCTACTAGAGTCTTTTGTTTCTGATTTGCAGTGATAAGTCTGCTCGACAGATTTTTACGAACTTGTTTCTTTTTCTGAATCTTTTTTCCTGCTCTGAAGTAGTTATGCATCATTTACTATACAATTCACCTTTATTCTTCTACGATCATCTTTGCAGTACGATCTTGACTAAACATGTTATACGATCTGATCCTGCTCTATGATCTGATCTCAAACTTTATGATCTTGACTTTGTATGCGTATGCTTTTGTATTCTTTGATCTCTTTAATAATTACATTATGCCTTAAAATTTCTGATATACTGTAGGCCTTACTCCTGATGACTCTTCAGTGATCTCTGAGTTTGATTTGTTCTTCATCCTAGTCTATTACATGTTTATTATAACTTTTTTGCATTCAGCTCAACCTAAAAAATTTAATTTCTATTGTCCTTTTACACCATTATTTTTTTTTGAACTAATACAGAAGTTATCTTTTGGATCAACCTAACAAATTTGATCCATAATCTAATATATCTTTTCAGTTTGGATTAACTTAACAATTCTGATCCCTAAGTCCTTTTACAACGATTATTATTTTAAAGACTGCACAAATCTCGCTATCTATATAACGAGTAATATGTTAAGCCGGTCCTTTTTAATGAAGTACACCAGGGGGTTTATAAAGAGCCCAATGACACCATTATGTACATTCTGTGATGCCCTCAAATCTGGGCCTACATAGCTTAATCTGAGACGCTATAAAATACACAGTAACTAATACAAACAGTACAAAGGACAAAAATACAAAACTCAATAATACACAACTAAGTCTTTACTATTATTGTCACACTACAGCTATCTCTCGAACCTTCACTCCATTCCCCGACTAGATCCAGTTATTCTTTTATTTTCTGAAGAACAATGGGACAAAAAAGAAAGGGTGAGCTCAAATAACACAGTAAGAATATATCATAACTAAGATAACAATGAGTAAATTATCATTAGCCTTCAACAGTTGAGTTCTTGATAAAATACAATAAACAACAAGTTTTAGATAAATAATAGCAGTGGAATAAGCAATCCATTATAAGAATAATATAGACTATGATGTCCACTAACTTCTCTTTTTAAGAAAACTATTATCAACTTTTATCATCTTAAACACCACTGGTCATGATAATATAAATTCACAATTGCTGATCATAATCATGTAAGTCAACAGTTCATCTTTGCACTACGGCCAAAGATATTCAAATATAACACCAATGGTCGTGATAATACCAGTCTTCAGCCTTTGATCATAATCATACTAAACAACAGTTCTTCTTTGCCGCAGGCCAAAGAGAACATTCACCATGTGACCTAAAAGACACACAACAATTATATCGCCTTTACCCAATCATTTGTGCCCCAGGCCACAGATATTTACAACAAAATGATTATTGATGATTAAATAACAACAGTGATATAAATAATGAACAAAAGAAACAGAATGATCAACAAATATCGAAATTTTATGATTTTACTTTATGTAGATTCAAATAATGTCCAAATTGTCAACATGACGTGGAGTGAAATTCAAAAATGATATTTAAGATCCACAGTTCAGAATAACGGTTAAAGTTCAATAGAAAGATTTAGAAAAAATAGGAAGATTCAATTGAAATGATATTAGATAAAGCGCAAACTATTAAGGAACATATTATCATTTCAGAAAACTTTACCAAATAGTACTTACCATAGTAAGTTAATTAAGAGTATGAAAAGAATGATACCCCTTACCTTAACACGTGACTGCATATTGATTTAAATGAAGTTAATCAACCTATATATTTATAATTTAATTAGTAACTACCATATATAATTTCAAGGTGTATACTAATTCGTATGAAATCATCAAAAGTGATTTGATAGAATAAAGTAGAATAACTTCAATATAGTTTTTGAAAGAAATAATATTTCAAAATAAGTCTTACAAATGAAGCTTTTCAAAATAAATCTTCTAAAGAAAGAGTTTTCTAAAGAAAAATTTATAAGCACCGTTTGACGTGTATGGTTGCTTATATAACCTTTATAAAAAAACTTACTTGAACAGTACTCGTACACTTACAGATCTTCACAAATACTCAAGATGGCTCAAAAAGAACTTACACAAAATAATATTTGGAGAGTAAAACAAAGAATAAGCAAGGAAGTTTTATGAAAAATCCTTAAGTTCAAGCCTTTATTTATAGCCAAAAATATTATCATAAACCAAGATTTCTTAATTTAATATAGACCATATATTTCAAGATAATGTTTAATCCATACCACTCATTTCATCTTTTAAGATTTTCTTAATCTAAACCATTCATTTAAAGACCATTTTTAATCTACACCATTCATTTCAAATTCTATAATTGTTACATTATTTTTAATCTATACCATTCATTAACTCTATATATAAAACAACTAACTTTATATAAATCAATTAACTTTATATATAAAAACAAATAACTTTATATAATTTATCATAATAAAATTATTTACTTTACATAATTTATATAAAGTAAATAACTTTATATAAATTAATTATTATAATAAAAATAAATAAATTTATCAATTCAATTATTCAACAATTATGACACCCCCAAATTTGGGCCCACACAGCCCAAACTTGAGTTTGTCAAAATACACAACAACTATTACAATATAACGTACAATGTACCACAATACATTATTCAAATAATACACAACTAAGTTTTCATTATTATTGTCACACTATTTTACAACTTATGAAGACTAATACAGCTACAACTCAGACCTTCACTCCATACCCCGACTAGACCTAGCTACTCTCTCATCTCCCGTTGAAAAACAATGGAATAAAAGGAAAGGGTGCTCAAATAGCCCAGTAAAAAATATAATGACTAGAATAATGACAAATAAATTATCGTTAGCCTTCAACAGTTGAGTTTTTGATAGAATAATTTAAACAACAAATTTTAGTTTAATAAATGCAGTTAAGTTCTTAAACAAAGTTCAGATCAATAACTGCACCAGAATAACAACTATTAGGAAAATTATATGGACCATAATGTCCGCTCACTTCTCTTTTTAAGAAAAACATTATCAACTTTTATCATCTAAAACACAAATGGCCATGATAAGACAATTTCACAGTTCCTGGTCATAATCATGCAAGTCAACAGTTCATCTTTGCACTACGGGCCAAAGATATTCAATATAACACTAACGGTCATAATTATACCAGTCTACATCCTTTGGTCATAATCATATCAAACAACAATTTATCTTTGCCCTAGGCCAAAGAGAACTTTTACCACGTGTCATAAAAGATACACCACTATTATATTGCCTTTATCTTATTATCTGTGTCCCAGGTCACAGATATCCACAACAACTTGATTATGATTATTAGAATAACAATAGTGCTATAAATGATGAACAGAAGAAATAGGATAAACAATAAATATCAAAAGTTTATAATTTTACTTTGTGCAGATTCAAATAATGTATAAATTGTCAACATGATGTGGAGTGAAATTCAAAATAATATTCAAGATCCATAGTTCAAAAGAAAGGTTCAGAAAAATAGGAAAGTTCAATTAAAATGATATTAGATGAAGCACAAACTATTAAGGAACATATAATCATTTCAAAAGTTATACCGAACAATACTTATCATAGTAAGTTTAAGAGTATAAAAGAAATAATATCCCTTACCGTAATAAATTTGAATAATGGAAGATGAAAAAGATGGTATTCCTCACCGTAGTAAGTTTAAATAATAGAAGATGAAAAAAGATGATATTCCTTACAAGTAATAAAAGAAAATGACATTTTTTACCTTATCACGTGACTGGATATTGATAAAAATGAAGTTGATCAACCTATATATTTATAATATAATTAGTAATTACCACATATAAATTTCAAAGTGTATGATAACTCATATATTATGAACTATCAAAATTATTTATATAATATAAATTTTTGTAGTGTAAAATAATAGCTTCAAAATTAATTTTTGAAATAATATTTTAAAAAAAATCTTCCAAAGAAAGCTTTTTAAAATAAATATACTCAAAGAAGAGTCTTATAAAGAAAGATTTGTGAATACCATGTGAAATAGGTATTTGTGCAATTACTACTCTTTAATAAAATACTTACTTGAAAAATTTCTGCACTTCTTTTAATTTGTAAACACTCAAGATAACCTTACTATTCTCAGAGAAAACTCACAGAATATTTGTAATTTTTTTTTATGTTTTAGGTGTGATTTTTCTATTCAGCTGAGCAAACTATTTATAGAAGAAAAGAAGGTATTATGCGCGGTAGGTGAGCTGGCATGCTGCACGCCAGTGCTGAAAAATTCAACAAAGGCTGCAGCAACCTCCACCAACTCCTCCCAGCAAATTCACATTTTTTATTCTTCATGTGGGCTCCATAGAGGGTCCACATACTATTTACATATAATAATAATTTATTTTTAATTTTTTTTATATTTATATTTTTTTCTTCCTGTGGGTCCTATATAATGCTACAACAATAATTCACAAATAATGTAAGAATACGTTACAAATCAATATTAATTTAATAATATAAATTACTGTATATTTGCTATTGTGACAATTATTAGGTTCAATAATTTTAAAATACAGTGCAATAACAATTATTGGTTCAATGATATAAAATATAGTGTAATGAAAATTATTGAATCAATTATACAAAATATTGTGTAACAATAATTATTGATGAATACTGTGTATTGACCACGTTATCAGATCAATAATATGAGACACTGTGCAATATCGTGTGCTACTGTAGAATTTCGTGTGCTACTGTAGAATACCATGAAATACCATATGCTACTATTATTTTATCACCGGTATTTTAACAGTTAAAAGGGTTAACACCGTTGACTATTTTTATTTAAAAATGTTACTTCTGTCGTTTTCTATATCCGACAAATATTCCGTTGTGGGGTCCACCAATGATTAGTTATTTCGGCGCCGTCGTATGACCCGAATATTCTCCGGCACAACGAATATTGTCCGACAAAATAAAATTTGCACATAACATCCTTAACTTTTAACTTTATCAATTTAACCACTTACTGTTTCAGAAAAAATATATATGAAGAAAAATTAAATTTTATATTTCATAAAATTCAGGGTCTTATAACAATAATTCACAATTATTCATTAATATGATAAATTGTTATAAATGTAGTTTAGTTGGCTTTCTAAGTTAAATAAGCAGAAAAAATTAATTAATAATAGAATATAACAGTTTAATTAACATCATAATAAATATATCAATAATGCATAAAATAAGTAAAAGAAAGAGCACGTACTGTGTAATGACAATTATTGATTCAGTAATGTGAATTACTGTGCATATATTGCTATGACAATTATCAGTTCAATAATATGAATTATTGTGCATGTGACAATTATTGGTTCAATAAAGTCAATATAATACAATAACCACTTTATCAGTTCAATAATATAAAATATTGTGCAATACCGTATGCTACTGTGTAATATCGTGTGTTACTGTACAATACCGTATGTTACTATTCCTTTACCACCGGATATTTTAACAGTTAAAAGTGATAGTACCGTTGACTATTTTTATTTAGAAATATTACATATGTCATTTTCTATATCCGATAATATTTCGTTGTAGGGGGTCCACCAATATTATTCCGGCGCCGTCGTACGAATCGAATATTCCCTGACAGAGTGAATATTCCCCAACAAAACGAATATTCTCCAACAAGATAAAATTAGTACAAAACATTTATTAATTTTCACTTTTATCAATTTATTCACTTACTGTTTCAAACGAAAATATATAAAGAAAAATTAAATTTGTATTTTATAAAAGTCGGGGTCTTACACATTCCACCAAAACAATTTACTCAAGATATGTCTTTCTCCAACTTTGATCCATTCAGTCAAGGATCTCTCTACCGGCCCAAGCTCCCATTTATAGTGAAGCAAGAACCTAGGTTACAGTTAACCCCCGTCGTTGTACATGTACATGGTAACATATAGTGGTGATTTTGAAAGTATGGAAGACATTTAGGCTATGCATTTGACTCTGATACTCAAAGAAACGCCAGTTAGTCAATTAGGACTGAACAGTAGTAAGGTGGATGATTGGTTGAATATTCTTCCTTTATGGTTGCAAGTGTCCCGGTCTTCTAAATTTAAAAAAGATCATCTTCGTCCATTAAAGTTAGAGAAGGTAGAGTGGCTTAATACAAATTATTTTTTGGATAACGTGAATAATCCCAATTTCTCATATACTTCCCCAAGACAAGTATATATTGGTTCATAAGGATGTATAGTCACTTAGGGCAGGGAATGTTAAATAGGATCAGACAATAGATGCATATCTTACCTTGTTGAAGATGCGCAAACAACGTCCACGAGAAGGTTAATATGAACGGGACAATTTTTATTTTATGTCATGTTGTTTCTTCCAACTACTGTCAGAATGAGATAATTCATATAAAAACCTCTCGATATTTTAGAAAAATAATTTTAATATTTTTGAAATCTCTCCATTTTTTTTTAAATCAAAGAGAACACCCACAATTATCAGATTGTGACTTCACATTTCTGCTAGTTAATCATCAAAACGAGCATTACTTTTTGCTCGTTGTGTCTATTAAGGATTGGAGAATTATCCTAATATATTCTTTGTATGATTATCAAAAAGGCTATGAAATCATCACTCGATATAAACTAGAGATTAAATGTGTGGTACGCGATGATACTTTACTTTATAATTTTGTCATGCACATTTTTGTTATAGGATACTCTTAAAAAAAAAATCTTTAGTGCAGCGTGATTTTCTTGCCCTTGCTAATGTCCTCTAAATTTATGCGTTGGAGAAAAAATTTCAAAGAAAAAAAAAGTCCCCGTTATTAATGCTAACTGTCTTAAACAAAATATTAATTGGTATGGATTATGAAGCTTACTTGATGAGATATGTTGACTACTCTATGCAAGAAATTTCTATGGGGCCATTGGATTGGTTCGAGGACTGTGCTTCATTATTTAGATATAGGTTTGACCACGAATTACGCAGACATAAGGCTAGTTAGAGGAATGGAATTTACTATCATAAATGTTAGGGTTTCAGATTTATCTTAATTTGTATTGACTTGTACTTGTTAAATTTTCATAGTTATAAAAAAAATTATTGTTACTATAATGATTGTTATATATGAAATATTTGTGTATATTTGTTGGTTTTGTTTGTACATATAACATGTAAAAATTACATGTTACAAACTTATTGTTTGTCTTATTGTTTGTTGGATTTATTTGTGGAGCATTTGAACAGTACAGGTTATGTTTGAGGTTAATATAAAACATATCTTCTTCTTTTTTTCCAGAAAACATTATCTACACTATAATAGGGTGGATCCTACAAAAATCTTAAAAGGAATTTTTTTTATAACCACAGAGCAATCCACCCTTTAGTTATGCGGATCCTATAAAAAACATACAGGGAATTTTAAAATTAAACACAATCCGCACAATAGAGTCCCTCATTCTCTTTCCCTTATTATTATTATTATTATTATTATTATTATTATTATTATTATTATTATTATTATTATTATTATTATTATTATCTACATCATAAGTGACTCCCTCATTTTTCTTAACAACAATATATCAATTTTTAGAATTCACTTGTTTTCTGCTAGTTTTTATTCTTAATTCAAACTTAACATGTTTCACATATTTTATATAAAAAAAAATTAGCATCTTCTAATGTAGGAAAAATTAATTTGACCAATATAAGGAATGTTATTATCAACTAGACTTGTTACATCGTTATTGTCATGTAATTCTTCCTCAATACTTGATATTTAATGAAATGATTCTTTAGCAAACAAATCTATGACCAAAAAAAAAAATCACTTGTAAAAATTAAATTACAAATTACCGAATTGGGCTGATGTATGTCTTCTTGGTATGCTTGCTAATTGACTATACTCTCTCAATTGTATGTGTAATGACCCGGAAATTCACAAGACTGATTAGTATGGTCCTATGAGATTGATGTGATTTAAGGCTACGCTAATCCTTGGATCAGGATGTAGTGGATAGTAGATTTGAGGAAATTTTAAGCTTTCGAGAATTCGAGCGGGAAATTTGAGGTTTAGATATGAAACTAACCCTAGTAAAGTGGTAAACGATCACTGGAAAGGAATTAGAGTCCAGTCACGGAGGGACTAGGACAGTGTTTATAAAACAATAAGTAAAACAATGCCTATGTTAAAATAATCGATAAGATTGATCGGCGGGGCAAATGTTGTAAAGATGTAGTGCTAATTCCAAGGATGGAATCATTTGTAAAGATTAAGTTAAAAAAAAACTTAATCTGAGGAAAATAATTGTTGGGAGTTTAAAACCTAGAATTGGTTGAAGGGGTATATGATAAGGTATACACTAAGTTAAGTATCTATATAGTATATAGGTGCAGAAAACATTATGAGGAAGAATTACCCTCATATTTTTGAGTTACCTTAAATTGAAATTTCGGGGACGAAATTATTATAAGAGGGGAAGAATGTAGCGACCCAAAATATTTTAATATAGAGAAATGGAATTATTGGCTGTAATTGTAAATTTCTAAAGGATTAAATTAAATCATTATATGATGACTTGGTTTATTTAATTATGTGTTGAAGTAATTAAAGGAATTTAAGGAAGGTTCAATTAATGGGTTAATTAAATTAATGGACCAACCTAGGTTGTATAGTATCAAAGTTTGATAGGATAAATGAGCTATGTGATATTTAATTAAATAGCTAGCACGTTAAGCTGGATGTGTAAATTAATTAATATGGTTATTAATTAATGAGATTTCGTAAACATTAATAATGTTATATTTATTTTCATTTGGAAAGTTATTGATAGTGGGGTATTAATATTTTATATTTCCACTAGGAATTTATTTTGGGCAATCCAAAGCTTAGTTGCAATATAAGTAACAATTGGGATACCAATTGTTTAATTAACAAAACAAATAGCAGCCCAGCCCAAGAGTAATAACATAACCCGGTGGAAAAGTAAGTGTGTCACTCCTTTAGGGACAAAACCTCAGAAAATGCAGAGCACGCATAGTTTGTGCAAAGCTCAAGAACTCAGTGCTGAGAAAAGGAGAGACAAGTCAGGCATAGGAGAGGCTATAGGGTCCAACTCCTCAGAGTTGTCTAAAGCTGAGAGAGTATGGTATAACCTCAGTCATTCTCTCATTTCTCCTTCTTGTGCATATAGGCTAAGAGAGAAGAAGCCACGGGAATGGAAGAAGAAAAGTTTAAGCTTGATGAACTAGAATGGTCGGATGAACATGGAGCAAGAATTAAAGATGAAGCCCTCATCATGGGGAGTCTCTAGAGCCCAAAAAGAATATCATTCATCAAAGGTTTAAAAGTTTGCTAAACTCGAACTTTTGTAGAAATTATGTTTTAAGGTTTCCTATATAGTTAGTGTAGGAAAGCTTTGCATTTTGGGTGTTAGATTATGGTGAATCCAAGTTTTAAGTTGGTCAAGAGATGGGGTTATGTGTATCTAGATGTATATAGCATGCTAGATACATAGATATGTAAAAAAAAAGAAAAAGAAATGATTAAGGTTTTGTGTTGGTGAAACCTAGTTTTAATGGTTCTATTTTGATATAAACCAATTTTATGGTAAAAGGTTATATTTAAATATTTATAGGTGTTTATTATGAGTCTATAAATATTGGAGATGATGTTAATGTGTTGAGATTTATAGTTTTCATGCTTGAGAAACTAAAAGCCCTAAATGGAAATTAGATGAAATTGGTGGTGGTAGTTATATGCTTACAAAGTGTTTGATTAAAAGTCTAAGAGAATCAAAGTGGTTAAACCTTCTGTCCAAGGATTTGTTTTCAAGATTAGAACCTCTTTAAGTAATATGTTAGACGTTTTGTTAGTCTAAAGAATAAACCAGAAAGGTTAAAATGAGTTCTGGTATGTTATATGAAGTTATTGTAAATCTGAGAATTTACCTTAGTTGCAGTGAAAAATCGTAGAGTGCTGCTGGTAGTAGAGTGAATTGATAGTAGAGTGTTGCTGGTAGTAGAGTGAACTGATAGTAGAGTGCTGGTAGTAGAGTGCTCTGGTAGTAAAGTGCAAACGTAGAGTGAAAAATCGTAAAGTGAAAAGTGCAAAACGTAGAGTGAAAAGTGCAAAACGTAGAGTGAAAATCGTAGAGTGAAAAGTGTAAAACGTAGAGTGAAAGTGAAAATCGTAGAGTCTGGACAGCTTCAACGTCAGTTAGTAATATGAGCATAACTTTCTCATACGAACTCAGATTGAGGTGATTCAAGATGTTTTGGAAAGCTAATAGATAGAACTACAACTATCATTCTTTACGAATTTCGATTTGATGTCTTTATCAAGGTCGAAATTGACCATTTTTGGGACTATTTTGACCTCTTATAGTAAAATGAGTATAACTTTTGTATACGGATTCAGATTAATATGATTCAAGATGTTTTGGAAATCTAAGAGATAGACCTATAACTGTTATTCTTTAACTTTTTCGATTTGAGGTCTGTAACAGAGTCTAAATTCACCATCTTGAGGTATGATGTGTAATTGGAGGCAATCGGAGGGCGTCAGGCATGCACGGGTGCAACGTGCAATGTTTTCGACACTAAGTTATACTGTTCTTTGTATAAAACATGAATATTATGATTTATAATGATGTTTATCATTAATCAACGATTAATTAGATAAGTGTATGAGCATGCTAAATGTGTGCATATGAGGCGGGATAGACGTGTGGCGTATAAACGTTGAAACGCTGTGTAAAGTGTTATTTAGCAGTTTAATAACCTTAGAGATTAATTTAAGTAATACTAATTGGGATTAGTAAGAGTTTTAAATATTGTCTGAGGCGGGTAATATTATGACAACTTGATGAGGTAATTGTAGAATTAAACCTAGTAAAGTCCAGTAGTGACTAATTGGTAGATTGACCTAAATAATTATGAGGACCAAATGATAAGGTTATGGCATTAAGGAATGTCGGATATACAAAGTTAAGTATAGAAGGTTTACGGTGTTTATGTGAAACATCGTGATGAATCCACAATGGACTAAACTAATGAATCAACCCTAGTGAATAAATGGGACGATAAAAGGAAGTAGACATCCTAAGAATAAGATTAAATATTGAGTCAAACTTTGACTAATTTAATGCACCGTTGATCTCTCATGTTGTATAGGTGGTGTAAGGAACGCAAAAGGTTAGCGTAAACTAGTGTTGCAATCCAGACAAGTCTTTAAGTGATATTTGTTATCCCTGCAAGTTTTTCAGTATTATGAGTTATATGCATAAACTATTAAATGTGCACTCATGTTATGTGCTAACTGATTGTAAATGTGTCTGTGTACAATCATATGTTGTTAATAGCTATTATATATAATTAATGCTATGAAATCGAATGTGTTATATGAGTTATATAACGTGGTAACATTGACATGCATGGTAAACATATGTAGATTTTATAAATGCAACGCATGATAAGCATGATGCCTATGTAAATGTCAAGCATGGAACATAAAGCATAAATTAAATGTAACATACGTGTTATGTGCTAGCTATTAGACTTGCTGAGCCGTCGTGCTCATTATTGCTATTATAAACATTTTCAGCGAAGGGCGAAGAGTTCGAAGATCCCGATAATCGCAAAGAAGATGTGCGAAGTTTATTTTATTAATAAAGGTTGTCACTAGAACTGTTTAAAGTTAAAGTTGCATTTTGTGGGAATAATTACCATTTGGTATCATCCCGGATGTAAAGCCTTGTAATAGTATTGAAAGGCAGTTGTAGTTAATACGAGTGTTAATGTTTTGTAAACTCGTGTAATTAAAAGCAGTGAGTAAATAGTTATGTCGACTTATTGTTAGGATGCGAGTTTTGTTGCTCACAATTGGTTGTAATACACTAAGTCGTGGAATATAAATGATCTGAGTTGTAGAATTCATGTAAAGATTGTGATTCTGAGACAAAAGTTAAGTAAATGATTTATAAAAATTTAAATTTATCGTGATTTTTATGAGAAGGTTGTTCGCGTAACGACTTAAACTCAGGATTGAGGTTACTTTTGACGGACCAAATCCAGGGTTATTGGAGACGAATTTTGGGGTGTCACAGTATGAGCATGTGAAGAAGGAAGAAATAAACACAATTTGTATTGCTCAGTAGTTGTTCTGCTCTCTCAAATTGTACGACTGAAGGTTTTATGAAAAAAAACACGATAAAAGTAAATACTAGAATTCGCACAACTAAAGTGCGAACAGGTGAACGACACCATTTCCTATATAATTATAATATTATAAAATATATATAATTCTAGAATCCTCACTTTAGTAACGTGGATGACAAATGACATTTTTGACACTTTTGCAATACACACTAGTAAAGTGCGGGCATCTTCATACTATAGTGCGAACATGATATTATCTCCACATTAGATTTGCGAATGGATAACCATGATATGTTGTAAGTATAATATTAAATTTATAACTTTAGTTATGGATCAACCATATATATATATATATATATATATATATATATATATATATATAAACAAAAAAGAAACTTTCATTTAAATTCAAAATATTATAAATGTGACAAATTCAAAATATATTAAATGAGAGTGAAAATTTAAAATCTTTATAATAGAAAACCAAAGTCTAAAACCCAAATTAAGGGAGAGATAAACATTATATCTATGTATATTATAATTTATATAGTGATAATTGAATTTTATTTTTATTTATTAAATATTTTTAGGCTTAATTATTTATGAATTTTTAACTATTTTTAGAATTTAGGTGTATTATTTAGTATTATAATTTTTATTATTATTTTGTAGGGAAAATAATCTGATGGCAAAAGGGTAATTAATTAGTTGACCCATGGCATTATGGTAATTAATTAAAGTTGGCTTGGCTGGCGCTATGCGTGTGCATGGGCTGAGGGACCGCAAAATGAGACGACGCCGTTTGGAGAGGTTAAGCAGATGAAGGTCTGCGCGCAAGGCGCGACCGTCTATTTGCAGCACTTCAGAGCAATGTTGTCATAACCGGTTCGGAACCGCCGGTTCAACCGGTTAAACCGGTAATCGGTCAGCTGAACGAACCGGGTTGGACCTTTAAACCGGATTTAGCTAAGAACCGTTCGGAACCGGTGACCCAGCGGTTGAACCGGCCGGGTCATAGAACCGGTGACTGGGTCACGGTTTTGTCCGGTTTGACTCCTTACAATAAAACCCAAAAAAAAGCTAGGTTTTTTTTTTCTCTTCACTTCTTCAGCCGCGTTTTTCTTCAGTTCTTCTCTCCTCTGCCTCTGTCGCTCACTTGGCTTCACTTCACACGTCGCCGTGTCTGATTTGCTCCCGCCGGTGATCGTAGCTTCTCCTTCTCTATCTCCGGTGAGCACACGATTAAGTTTTTGCTTTGATTGCTATGTGATTGTTGTGATTCACCGTGATTCACTGATTCGCCGGTGACCGTAGCTTCCAATTGCTGTGATTTCTGGGTTCCAGTTTATGATAGACATAAATTTTGAGTTTGATTTTGATTTTGTTCATTTGTTGTATTACCGATTACGTCGGTACTTCCAATTGATGGGTTTAATTTTTTTCATTTATACTCATTTTTTGGCTTTACAGTTTACACATTACATTGGAGTTTATTAATTTATTTTTCATTTATACTCATTTTTATGTTCTAGTCAGTGGTGGGATGATTGTAGATGTTCAAGTTAATGGTATTTGAGGTTTTGTTTGCTTTCATGATATCTACTACTGATTATGCTATTTTTTGGGTGCATTCTTTCATTGGGTCATGTAAACTGTAAAGGATGATGTCAATCCATTCTAAAACTTTGCTATTGCTTCATGATATCTATTATCTGATACTGGTTATGCTATTATTTCATTGGGTCATGTAAACTGTAAAGGATGATGTCAATCCATTCTAAAATTTTGTTATTGCTTCAATTCATGATATCTGCTACTGCCATTTTTTTGCTATTGCCATCTTCTGCTTCATGATATCTGTTAGATTGTTACTACTCCCTTAGTAATCTTGTTGTTGTAATTTTTTTGTAGATTTGAGCAGTTAATATGTCATCGGGCCATGATTCAACCCCACAGACAGAAGCTTCTACAAATACAAGGGGAAAGACGGATTCTGCATGGAATCATTGTAGTGAAGGGCGAGCTGAAGATGGTAAAAAAATTCTTACTTGTTTATATTGTCAAAAAATAGTTAGGGGTGGTGGAATTAATAGAATGAAACAACATCTTGCCGGGAAAAAGGGAGAGGTTGGCCCTTGTAGGAGAGTTCCTGCAGATGTAAAACAAGATATGGAACAAAAATTAAATCAAATTGAACAAGAAAGAAAACAAAAAATTGACATGCGTTCATTTGATGATCCATATGAAAAACACGAGGGGGATGATGTAGATGTTGAAGAGATTATTCGTCAATCTTCATTTGATAATGTAGTGAGTGGTAGTAGTGCACCAACGAAGGGGAAAGGAAAAAAATTAAGTAACTTGTTTACTTCAAAGCCTCAACCTGATAAACAACCTACTATAAAAAGTGCTATGGCTGGTAAAGAAGCTGTGTGGAGGGCAAACATGGCTGTAGGGAAATGGTTTTATGATTGTTGTATTCCTTTTAATGCGGTGAATTCAATATATTTTCAGCCTATGTTTGATGCTGCAATTAGAGTCGGTTTGGGTTATAGGGTCCCTTCTTATCATGATGTTCGAGTTAATTTGCTTAGAGATTTGAAAAAAGAAGTGCAACTTTTTGTTGAAACTATGAGATCTTATTGGGGTGATTGTGGGTGTACCATTATGGGGGATGGTTGGACAGATGTAAGGCATAGATCTTTGATTAATTTTCTTGTTTATTCTCCACGAGGAATTACTTTTGTTAAATCTGTTGATGCTTCTGATGCAGTGAAAAGTGGCAAACTTTTGGCTCAGTTATTCCTAGAAGTAATTGAATGGGTTGGACCAACTAATGTATTTCACATGGTAACAGATAATGGGGCTAATTATGTGCTTGCAGGGAAATTAGTTTCACAACAATTCAAAAACATTAGTTGGTCTCCTTGTGTTGCACATTGTTTAAACTTGATTTTAGGGGACATAGCTAAGATGAATCATATTGTTGAATTAGCTAAAAAGGCATCAAAGATAACGAAGTACATTTATAATCATGGTTGGTTATTGGCTTGGTTGAGGAAGAGAAAGGATTGGATAGAAATCATTCGTCCAGGGCCTACTCGTTTTGCCACGACTTTCATTGCATTGCATAATGTTTATGATCATATGCATGATTTGCAGGCTTTGGTGACTAGTAAGGATTTTAAGGAGTCTAGATATGCAAAGGATGCACAAGGTAAGGTTATGGTTTCTTACATATTGGAAAAAAGATTTTGGAATGATTGTTTGATTGTAACCAAAATTGTCGAGCCTTTGATGCGTGTTTTGAGAATTGTTGATATGGATGAGAAACCCTCCATTGCATATTTGTATGATGCCATGTTTAGGGCTAGAAAAGCTATAAAGAAAGTTTTTAGGCAAAAGAAAAGCTTGTACAAGCCTTATACAAGAATTATCAAAGAGCGTTGGGATAAACAATTGCGTAAAAGTGTTCACGCGGCCGCGTATTGGTTGAATCCTTGTTTTCAATATAATCAAGAATCATTTTGTGGGAAGCCGGAAGTTATGTCGGGTCTTCTTGATGTCATTGAAGCAAAAGCCACCACTAGTAAGGTTAAGTTGTTGGATGAAACTAGAATTTATCGAGAGCGGATGGGGAGTTTTAGTAGGGAGCTTGCACTTGCTACTTCGAAGACTACTCAACCGGGTAAGATTTATTTA
Organism: Hedera helix; assembly: GCA_947179155.2. Lineage (NCBI taxonomy): Eukaryota > Viridiplantae > Streptophyta > Magnoliopsida > Apiales > Araliaceae > Hedera > Hedera helix. The sequence goes on from OX359281.1 coordinate 31,144,761, forward strand.
TTAATTTTTGTTTAACTTTGTTCCTTGGTAGCTTATTTCATTTATTTCTTATGTTATTGTTATTTACTTATTTATTTGTATGTAGATGAGTGGTGGAGGTTGTTTGGAAGTAGTGCTCCAAATTTACAAAAGTTGGTAATCAAAGTCCTTAGCCAAACTAGTAGTTCATCGGGGTGCGAAAGAAATTGGAATGTTTTTGATCGCATACACACCAAGAAAAGAAATCGGTTGGAGCATCAAAGACTTAATGATCTCATGTTTGTTCACTATAACTTGAGGTTGAAGAATAGGTATTTTCATTAATTCAATTAATTTTTCTATTATTTTTAATAATTAATATTATATGACGTTTGTTTTTTTAATAATTAATTTTAGGCATTGCTATAAGAGATGGAATTATGATCCAATTGATTATGAGTCAATTGACAAAACGGACTTCTGGATTGTTGAAGATGAGGAAGAACCATTTCTTGATTACGATGAACTAGAGAAAATGGTTTATGCTGAAGGAGCGATGCCTCATTTTGAAAGGCAACGACGTCGTCCTCGTGAAGGTGAGAAATATTTTCATTATCAATATTAGATTAATATTTGTACAAATATTTAAATTTTTATATCTTGTTTAATTTTATTAATTTTATTTTATGTAGAAGTGAATGAAGAAGAAAATATTGTGAATTTAGATGTTAATGATGATGATGACGACGATGTAGACTTTACATTATTCACAAATTTCTCGTTGAATAATATGCTTGGAGAATCTAACCCGTTTAGAGTTGAAGAACTTGGAGAACATGGAAGAGTCGAAGAACTTGGAGGAGTTGGAGGAGCAAGTGGAAGTGGTACTCGTGGATTAATAGATGAGGATGATGATGAGAATTGGCAAGAGGCATCACCTTCTCGACCTTAGAATGATTTATGTTTTTTTGTGAATGAAGTGTCATGGATTTTATTTTAGTAATTTAGTTAAGTCTTTGTTTGGTATTCTAGATATGTTTGCTTTCATATTTAATCAGACACTTGAACTTGTGGTTGAATTTATGAATTTGAATGTATCCTAGAGATGTTTATGTTCATTTGTATTTGATTTTATCACTTTTGAGTTGAGTTGTGACTTGTGAGCATGATTTAATATCTTTATTATCATATAAATTTAGTATTTATTTGAATTGTATAAAGTAAACATGGTACAAATAGGTTTAGTTTTTCTTTTTTGTAGAAAAGTTGATTAATTTTACGTATTTGATAAATATTATATATAATATATAATAATAATTAATATATTTATTATTTATTATTTATTATTTATTAATGACGTCACTGGTTCAATAACGGTTCGACCACTGGTTGAACCAGTGACTCATCCACCCGGTAACTTTTCTGGTTCGATGACCGGTCCGAGTCTGAGAACATTGCTTCAGAGGTTATATGACGTTGTTCAGTATAGCAGCAAAGGAATTCACGCGGAGCGGCCAGGTGTCAAAGGGCGCGAAGGCCTTGTTTGGCACTGCATTAAAGCAGAATTTCGAGATTTTTGGCTTCTATTTGATTTCTAATTAGTTTTTAATTTCACTTTTGCTTAGAATTATTATTGTAACTTATAAATAGACTATGAGAGACATAATTTCAGTAGATTTTAGAGACAATTAGAGTAGAATAAAATAGGAATAGTTTTAGAATAAATTAGAGCAAGTATTAAATCAAATATAAGGAAGAATTCATCACAATAATTACAAGAATTGAAGATGGAGCTACAGAGATCGTGCTTAATATCAGATTTATTCTTTAAACTCTTCTCTTTAATTTTTGTAATTTGTGCATAATGAATTTTTTTATTAATTTGATTATTTTTCCAGTTATAGGCTAATTTTATATTAAGATTGCAATTGAACCCAATGTGTAATTTAAATTAATTTTTTTCTTTTTAATTATTAATGATTATATATGAATTATTTATCATATTTTATGCATTCATGTACTAATTATTTGCACAGTAATTAATTGGGATATTTTAGATGGAATTGTAAGATGAAGTCTAAGAGTAGATATGGATATGATAACATATGAATTTGTAAATTTTTTTTTTATGAAAAATAGCATAATAGTGTATGAAATTAAAATATTTATATGGCACATGTAACCTTTTTGAGAATCTAAATTAAATGACTTTTGCCTAATTTAATTCACATAGACTTATAGTGATTTATTTAAGTAAGAAATACTTGTCATCAATAGAGGCTCGTAAATATTATAAAGAATTTATGGTTAACAATTCTATAAAATTAATTAATTAATTAAAAGGGGGTTGAAGAGATTTACAAGAAACATTAAAAAAAATTATAATTTTAAGTATTTTTAATTTGATTTTAATCCTTGTCATTAAATTAATTTAGTTAATAATTTTAGTTAAATTTTATTTTATAATTTAATTTCGTTTGTTTAAATAAAATTAATTTGATATAAAATTAGTCATTAATAATAATTATTTTTAATTCTCTGTAGGTTCGACACTCAATTTATTATTATATTACTTGTTGATCATATATATTTGTGTGTTAGTTGTTAATTAAAAATTAGGCAAATACATAGATCGTAATTCATACAATAAATTTTAATTCAGTTAATTATTGTTTCAAAAATGTTCTCAGTCAGTCCTTAATCATGAGAATAGAATGTTAATTCAATCCACCAAAATTCCCAAGAATCAAATCACCGCGTACGAGATGATTTTAATTTATTTTTAAACAGTACATATGCATCCAAAGTCCAAAACCAAGTAAAAATACCAAAGCAACATTAGCCATTATTTCTCAGGTGTATCTTAGGCAGATTTCATGCATTTGATTACACATCAAGACTTTTCTCCAAGAATATTTTTTTCATCGTAACTATTTTGACCCACATCAAATACAAATTAATCAGTTCTGAAAAAAAAAATCTGATACCAATCTAATCCAAAATTAGTGGGGTCATTACATATCCTAATCTCTATGATATGGGTATCCGATGGGTTCTCCACCACATATATAGAATCCAATACTTAAAAATAAGTAGCACAATCCAGATTAAACTCCTCCTTCAATTCTAAATTATAAGATTATTATTAATTTTTAAAAATTAATTTAATATATTTTTAAACTTAAAATTGAGATAATTCATTAAACATTATGAAAAAATAAATTTTACGATGAGTAAATTTTTTTGTAATAATTTATAGTATCATTATTGTATTAACTAAAATTCATAAATTTATGTCAATTTTAAATTTAAAAATATCTTTAATTAATTTTAAAAAATCAATAATATTAAATTTTAGAACGGAGAGGAAATAATACTTTGAGTTAAAGTTACAATCTTACCCTTAACAGTAAGAAGGGGCCCAAGTTTCAGAAGATCTTTTGAATACCATAAATTCGGTCCAAATTTTATTTTGATACAACCATATTGAAACTTCGGGGAAATGGCATGCTTGTTACATAATATATAAAATTATTCAAGTCCCTTAGCCAGTAGCCACCTTTGCTTACTCCTATATATATATATATATGTATATTCAACAAATAAGAGTCTCATAAATTTATGGCACCAAATTTGAAATCAAAAGCAACGTTAAAACAAAGCATGGAAAATACTTCTAAAGGAAAAGACATGCAAGATAAGGAAGGGCAAGGAAAGGAGGAGGTTCGGCACCGGGGAGTTCGACGGCGGCCGTGGGGAAAGTATGCGGCAGAGATACGGGATCCGTCTCGGAACGGGCAGCGGCTGTGGCTGGGAACGTTTGAAACGGCGGAGGAGGCGGCTAGGGCTTATGATAAAGCGGCATTTAGCTTAAGGGGTCATCTTGCTATTTTAAATTTCCCTAATGAGTATTACTCTCAATTGGCAGATTGTCCTTATCCACCATCATCATATTCATCATCATCTTCTTCTTCTAATGTTGCTAAAGGTAGTTTATCAAAAGAGAAAGAGAGACAAGTTATTGAGTTAGAGTGTTTGGATGATAGTGTTTTGGAGGAGCTTCTTGAATCAGAAGAAAAGAAGAAATCAAGCAAATATTGATATTCAAACGGTAGTTGCTGCTGCTGCTTCTTCTTCTTCTTCTTTTTTCCTTTTTCCTTTTGCAACCTAACTAATTATGCCCTTTTGTGTTTATGCTTATGAAAAATGAAGTGAATGATGGAAAAGGATTTGGATTCTAGATAGTTCAAATTGGACAGTCCATTAGCACAGTGCTACGGAAATAAGTTACTTTTGAATAAATATATAACTAGAGTTACAATTAAATAATACTTATATAATAACTATCCGAATACAAGTCTATATTATATCAATACAACCTTTTTTTATAAATTACATGCCTAGACTCTCTATTTCAAATTGCTTAGAATCAGGAGCCGATCGAAAATGTTTCTTCCCTTCCAAGAAGAGAAACGGAGTATTTCTGTAAGGGACTCCATTTTGTAATATTTTTGGTGTTTTCAAAGCTGTATTAGATTCCATTCAATTCTCAGGTTGAAATGGTCTAGTACTTAGTTATATATAGAAGCAGTCATTATTACTTGATCTGTTTCTTCTTGTGTGTTGTGTGAGTTAACAGTGGCCGATGCAGTATATGGCCCCTACACTGGATTTTGGATTTTTATTACGAAGGAGTACTATTAGGAGTTTTTATTCAATGGTATTCTTTAAAAATCTCCATACTCTCCAACTTATTTTTAAAAATCTCCATCTTATTTTATTGAATCTTATTTGAGTTAGCTCTCTCCAAGAAACTACTGTAATAATTACAATGTACAACTCCAACTTATAAAATCATGGAAATAATTTACTCTAGCTAATATATATATATATATATATATATATATATATATATTTCTTTTTATTAAAAACTTTGTAGATATATATAGTATACTTCATTATAAAAATTCATTCTTCTATTTTTCCTCCTCTTTTAAATAGTTTTCATGGGTTAGTACGTATTATTTTTAGAATTAATTAATAAGATATCTTTACTTTATGCGAGTCATAGTTATTTTTATTGATTATGTTAAAATTAACATTTTAAAAATATTTTATTTTGAGGTTCAAATGAACAAAAATAAGAGATTCTAACAAAGGAAGAATTTTGCGGCACAGACAGTTTGTTAAAATTCAGCTACTCAAAAGAAAATAAATGGATTTACAATTCAACATAAGAAAATTATACAGTATTTTATAAATATTATATAAATTATTCCCCTATTTTAAACTTAATGTAATTTGAGATACGCACATGTGTATATACATATATATTGTTTTTATTTTATTTCTTTTGCTCTAATTTTTTTAATTGATATATCTTTTAAAATTTAATTTTGTCTATATTGAAGTAAAATCCTGGATGCGCCATTGTGTGTGTAGGAAAAAATATAAACATGTTATGGGGGTCAACTTCTATGTTTAAATATAAGAAAATAATATTTTCACAAAAAAAAATTGATACTACGCAGACTTCTCTAACATGACTAACTAATAGAACTCATATGCATGTGAGAGGTACTTTATGGAAATATCAATTAATTTTTTTTTTTTTTTGTGGAAATATAATTACCCAAGTGTATTTATCTAAACTTTGAACCAATTTTCAAAAATACAAAGATGGGGAGATGAAGTATTGATTAATATTATAATAATGTAACACAAATGAAAATATAAGCATGAAAGAAGATAAAATTAGACCTAATCACCGAAATGGCTGAATATTAGAATGGTGTATTTAATTTATGGGTATCAAAATACCTTAAGGAAATAAAATTAAGTCATAAGTTGAGTCTAAATAGCAAAATAAATAAAAGCTGAAAAAAATAGTAGAGAATTTAATCGTTACAAATTTTATTTTATACGAAGGAAAGATGAAGAATTTTAATATTTATAACTTCAACTGCATTGCAGCAGCCTTTGTGTGTGCATGGATGTAGAGGCCAAGTATGTAAAGTTTTGGTGGGTTGTTGGTGAAGGTAGGCTGGTACAGAAAACTGACGAAATCACAGTAAGTACGGATGATCATCATCGTCATCATCATTATCATCACCACTTTTTAGCGATTCTTGTTTCATCAAAGATAAATGCAGATCGAGATTCTGAAGATAATTAAGAATAAAGGTTGTCAAGCTAGGTCATGATCAATGGACCGACAGCAATATTAAATAGTAAGTAAAAGGGTTCAAGCTTGATTTAAAGTTGTTCAGAATTGTTCTTCATATCTGCAAATTGTATCTCCAAGTTGCACTGGATTAAATAGCTAATCCTTAAGAATCTTCTGTCTGTAATCCACATGCATTATCTTGGGAAATTAGTGAAAATTTTAGAACAATTCAAGATTAGATATCAACTTGTCATTAAAGTCGTTCACACATTCAGTTGTAAATTTTATCTACCAAATATATATGGTAGTTTCTGTATTTCAATTTTTTTTTTAATATATCCAAATATAATTATTAGAGGATGATACCATAAATCAGGGTTCAAGGTCAAAGAAACCTCTTCCGTAATGTGGAAGTTATAAATTTTGAAGTCTGTTTATAAAGTTGTAGACAAATTTCAATGGGTTTTCTTTATTTCTCTGGTGACTTCCAGAAAATCCGGCATGTGAGACGGATAATTCCGTCTCAAAGTTTTAAAATTCAGCTTCAAAACCATCGTCTCAAAAAAGTAGCTAAATTTGAGACGGCGAAAAATCCATCAATAAATTTTAGCGACCAATATTTTCGTTTCAAAAAATAAAAAATTCATCTCTACTTTGAAAGCCATAACTACTAGTTTCAGTCCGATAATCCGTCTCTAAATTTGGGCATTATTTTTTATATAAAAATTTGTTTGAAATGGTCCATAGCTGTCTCAAAATCAAATTTAGTTTCTAAGTCCATCTCAAAATTACAAAAATACTTTTACATTTTTCATAATTTTGTACTTTTTAAATATATCACTCAAAGAAATTTTAATATTTAATATTAAAAAATATGCTACAATTAAAACACAATAATAATATTACAAATATCATTTTTGAATATTAATTGATACAAGTTACCTTGAAATACAATAAACTAGTCCAAAAAATCTGTTGAAAATCAAACACACATCACAATCTGTATCCTCACTCCTAACAACTAACATCGCATCACTTGCTATCTAACTTCATCCAATGTCATCGACGCCATTGTCTCTATCACTGCCATGCGTCGATCTCCAGTAAGCTGATTGCATAACCATTTTGAATGAAGGAGAGTTTGAGGTAGAATAGATCTCATGCACTACCCTAAGAACTGTGTTAGAGCCTTTGTTAATTCCCGCAGTAAATCTTTGACTCATCCTGGCCTGCTTAAAATCAACCATATGATAATTAAGAGAAAATCTCTTGTTCTTTTTTATATTTTCAGAAGCAGACCTGTATGTCAAAAAATTGATCATCTTACCAGGTATGCAAGTAGTCTTCCTAGTAATCTTGCAATGCTACTGATTGAAACAACCATTGCACATAAATATTGAGTCTTGGGCTTTCTCTTGTGTCATAACTTTAAAGCTAATATGACTTGGGGAAATAAAGCACAAACCTGAAGAAGTACAAAAGAAGTTGCAGGGCCAGATAAAGGATTTCTGAGGACAACCTTAGTTGAGCAGTTAATGTTTACCTTCCCTGGCACACCCCCATATGGACACACAAAAAAAGAAGTCACTACAGAAGTTGCATCCATGAACAAGAGATGAAGTTAATGTAGTGATGTAGACACAAATTGCTCAACTTAGCTTCAATATAAGCCCACTTGTGCTGAGCTTTTGGAGAAAGGGAAGATAAAACAATAAAAGTATATTAATAATAACAAAAAAATCTAGAGAATGGTATCTTCAATGAGAAAATATACTTTCCCTAGTTCTAAATTAAAAGTTTTAGAGATTAGGGTTTCTAACTAAACAGAAAAGAAAGAAAAAAAAAAAAAAAGAGGATTCTTCAAGAAATATTACCACGAATTGTAAAAAAAATTGTAATTTTATATTTGGATTAAGAATTGGTCAAATAGATTAATTTTGTGTGGGTACGGCATGAATTAAGATTCATTTGCAAAGAGTTTTATACTTTTGTGAGTTTATTTGTATAGGAAATCCTACTTCTTCTAGAAGTATTTCATTTCAAATAACACAAGCTTGACATCAATAAACTTTTTTGTGAAAATTACTTAGAACTCATTCCGGTTGATAAGAATTAAAATATTGAGTAAAGATAAAATTGACGGTCTGCGACATGTCGTATTCGAATGATGTCGCACTTCCGTTGTCATAATTTTTTAATTTAACTATTAAAAATTTACTAAAAAATTTTAAACGTACCATCTCAAACCAAAGAAATTGTAATCATTCTTAGAAACTTTAGTTTGCATTGACCAACGAAAAAGTAAAATTTGATAATCAAATTATTTATAAAAAAAAAAACGATATCGTCACAATACGATAAAGGGGAGGATCAAAATTTAAATTAATATCAATTTATACTTCTTTTTTGTACGAGTAGGATCTCTCATTTTAGAGGACGTACCATTTACAATAATATAAAAATATTGACGGAACTAATGCGTAAAAAAAAAATAAAAAAAAATCGTATATATAGGAACTGAGAAGTTTTGGATAGAAAAAAATAGTTTGCTCTTTTATGTTTTGTGTCTATAAAGTTGTACAAAATATAAAATAATAATATAATTGTATATACACAAAATATAACCTGTCAAAAAAATATAATAGTGGCAAAGACGAAGACTATTGGGTTTTGAAAGGAAATAAACTCGTAGAGTTAAATATAATTTGTCAAAATGATCGTCCCGTAAATGGTAACATTGGTCTTACAATGTATCAGAATACTTGCACAAAAAATTCAGCAAATTAATATTGAGTTTTGAAAGGAAGAAGAAGAAGAGAATTAGGTAGAATTGTTTCAACTTAGTCAATTTTGTTCATAGAAAAGAGTAGAATTGATGGGTTTGAACCCACAGTTGAAAGGTGATGACTTGATTGAAGTTAGAAATAATTGCAATTAAGTAGAATAGAATGCAGTCAAATAGGTAATCTCCTTTAAGATTAGCATGGTTATTTTGGAGGAAAGGCCGAAAGGGTGATTCTGATCATACTATATATATATTAATCAAAGCAACAAAAAAAAAAAAAAACTGATATAGAGAGAGTGACTGATGAGGTAATTAAAATGAAATTAAATTAGGTAGAAGGGAAAACCTAAGTTAAGTTTAGTTTGGCCAAATTTGATTTTGCCACGAAGGTAGCATTGATTTTTTGGAGATAGGTAAGACTAATAATGGTAGGATCGTAACATATACGTCTGTATGTGTGTATCTTGTTAGGACAAATAAATAAAATTATTTAAATTTGTAATTTCCTTAAGAGTTAACATTTTAACTGGGGGAGGGAATTAATTAGACCTCTTGCATAAAATAGCCCCAATACACCAACTGAGTCAAAGGCAGTTAGTTAAGAGTTAACACTGAAGAAAGATTTTAACCATTGAAAGGTAGAACAAATTGTAGTAAAAATCCTTATTTGAACCAACCGATCATTGTCTTTTACACGGAAAAACATTGTTATCTTGGAAGACTAATTATTTGAAATAATATATACAATTCGGATAATATTTAACTAAGCAAATGGCGTGGATGATGTCTTAACTTAAGGTACTGCGATATTTATTTCTTCTTCTTCTAGTGAGATTTAATTGATTCTTAATATTTATTTTTTCTTTTTCTAATGAATTTTGATTAATTTTTCATATTATACTAGTGAATGACATATTTGATTATAAAATTATTGCATTCCCAAAAAGTGGGCTTTCAAAAAAAAATAAAATAAACAAATGCCAAAAGCTATAGTTGTCAATAATATTTTGGTGACTAAAGGATAGATACAAAAATAAAATACAAAATAATGTGTACTCATTGTTTTATATATTTATAGCCAATTGCTAGTTTAAGGGGGGAAACTTTAGCTACATGTATACTTTGTTTGGTGATGAGCTTAATTCTTAGTGAGATGAGTGACGCAATATCTATGTTATTTTTATGTGAGAGAAAATTATATAAAAAATTAATATAAAAAACACACGGGAAACAGTTCCCAATATTTATCTTTATTTCGGCTAATCTCCTTAATTTGTGTATTTTGACAATCGAATTGACTACTCAATTCAAGTTCTCTGTGACACAACTTATTGCCTTCACATGTTTGCAGCCATTTATTAACTTGATACTCTTCATTCATAGGGAAGCAACAAGCGAATGATAATAAAGGGAGAGCTACTTTCACAATTTTTTTTATTTATATTTTTATTAAATCTCTCACATAAATAATAAATATCACATAGCATAATCGTAAAAATGCTAAAAAGATTACAAAGAGATCTCAAAATTGAAAAGCTTATAATCTGTCAAATCCAAGACCAAATGTGTACAACCATGCATGGGCCAGAATGTTTTATTCGTTAGCAATTTGTCAGTTATTTAAGAGACAGAACTCTAGCTAAAAAGAAAGTGTATGTTTTTAGGTATATCTTTTTCCATGCACGTGCAAACTCGAATTATGGATAGAGAGAACAAACCTTTTAACCTTCTCAAAATGGCAACCACTAACTTTTTATAAATGGAACTTCCCTTGATGTTTCCACTTCAATTATCTGCACTGTTAGAGATTTGACCGCCAGTATATATTGCCACATGGTGTATAATTTGGAATCATCAAAAACGAACATGGCATCCCACTTAAGAGCCTTTAAAATTTAGTCTTTAAAATCTTAAAAAAATAATATTATAAAATTATCTTAAAAAATTTATGTCTAAAAATTTTTACAAACTTTAAATCCATTAACATTATGACATATATGGATTAACTCAACAATTATTTATTACGTGTACTTATTATCTATTATACGTGAATGCAATATACATTATTGTAACGTATTTACATTATCAAATAAAAAGTTAATATAATTTATTATACGCGAGACATATTTGCATCATCACATAATATTATGTGCGCATTTATCATCCACCCGTGCGAGCTGATCAACGTGACATAGTAATTTGCACCGTAATATGATCATTAATGCAGTTAGACAAAATAATACTTATCATGCTGGATCAACTGAATAGACCATTTAATTAATCTTAGTTTGACAGACCAAAATCAAACTGTAGTCTTAATGAAGGAGAAGGTTTGATATTTGTGAACTGAACTCTTGTTGTTGCTACTTCTCATTCATAAAAGTGATTACAACCATTGGTATTTATAGGATTATAAGAGCATTCCAGAATACTTAGCTAAAGAAGAATAAAACTCCACGTAACTCTTAGGGTTGGCCCTGAGGAGGTGTAGAAGGGGCGACCGCACAGGGTCCCCAAATTCGGGGGGCCCACGAATTTTATTTTTTTTACTAAATACGAATTTATTTGTGTGTATATGTATACTTTAAAAATAGCAGGTTGCTATTTTAATTAATGATGAATTTTGATATAAATTGTACTTTATTTATTGGTGCTGATAAAAAAAAATTATATGCGAGAGAGAGCCCCTATTTTTTTCTCGCACAAGGCCTCCAAACTCTCGGAACCGGCCCTGATAACTCTAATGACCATTGATATACCCAAAACAAGATACTAAATATTTCAAGACTCATCCATTGAACTAATTTAATATATGAATGTAGACAACCAAGAATTTGGGTTAGCTTCCCAACAATGCCTCCCGTAAACCAAATTTGCTTTTCATTCCCAATCTTGCAACATTTCTCTTGAAGGCTTCTCTGCTTAAAGGCTTTGTGAAAATATCTGCTAACTGATCTTCCGTCCTGCAATACTCCACTTGAATAATGCCTTCTTTTACCAGCTCTCTTAAGAAATGAAATCGAATACGTTCGTTCTTCCATGAAGTATTGGATCCTTTGTTACTGAAATGGTTGAACTATTGTCACCAAATAGTGTTTTTGGACTGATCTGTTTCTGCTTTAGACATTCCAAAATTCCTTGAAGCCAAACAATTTGACATCTGCTAAAGAAGCAGCCATATATTCAGATTCTGTTATAGAAAGAGCAACAACTGATTGTTTCTTTCGAACACCATGAAATTGGGCCACTTCCAAGACTAAAAACATAGCCTGAAGTGCTTTTACTATGATCAACGGCGCTTCCTGTCACTGTCTGTATATCAAACAAGATTTATCGGAATACTAGCTTGATAAAAAATACCATAATCAATGGTTCATTTGACATATCGCAGAATTCTTTTTACAGTCTCCCAATGATTAGTGTATGGTTTCTCCATGTACCTGTTTACTAAACTTACTACAAATGTGATATATGTTCTAGTTGCCGCCAAATACATCAAATTTCCAACCAAACTTCGAAACACAGTGGAATTCACAAGCTTGCCTTCACCTTCTTTACTTAATTTTAACCATGTGATGCATAGAGTTGATACAGGATTTGCATTCTCCATTCTGAATTTCCTTAAAATTTCGTTTGCATAATTTTCTTGTGAAATGAAAATTCCTTTCTTGGTTTGATGAACTCCAGTGCCAAGAAAGTGATGTAATTTACCTAAGTATGTCATCTCAAATTCTTTCATCATGGAGGCTTTAAAATCTTTTAAAACTTTTAAATTATTTCCTGTAAAAATGAGATCATCGACATAAAGACTTACAACCATGAAGCTTCCTTGTGATGTGCCTTTGATGTAGAGAATGGGCTCGTACGGCCATTTCCAGAAACCATTTTGTTCAAAGTATGAATTGATTCGGCTATGCCAAGCCTTTGGTGACTGTTTCAATCCATAAAGCGCCTTCTTAAATTTGTAAACATTGTTTTCTTCTCCTTTTTTCACAAATCCTGGTGGCTACTCAACATAAACTTCTTCTTCCAAAAAACCATTTAAAAACTCAAATTTCACATCCATTTGAATTATACTCCAATTATTTTGGGCAGCAAGTGAGATAAGCAAACGAATAGTGTCAAGTCTAGAAACTAGAGCAAATATCTCAGTGTAGTCTTCTACTTCATTTTGCTTATACCCTTTCGCTACTAGCCTTCCCCTGTTTTTGTTGATGAAGCCATTTGAATTCATTTTTGTTTTATATACCCACTTTACGCAAATAGAAAACTTGTTCAGAGGCAGATTTGTAAGCTCCCACGTTTCATTCTTTTCTATGGCTTTTATTTCTTCTTTCATGGCTTGTTTCCACTTTTCTTCTTTTGCTGCTTCAAAGAAATTGGATCTTCTCCTGCAAAGAAAGCAAAAAATACAGTATCATCTGGATCAATTTGCTCAGTTGACTTATAAATTTCTCTTGAGCTTTTTGTTCTTCTTTTAGGGGAGTTTCCACGAGATGAGGATCTTGGAGAAATAGGCTCGCTTTCATCTTGAGAATCATCATTAGTATTATAAAAACTTGGCCAATTTTTAGGAAAATCAACTCCTGAATTAAATGAAGAATTTTCATCAAATCGAACATCTCAACTAATCACAATTTTCTTTGTCACTGGATTGTACAGCTTGTAAGCTTTGCTCCTATCACTGTAGCCGATAAAAATATATTTTTTAGCTTTATCATCCAATTCGTTCCTCAATGCATTCAAAATATGTGCATAAGCAACACATCCAAAAGTCCCAAGGTGACTAACTTTTGGCTCAACCCGAACCATGCTTCGTGAGGTGTGCAATTAGGGGTGTTCATCGGTAAAAAACAGAACCGGTATCGAATCGAAAATGTCGCTAAAACAAGAATTACCGGTTAGGTACAATTTTGATTCGGTTTTTTCGGTTCAGTTTTCGGTTTTTACCGATTGGTAATATATGTAATTATTATATATTATAATAATTAATATAAATTTATTATTATTTGATTTAATTCGGTTTTTTCGATATAAGGGTTTTTACCGAAATTCAAAAATGTCCATACCGCTACCAGTACCGTAAAGTCTAAAAAATCGGTACCGAAAAAAACTGGTACTGATCGGTTCAATAAAAAATCGAAAAATCAAAATTTTTGAACACCCCTATGTGCAATTGGTCAGACTTTTTGTAGGAGACCTGTTAATCAAGTAAACAGCACAAGATACAGCTTCTGCCCAAAAATTCTTTCTCTAGCATTTTCTTTTTCAATATCCACCTTGCCATTTCCATGATGGTTCGATTTTTTCTTTCATTAACACCATTTTGTTGTGGTGTATGCCTCACTGTTAATTCTTGATTCCATCATTTTTACAATATTTCTCAATTGGAAGATATTATCTACCTCGGTTAGTTCTTAATGTTTTAATTTGACAACCAGAAATTTTTTTAGCTTTAGCTTTGAATTCCTTAAAGGCTTGAAGTGATTCAGATTTTTCATTGAGAAAAAAAAACCCAAACTTTTCTCGAGAAATCATCAATAAAGGTAATTAAATATATGTTACCTCCATGAGAAATAACCGGCATTGGACCACATAAATTTGAATGTACTAATTCCAACAGCCTTTTTGATCTCCACATAGATCGATTTTTGAGGAAACAATTCTCTATATTGTTTTCCAAGTTGACATTCTTCACAAATCTGATTTGTTTGATTAATTTGAGGAAGTCCTTCAACCATCTTCTTTGTTGCTAGCAATTTTAGGCATTCATAATTTAATTGACCATACCTGTCATGCCACAACTTGGAAATTCCTTTATCAATAGTAGAGAAACAAGAAATGTTAGCAATTTGGAGTTTTATGCGAAATAGATTATTTGATGTTACTCCAATTATTGCTATCAGCTAATTTTTCTTTGACAAAAAACAAGCATTATCATGATGAAAATGAATATCAAACCCCTTTTTCAAAAGGTGACCGGTGCTAAGCAAATTATTTTTTAAACCAAGAACATAATAAACTTCAGACATCTTCTCCATTTTACCAGATTTTGTTTGAAAAATAACTTCACTAAACACCTTGAATTTTGTAGGCTCTATCATCTCCAAATTTTTACTTGTCCATGGTTAGATTCAACCAAGTCTGAAAATAAGTTCTTGTTTTCGGTCATATGTTGCTTGCGCCACTGTCTAAATACCAAACATCATCCATATAATCACCTTGGAATGTCAGCAACAAAGTATCCTGCACATCTTTTTTATCAAATTTGTTTTCATGCATCAATCCGATCTCATTTTGTGTTCCCTCCTTTCTATAACGACATTCTTTATATGTATAACCGCATTTATGACAATAGTGTTGGTTAATGCACTATAAGAAAAACGCTTAATCACGACGGAATTAAGATCGATGGAATGAATTCAGTCGTAAATATGTTATTTTCGACGGAATATTCTGTCGAATTTAATTCCGTCGGAAATAATTTATAACCGACCGAATTCCGTCGAGAATATGCAGGATGTTTTGGCGGCAAAGTTCCCGCCACCGCGAAAGTTATATTCGACGGAATAATATTAATGTCGACGGAATTTCAGTCGAACATATAATTAAAATCGACGAAATATTGCCGACGGAATTCCGTCGAAAATAATGTTTTAAATTGCAGTGCTTCAGCCCGATCAGTTCATTTCTGCTTCTTCCTTCTTTAATTTCTTCTACCGCGCTCTCTTTCTTTCTCTCTCTCTCTCTCTCTCTCTCTCTCTCTCTCATCTCTCTCGTTTTCCCTCCGACCCACCACCTCCGGCGCCGGTGTTGCTTCTCCTCCGGTCGCCGGTGTACGTTGCTTCTCCTCCGCGTTGCTTCTCCTCCACCCCGTCCGAGTGTATAAGGTTTGTATGTGTGTGTGTGTATATATTAATTTTCTGTTGCATCTTGTTTAAATATATATGTATATATTGCTGTTGAAATTGCGATTATTGTAACTGAAATTATGATTATTTGCTGAAATTGAGATTATTGATGCTATGAAAATTGGGATTATTAATACTCTGAAACTTTTTTTGTGCTGAAATTGGGATTATGGATATTCTGAAATTGGGATATTGTTGCTGAAATTGGGATATTATTGCAAGGTATCCACTGCATATATTTTTTTTAAAAAAACCAAAAGTTATTTCCGACGGAAATTCCGTCGGAAATAAGTTATTTCCCACGGAATTTCCGTCGAAAATTCCGTCGGAAATAACTTTTAGTTTTCCGACTGAATTTTCGACGGAATTAATCCCGACGCGCTTAGTTACGACCGAATTGCTGACCGAATTTTCCGTCGGAAATTCGGTAATTCCGACGAAATTTGCTTATTTCCGACGAAAAATTCCGTCGGAGATAAGTTTTTTTCTTGTAGTGATGGCTTAACAGTTGGTGGGGGGCTCACTTTCGGTGGGCATTAAACTCCAGTTGAAATTGGAGCACACCATAATGACAGAGATGCAACAAAATCCATATTGATGTGTTATGCTATCCTATATACACTCATGTATTCTCTACTTGTAAATTATCCCTCAGTTTGTAAACTTCTTCAAACTCTGAATCTCAGTGTGCTACCTTCGTGGAGTAGGCGATTTGTTGAACCACGTAAATCTTTGTATTTCTGTGTGTAAGATTATTCCTACTAAATCATCCGCACAACAAATGGTAACATTCAAAATAGCCACTACCTCTTCCTCTTTGATAACCACGACCTCTTTGGTAACCACGTCCTCTTCCTCTTTTGAAGTTTTTGTTCAGATTTTATCTACCTTCATTTGAATCATTTTTTTTATTGAATATGAAAGTCTTTACCTCTAAAGTTGACATTACCACCACGACCACGACTGTAGTAAAAATCACGGCCTCCCGTAAATGAAACTTGGGATTTAAGAGCTTGATCAAGTAGAGGAGAAGAATTTCTTTGATTTATCCTAACTTCATGAGCCTTCAAGGTCCCTTGCAAATCTTGTATAGAAAGAGATGAAAGGTCTTTTGATTCTTCAATAGCTACCACAACATAATCAAATTTTGGTGGTAAACTACAAAGAACTGTTGCAACTACTTTCTCATCATCTAAAACTTCATCATTGGATGCCATTTGATTTACAATTTAATTGACTCTTATAAAATAAACTTCTCCTTCATTTCTAATTTTTCAAATTCCGTTCTGAAGGTTTGGAGGTGTACCTTTTTTACCTTTTGTTCACCTTTGTATGTAACTTGAATAATCTCCCAGACTTGCTTTGAACTGTTAGCTTTAGCAACTCTTTCATACACTGGCATCTCAATTGTTTGATAAATTTGAAAACGCGCCTTGTTGTCCTTCTTTCAATTTTCCTTCAAATTATTTTTCTGCACTTGTGTCGAAGCATCTTCATCTTTCGGTTCCTCGTATCCTTCTTCCACAATGTTCCATAAATCCAATGACTTGACCAATAACATCATATTTTCTCGCCAATAATCATAATTTTCTCCGCTAAATCGAGGAATAAGTGAAGTCATGTTGTTGGAATTTGCCATTGCAACTCGCTTTCTTCTCTGCTCAGCTCAGATCTGCAACTTATGATCTTAATCTCCTCCTAGCTTCTTCTTGATTTTGAAAGATTTAAGGGACGGATGATGGCTGCAATTTTTCTTCTTCTTTTTTTTCCCGCAGCGTAGCTGCTCCTTTTACTCTCTGCTCCGCTTCTGCTGAGCTACTGCTATGCATGCTTTCTTTTACTGCTTCGGATCTACTATGGTTCTGCTGCGGATCTTTTCTATAGTTCCGTTTTTTTTAAAAGCTTTAATACCAATTTGTAGTCTTAATGAAGGAGAAGGTTTGATATTTATGAACTGAACTCTTGTTGTTACTACTTCTCATTCATAAAAGTGATTACAACTATTGATATTAATTTATAAGATTACAAGAGCATTCCAGAATACTTAAGAAGAGTAAAACTCCACATAACTCTAATGACCATTGATATACCCAATATAAGATACTAAATGTTTCAAGACTCATTAATTGAACTAATTTAATCTATGAATGTAGACAACCAAGAATTTGGTTTAGCTTCCCTACACAAACACTACGAGAGGGGCTGAACCTGCCCATGGTGGCTAACGTATCATTAGTTATGATGAGGTTTGGGTAAAGATGTAACAAATACCAAATGGATCTGTCATTTGTCTGTTCCATTCGGACCAGTTGCGTCCCGTCGTTCCGAAATGAACATTGGATCGTGCACCTAAGTTAAGGCTTGTAAGAATATATGAGTCCATTGTAAACAAAATTAAGTCCAGTATTCTCTTTCTTCGGCTATGCTGTGGCTTAGTATTTGCATAGCTACCGTGATTACTTGGGCAAAGATCCCGGGAAAGTGTTGTGGGCTTTTAACCTATATGAACTTTAATTGTCTTTGGATTTCAGGTTGTTGCTTCGCCAGAAGCACTGATTGTGGTTTAAGTTTGCTTCTTACTTAATGTCTATGTTAGTATTCCTTCCATTTTAATATGTTAGTCGTTTTAGAATTTTTTTTTCTAATATATTAGTCAATCTCTCTTATTTAGGACATAAAGTTATCTACATTCCTATGATATTCTTAATTCTTTCCTCTTTCCAAGGACATTTAGAGTGTGTTTGTTTGCGTCATAACGTCTCTGTCTAGTTTTATTTCAGATAGAGGTAAAGTTTGTTTGATAAAACAAAAATCACTTTTGACTACCTCTTTGGTGTTAATCTAAGCTAAATGGTTTAGAGGCAAATATTGAACAAAATTGCCCTTAATATTTTGAGATAATTCCTTAATTGTCCATTCCATTATATCAACCCTAATCTTCCAATTCTAATTTACGAATTTTGTGTTCTAGACCGTGTGGCATCAAATATTAGCAAGTGTTCGAAATTAATGCAATGTTGTTGATTAAACTATTATGTAGTTTGAATGATTTAACTATTTTGTAATTTGGATGATTGCACAATTATGTAATTTGAATAACTTATCTATTATTTTGTTTACGTTTGGTTAATTTTATTTTTGTTTATTAGAGTCGTTATCATAGTTGATACTTTTATTATAATAATTTATTGACAATATAGGTTGTAACACCCGACTTTTATGAAATATGAAATTAATTTTTCTTTATATATTTTCTTCTAAAACGGTAAGTGGATAAATTGACAAAAGTTAAAGTTAAAAAAATATTTTATGCAAATTTTATCTTGTCGAAAAATATTCGTTTTGTCGAGGAATATTTGATTCGTACGACGACGCCGAAATAACCAAACATTGGTGGATCTCACAACGAAATATTGTCGAATATAGAAAACGAGACGCCGAAATAACCAAACATTGGTGGATCCCACAACGAAATATTGTCGGATATAGAAAACGACATAAATAACATTTTTAAATAAAAATGGTCAACGGCACTATCACTTTTAACTGTTAAAATATCTGGTGGTAAAGGAATAGTAGAATACGGTATTGCACAGTAATATACGGTATTGCATAGTAACATATGGTATTGCACAGGAACACACTGTATTGCATAATGTTTCAAATTATTGAACTAATAAAGTGATTATTGTACAATATTGACTTTATTGAATCAATAATTGTCACATGCACAATAATTCATATTATTGAACTGATAAATTGTCACTGTAATATCACAGATATTTTTAAGATTTTAAATAATATCTTAATTAATTTAATTAAAGGTTAATGTTTAAAACCTAGAATTTAAGAAGTGAGATGTGTAGAAAATGGGTGAACATTTTTTTTTTAACATAATTTATTTGTTAGAAATTAAATGTGGGAATATTGTAATAATGCATATAGAGAATTTATTAAGGAAATAAATTCATTTGAGAAGTGAAGACGGTTATAAGGATTTATATACATAGTTATATATTCCTAAAGTTGTGTTTGTTAGCTAAACAAGAAGATGAGTAAATTAATACTCAATAAAACTAATAAATTAATTAGTTTAAATATGAAGTAAGAATGAAAATCATGAAATATAATTAATTATGTTAATTACATTAGTTATGAGTTAAAGTTATATAAAAACTAGAAAGTTTGTCTAGAATGACAATATTAAGAAGTTAATTGATTAAGTAATTAACTTAATTATTAAGTTGTGGTATAGAGTTCAAGTAATTTAATTACTACTAGTGGACTAACCCAAAAGGATTATAGAAGTTAGCCCAATATGAAAATATTTGTATGAAGTGGGTAATTAAATAATAAACCCAAATGTTATGTTGATTAATAGTCCAAGAGGTAATTAATATAAGTCCAATTAAATTATGTTGGCATGTATTGTATATAATGTGGTGGTAGTCCAAATAAATTAATTACCTAGCCCAAGTTATAAAGATGTGTGAGTTCTGTTGGGTGGCCTAAATAATTAAATAAGGGGGCCCAATGCAAAATAAACTAGTAGCCCACATATTGAGTCCAAATTTAAAAGTCAAATGTTGGTCAATATATTGGGAGAATAAATTCAAGTATTGTTGAGTGTAAATAATTAACTAATGTAGGGTTAATTGAACAACCCTAGTTGGTAGACAAGAGATAGCATTAACCAATCATTGATTAATTGCTAGGTAAATAAATGTGGTGTTGAGAATTAACTATTGATGAGTTAATTATGTAACCCAATGTGTTAGAATAATTAAAAGCAAGTCTAATTAGATTATATTTTAAATCCAAATGAGATATTAATCTAGGTCAAATGAATTAACCTAGTAGTCCAAGTAATTAATTAAACCTTGATCCATGTAATAATTAAACTAGGTCAATGTTTGTTTTAATTAAATGCAACATAGGGTATTTAATGTTAGCCCAATGTAACAATTAAATTGAGTTCAATCAAATTAAATGAATGAGCTCAATATATTTAAATCTTAGAGTTCAATGTGGAGCCCAAATGGTAGTCAAAATTGGTCAACATTTATATATATATGTATGTATATATATATATTTAAGCTATAAAAATAAAGCAAAATGGGGGATTAAATCCCATTTTGCTGAGATATATATATATATATATATATATATATATATATATATATATATATATATATATATATATATATGTATATATGTATATTTAAGCTATAAAAATAAAGCAAAAATGGGGGATTAAATCCCATTTTGCTGAGATTTAGTGGCCCCCACAAGGGGTGGCTTGATTTTTCTTGGTTGCTTCACTTGTACACAATATCAAAGTGGTTCACCAACCCTAGTCAATCATCTAGTCATTCAAGTGGTCATTCACTCCAATAGTAATTCTAATTAAGCACTAAATTGACTATGATGATGAATTAGGAGAGTTAATGATGGATTAGTGAAGTCCTATAAATAACATGCTCCACATATGAGTCATGTTGGTTAGTTCATTTCCTAGCATTTTCTAGAGAGAAAAGAGAGAGCTCTTTGAGGGAAAAATAAGTAAACTTTGTGAGATTGATGATCCACCAAGGAAAAGTGCTAGAAGATAGCATCCATGTCCAAGAGGTTAAAAAGTGCTCTAAACTTTATTTAGTTCATTTTTGTAGTCTAGATATGATTTGAACGGTTAAAATATATTTTTAATCGATCAAAAGTTATTTTGATGCTCTAGAAGTCTAAATCTATGATATATAGGTAGATTCATGGTTGAGTATGTTTAAAACAAGTATTGTTATGTGTGGTAAGCAAATAAATGGAATAAAATTCCATATTGTGTTACCGGTAAAGCCCTAGATGGTTCGATCTTTAAATTTCTTATCAAAATATTTTCAAAAATATGATTGAACTATGAAATATTGTAAAACAAGAAGTTAGGAAGACAACAACACTAAGTTAGTGTCATTTGGATGTGTAGAGTTTATTTTATTCAAGTTTGAACCATTAAAATCAATGATTTATTTGTCCTTGTGAGCCATTTTTAGTCCAGTTCTGTTTGGAATTTGGATTTGTGATATAAAGAGAAATTGTAGAGGGAGAAATTCTGATGAGAATGGATTCAAAAATCACCCCAAAATATTTTGAAATGAAGAAGTTATGGCTGTCAGAGCGAAGGAGGGTCGGACAGCCCAAACTGTGAAATTTTGCTGCATGGCTGGGGCGGCCGCACCACTCCCGCAGAAATTTTTTAGTGATGTTTTGTTGTCCGGGTCGGGTCGGTTCGGTCCGGGTCGTATTTTTATGAAAAATTAAGTTCATATAAGTGTAAAATGAATGTGTTTGTATAATAAACTAATATATGGAGTTTATTAATAAGTGATTAGAATATTATTAAAAGAGTAATAATATTAAATAATAAATAAAATATTATTAAATAATTAATAATATTAGATAATGAATAAAATATTATTAAATAGTTAATAATATTAATATGTGATTAAAATATTATTAAATAATTAATAATATTAATAAGTGATTAAAATATTATTAAATGGTTAATAATATTAATGTGTGATTAAAATATTATTAAATGGTTAATAATATTAATAAGTGATTAAAATATTATTAAATGGATAATAATATTAATAAGTGATTAAAATATTATTAAATGGTTAATAATATTAATGTGTGATTAAAATATTATTAAATGGTTAATAATATTAATAAGTGATTAAAATATTATTAAATGGATAATAATATTAATGTGTGATTAAAATATTATTAAATGGTTAATAATATTAATAAGTGATTAAAATATTATTAAATGGATAATAATATTAATAAGTGATTAAAATATTATTAAATGGTTAATAATATTAATGTTTGATTAAAATATTATTAAATGGTTAATAATATTAATGAGTGATTAAAATATTATTAAATGGATAATTTTATTAATAAGTGATTAAAATATTATTAAATGGTTGATAATATAAATAAATTACTAAAATATTATTAAATGAATAGTAATATTAGTAAGATATTTAAAATATTATTAAATGGTTAATAATATTTGAATATAGTTGTATGCTATCAAAGGTAGATAATATTTTGAGGTATTTGATACATTATTAAATGTCCGAATCATTAAGTTATGAAAAAGAAGAATATTTAATTAAATTAAACATATGTAAATAGTCCATCGTGATTAATTTAGACAACTTATTCAAAGTAGGTCGTACGATGAACGTGTAGTGAATGTATAAGTTAGATGAGCATACCCGACATGTCCAACTGTGGTTAGGCTAGGGTTTTGTCCGGAAACTTAAGGGTTCGTTTGTCGGACATCTTAAGAGTTAATAATTTAAAGTTATAGTCTTATATAAAGGCTAAGTAATAGTCATTGCATCTAATAATTATGTCAATTTCCTATATAAATTGTAGGTTAAACGAAAGACGCAAATAAGCATAACTGGTAGAAGTGAACCAGACAAGTTTTTCAGATATTGTTGCTATGTGTATAACTGTTGTGTGTGCACTTGAAGCATGTGAGAATTTGAATTAAATATGTTTTATGAAACCATATGAGATGTGTTGATTCTATATGATAGAAAACCTGAATTAATTGAATAAGTTGAACTGTATGTCATGTATTCATTCCAATACATGATCAGTATGTTGCATGAATAAATGTAAAGCATGAGAAGCATGATGCATTCATATAATATAATGCATGAAGCATGAGAAGCATGTATAAACATGAACTTTGTGTTATGTGCTATCTGTTAGACTTGCTGAGCCGTCGTGCTCACTCTTGCCTAAACCAACATTTTCAGATAGTGCAAATCATTTGAAGTTCTCGATAAAGATCAAGGAACAGGAAAGCATATTACTTTCACTGAAGATCTAAATATTTGTTGTAGATATTGGTCCGAATTGGACAGGTAAATGAGTGTGTAGTATAAGACTTTAGTTGGTATGTTATATGAGTGTTAAATACACAAGTTGATTGTAATAGAATGTCGTATCATGTATGATATTAAGACATATTATGAATGTATAAAGATTTCAATTATAGAATCGAAAGAGATGTTGTAAAATTGTAAATAAATGGTTATTTACCAATTATAATATTATTGTAATTCATGAACAATAAGGAAAATGTTGTACTTGTGTTGAACCGGATCCGAGGTTCAAGGAACCCGGATTTGGGGTCATCACAGTCACAGTAGTATATATATAGTAATTCATATTACTGAATCAATAATTATCATTACACAGTAACATGTCTTTTCTTTTATTTATTTTCTGCATTATTGTTATCACTATTATGATGTTGATTTAACTATTGTATTCCATTATTAGTTGGTATTTTTGCTTGTATTGTGATTATCTAACTTAGAAAGTCAACTACACTTTATTTACAACAATTGGTCATAATAATGAATAATTGTAAATTATTGTAGACTAATTAAATTAATAAAGTTATTTGTTTTATTATAATAAATTATAAAAACTTATTTACTTTATATAAATTATGTAAAGTAAATTATTTTATTATGATATATAATATAAAGTTATTTATTTTATAAATAAAGTTAATTGATTTATATATAAAGTTAGTTGTTTTATAAATAAAGTTAATTATTTTATTAAATGAATTGTATAGATTAAAAATAATGTAATAATTATAGAATTTGAAATTAACGGTGTAGATTAAAAATGATCTTTAAATGTCTTTAAATGAATGTTGTAGATTAAAGAAATCGTAAAAGATGAAACTTGTGGTATGAATTAAACGTTATCTTGAAATATACGGTATGAATTAAATTAAAAAATCTTGAATTATGATAATATTTTTGGCTATAAATAGAGGCATTAACTTAAGGATTTTTCATAAACTTCATTGCATATTCTTTCTTTCACTTTCTAAATATTATTTTGTGTAAATTCTCTCTAAGTGTACTTAAGCTATCATGTGTATTTGTGAAGATCTGTAAGAGTACAAGTATTGTTCAAGTAAATCTTTTCATAATAGTTAGTCAAGTAACCACATACATCACACGGTGATTATAAATATTCCTTTAGTATATTTTTTCTTTAGAAGATTCATTTTGAAAAACTTTCTCTTGAAGATTCTTTTGAAATAATATTTTTAAAAACTATTTTATACTTTATTATACTTTATTTTGTACACTATTTTGATGATTTCATACGAATTGGTATACACTATGAAATTTATATATGATAGTTAATTACAAATATATTGGTTGATCAACGTCATTTAAATCAATATTCAGTCACGTGTTAATGTAAGAGATACAATTTTCTTTCATACTCTTAAACTTACTACAGCAAAGAATATCATTTTCATACTCTTAAACTTACTACAGTAAGGGATATTATCTTATATTATTCAAATCTACTACGGTAAAAGATATCATTTTATTTCTTAACTGTAAGATATATCATTTTCTTTCATACTCTTGAACTTACTATGGTAAGTATTGTTCGGTAAAACTTCCTGAAATAATTATATGTTCCTTAACAGTTTGCGTTTCATTTAATATCATTTCACGTGAACCTTCCTATTTACCTGAACCTTTCTATTGAACTTCAACCGTTATTTTAAATTTTGGATCTTGAATATCATTCTTGAATTTGAGTCCACATCATGTTGACAATTTGGATATTATTTGACTCTGGACAAAGTTAAATTGTAAATTTTCGATACATTTTGTTTATCCTGTTATTCTATTTTTTCTGTTCATCATTTATATCACTGTTATTTGTAATAATTTTCAAGAATCAAGTTATTGTGAATATCTGGCCTAAGTGTAAAAATAATATAATTGATGAATATTTGTGGCATGAGGCACAGATGATAGGATAAATGCGATATAATTGTTGAATGTCTTTTAGGGCACGTAGTGAATGTTCTCTTTGTCTTGGGGCCAAGAAGAACTGTTATTGGTATGATCATAACCAGTAGTGTTTTAGATGATAAAAGTTGATGATATTTTTATGAAAAAGAGAAGCTAGTAGACATCATGATCTATATTATTTTTCTTATGGTTGTTATTCCGCTGCAGTTATTGATCTAAAATTTGTTCAATAACTTAATTATAGTTGTTGATTTAAAACTTGTTGTTTATATTATTCTATCAAGAATTCAACTGTTGAAAGATAATGATAATTTGTTCATTGTTATCTTAGTCATGATATTCTTTACTTGGTTATCATTGAAATCCTGTATTATTCCAATTTTTTTACAATATATTTCTTTACATTTATATATATATATAAAAAAATCTAGTCCTTTCCTTTTCTTTTGATTCATGTATGCCCATCAAACGCCTTGAAATTAACTTTTTATGGCAGTCTTTGGGTATGAATCCTTAATGTCAACCCATAATTAATTCTGTCAACTTAATAGTCAAATCTCAACTAAACCCTAGGATTAAATTTATTTATAAAAAATATATTTAAAATTAAATTATTTATTTTAATTTAATATTATTTTATGCTATTTAATCATTTAACAAAAAACTATTAATCCGTTAATATTGATTATTAATTTCACAAAATTATTTAATTATTTAAAATAAGAGAATTATTAATCTCACATTCATTATAGAATTATATAATTCTTCATAAATAGCATTAAAAATAATTTAAAAATTTTATAAAATTATTTAAAAAACTATTAATTTCTCATTATAAAATAAAATAATCTAAAATTAATATAAATAATTTAATTTTAAATATATTTTTTATAAATAAACATAACTTAACCGAATTAAATTAAGAGATGCTGCTTCTTGTATTCTGCCCAATACACGAATGATTTAACTAATGAATTAATATTACTGCAACTGCTATGTTCCACATGCAGTTTTGTCAACATTTGACTCTGCTGACAATATTCCTAGCAAAATACAAGAAATTTATGTGGACGGTTACTAAAGCACGTGATGACACTTGCATCAAATTAATTAGCAATTCATGTTTCTCTCCCTATCTCTCTCTCTTAATCCTTTTATAAGAGTTTATATACTTAATCCTTCTCCTAATCAGAAACTAAATAATTTAGTAGTATATTTAATTATCTCACAAGTATAATACAGGATATTTTGAGGAAAAATTTCTTACGTACGAGCATCTCATTTACTCCCATCCTTTCGCCATAAGAGTTCACTTTTTAATAATATTAATATAAAATAACATAATATTTTTAAATTATTATTATAATTTTATTATTATATCACGCTACTAAAATAACAATTTTTATTATTTTTAAATGCGTATATCGAACAAAAATTTATCTGAAATATTCGTAAATTTTACAAATAAAACGTATTTTTGTGAAATGAGTATAATATTTATTTATTTTAATTCAATGGAGGGCTTGAAGGCCTAAAAACTACATGAAAATAAATCTATATATACTTATGTACGTTTGTTGGGGACTCCAAAGTGGTCCTCGCACAAGAAATGATCTAGGCCATTAATCAGCCGGACATATGAAAACTTGAACGCTGGTCCATTGAGGCATTTCATTTAACTAACTAAACTTCAAGTCTAAATTATTTAGACATATTTAACGTGAATGCTAATAGTTACACTCGACATTTAATTTAATAAAAAGATAAAAGTTCTACACATTTAATCAATGGATCAAAGAAATTGTTGATTTAACCGTACGTGAAATGCATCAATAAGAGTGTCAATATCACTAGGCATAGCGTTAAACACGGTTCGATTATTAGTTTAACTAACAACTAATTTGATTCGATTATTGATTTAATCAATAATTAATTTGACTGATAATAGAAAATAAATATAAATATATAATAATCAAATATTATATTTATTTATACTATTAATAAATAAGATATAATATTAAAATTTATATTATATTTTATTATTTAATAATATAAATAAATATAATATATTAATATATTAATTATTGTGCGGGTAAACTTAACCCATAATAAAAGATGAATCGAGTTAGTGTATACTTCAATCCAAATACATACTACAGATGTGCAACTGTTCTGCATAACTCGGGCACTCACGTGACTAACCCTGCACAACTCAAAGCCCCACGTGAACAATGTACAATAGTTTCTGTGACAAGAGACACGTGGCAGTCAATGTTATTTCCCCTCTCCTAAGTTCATGTATACAATATATAGGAGTATACCTATTCATATATATATATATATATATATATATATATATATACTGATGCATGAACAGATATGTTTGGGGCCACAAGAATTCGGCCTACCACTTTCAGCGTCCTCAAATTGCGGGATGTAACAAGGCAATGACGTTCATGTATGACTACTGACTAGGGCAATTGAAATGACTCTGTCACCCTGTGTATTGTTTATACGCTCCATAAATGTGTATATTTATTCTTAATTAGTAGCTGAGTACTTGTTCATGGTGTTTGATTTGGTCAGTTTTTGTCGGACTTTATGCTCATAACCTACCCCCACCGATCGGTTTACCACCAGAGTGTGATGACGGTAACAATTTCGTTCAATCATAGCTAGACACGTGGCACATAGTGACATTTTAGAAGGACTAAAAAGTGGAGCTAAAAATGAAGATTTATAATATAAAAGTCCTAAAATTATTTACTTTTTTTATTTATTTTTCTTACTCGCATATAAGACAAATGAGTGTGGCCTATTCATTTAGATTAAAAATAAAATGAGATGAGATCACACTCATTTATCTTATTTACGAATAAAAAAATTGAATAAAAAAAATAAGTAAGTATATAACTATTCTTATAATATATACATATATAGAGTCCAAGTTGGAGATGTATGACGACAAAGAATTAGCTAAACTTGGAGATCATCGATCATTTGAGTAGAGATTTTTAGTCAACTAACTTGAAGACCAAGACATGCACGGCTTGTTTCAATTGGTTTTGACCAAGTGAAAGATTCCTAATTAAGAAGGTTTAATGTTCACCTTCACCTTGTCAATTAAACAATTTGGCACTATAATATAGTAGCTCATTTATAATATATGTCTATGTATATAACAGTTGAGATTGCCACGTGTCTCTTTTTCATATTTATTTGTAAAAAGTATATTTTGATTAGATTATTAATCTTAATTTAATATTATTTAAAATTATTTAATCTTTTGAAAGGGGACTATTAATTCCTTAATTTGAGATTATTAATTCCATAAATTCATTTGATAGTTTAAAATAGAGGAACTATTAATTTTACATTAATCATGAGTGTAGACACCCAAATTTTGCACTTTTGCACTAACCCTGACAGGAGGGCAGAATCGTCATTTGACCCGACGAGCGAAAAGGAAGGTGGACCCCAACATCAAGCCACCCCAGCGATTTACGGTCAAAGCCGCCACAACGGACAACGAACATCCGGTCACTTGAGGCAAGGCGAACAGTTGACCCAGAAAAGCCTGAGCCGACCACAAAAGACGACTGATGGCCACTCCGCTTACAATGTTCGGGGGTCTCGCTCCCCGGTGAGCGAGCGGCTGCCCAGCTCGCCGGTGAGCTGGCGGGGGGGGTAGGGGGCAGCGCCCCCTGAAAGACAGGCACAATTGTCAAATTCTATATCAAGTCGCAGCCCTCCGAGCTAGCCTCCCAGAACAATATGGCACGTTTCCCAGGGATTTTCGAATCGCACAAATACAGCCTTCCGAAATAATACCGCAGAAATTGGCGAATTAAGACCGCGCGGCACGGAAATCGAGAAAAGCAAGCCGGACAGCCGCGGATGCACCTGCGGCCACCGACAAAAGGGCAGGTTCGCGGCTCGAGGGCGGCACACGACAGCCGAGGTTCGGCGCGGGCGGCCAGCGAAGTCAGCCGCAGATGCACCTGCGGCTGCCTTCGGAACTCTATTAAGCGTCCAGATCTGCGTCCGAGAAAAAGAGAGAGAGAAATAGATTTTTAGAGAGAGAGAGCTCGCGGGAGAAGAAGAAAAATGGCGGAAATGTAGAGAGAGAAACGAGATTTTAGAGAGAGAAACCCACGGGTTTGTTCCAAAGAGTGAGATTTCTTCATCCTTTGTACAATCTTTGTATCCTATTTTGGTTTCCAAGTGTTGAATCATCTATTTCATCATTTGGAATGTAAAAAATCCGAGTTTTCATAGCGTCGTGGTGTTTGATATATCAAATCTTGTAGATCTAGTTTTTATTTTGTTCTTATTGTGTTTGTTGGGTGGATCTTCTGTGGATCCGAAAATATTTGGTGCATTGCTATTTAAATAGTTTGTTTTAGTGTATTTGAAAGTTAGATCCAATGTAGTTGATATTTGTTTTGGGATCTATGGATTAGGGACGGTTAGAGAGGATTTATTGCGGATAGAATCTCCTCCTAACCTCCCGATGATATCCCTTTAGTTTATTTTCTAGCTTTTACGTATGTAACGATCGCGATGCACCTTTATGTAAATATGTAAATTTTTGGGCCTTAAAACGACACAAGGTCGTGTTCGGGTTAAGGCCCCCGTGATAATAATAAAATATGTGATTGTGGGTGTTTGGGGTTGTCTGGATGGCTCACATGCCCATGGATAACCCCGACACGTTTTGGGATGTATGTTTTAATTTACGACACGAAAAAATGGTTTTCAAAATAAGGCAAATAATGAAGATGTTATAAAATCAAGCAAATTTAGGATATTAGATTCACGAGGTTTAAAGGTTAAGTGTTTTGGTAAACTTTAATCCATAATTGATGAATAGGCTTTAGTTGGTTTTAAAACGTCACAAAAAACGATTTTGCAAATAAATAAATGTTTTCATTAAACTTTGTGCATAGGGTTAAAGAGTTCTAGAAGTTGCCCTCGATTTATTTATATTAACTGTTAGAAGGCAATGTATAGTCTCGATTCCTATTTGACAAAAGTTTAAAACTATTGTTTTCTAAAAAGACATCTAAATAAAAAATCCTCAACGCTTTCGAAATTAAAATCAATCTTTCTTATAAAAAGCGAAGCCTCGTCATTTGGGTCAAAGAACGTCCAAAACACTTTCCAGATAACACTTTTGCCATATAAAAATAAAAGCGAACTTTTATGCAAAACGCACCACAAACATTCATCTAGGCACGCACGCACACACACGCAAACCACACATTTTAGGATTTAAAAAGGATAGGAAAATATCAAGATTGCGGTAACCGTATTTCACGGAAGTCGGGGGGTGCCTAACACCTTCCCCTCGCTTAAGCAAGCCCCCGAACTTTATGAATCTCGGTTTGCGGACCAATTAATCGGAGTCACATATGAGCCAGCGATTACGAAAATAAATTCGGATGAGTTGGTACATCCATTTCAAATATACCAACTGGCGACTCTGGTCAATTGGCTCATAAAAAATCGATCTTTCAAAACCCGTCGACACTAAGCCGACCCTTTTCTAAACCACAATTTAATTCAAAAGGCTAAAATTGGAAAAGGGCATTTTTAATAAATAAAAAACGAGACGAGCGAAAATCCCGGCGTCGACAGCTGGCGACTCTGCTGGGGACATTAGAGGGCTTAAGCCGCATTTAAAATCCTGATGTTTTCCTATCCTTTAAAAATCTAAAAAATGTGTGTTTGCGTTATTTGCGTTGATTTACCTTTTTGCGCGTGTATGTGAATAGTGTGATTGCGTTTTCTTTTCAAGTCTTTACTTTATCAGCATCATATGCATACGGTGAGGTACGATGAATGTATGATGAATGTATGTTGAGCAGTTCCTCCTCCTGAGGCAAACCCGTCGGATGTGGATTACTGGACTCAAAGGGGTGCTCCCCGGCGAGGCTCAGGAAAAGCATCCACTCAGATCCAATCCAATTGAAAGATCGGATTTATTCCCTTCGAGTATGTTGCGAAGATCTGGGAACCTTCATGCCGAAAAGCCCGCGAGAGTAACTTAGGGTAGGTCAGCCTCAGATAAACCCGTCACGTGGAAAGTCTCTTCATACCCTTTTACACTTTACGCACGTAATATCATACTGTAGTCAATCATTTTGTACTAACCACTTTTGTCCAAATAAAAGTACTAACCTCTGTTTTACAGGGACAGCTTGAAGAGCATCATGATTTCACATTGATATACCTTCATCAAAATAAAGGAATACTGACCCTGTTTTTGCAGGAAAAGATTAAAAAACTCCCAAAAAATTGTTACATAGATATTCGCTTTAGCATGCATCCACTAATATCACTCCCCGAAACTAAACTCGAGTTGTTTTATCTGCAGGATTGCTCCCCAAACCCGTCTCCGATCCAAGAAAGCCAGAGAATCAACAGTCGAAATGGCTGAGAACCCCAATCCTAACCCAGCTCCTGTATCCCGGGAGGAATTCGATGCTGTGAGAAATCAGATGACGGAATTGACCATAATGCTAAAAGAGCACTTCAAGTTAAAATCGAAGTCACAAACCGAGGACCCACCGGGGCCATCATCTCAAGGGAACGAGCTGACCCCAGAAACCCCGAAGGTTGAACAGCCAAAACAAATTATTGGCATTCCAGAAGAGGAAGTTGCCAGTAATGTCAACAAGAAGATAAAGCAGATGGAAGAGGCCATCCAAACTATGAAGGGGATCGGGTCGTATGGCAGTGTTAACTACTCCGACTTATGCATCTTTCCGGGAACCAAATACCCCAAGAAGTTCAAAATTCCAGAATTTGAAAAATACAACGGGTCGGGGGATCCTTACACGCATCTAAAAGTCTATATCGGAGAACTTGGGGCATATGCTGAGGACGAGTCGTTGAGAATGCAGTTATTCCAAAAAAGCCTGACAGGGGAGGCTAGGACCTGGTACGCGAGGCTGGATAACGCTAAAATTCACAATTGGGAGGAGTTGGCCCACACCTTTCTGACGCAATACAGCTTTCAATCCCAAATGGCCCCGGACCGATACCAGATGACAAAGATCAGAAAACAGACCAATGAATCCTTCATAGATTACGCTCAACGGTGGAGAAGGATGGTTGCACAAGTAAACCCTCCAATGGATGAGGCTGAGATGGTGATGACCTTCATAGACATACAGGAGGCCCCTTATTATGAAAGGGTGATAGCTGGGATAGGGAAGCCTTTTGCGGAGATGATCAAACACGGGGAAATGGCAGAGATGGGGTTGAAGTCA
This sequence comes from Hedera helix, assembly GCA_947179155.2. Taxonomy (NCBI): domain Eukaryota; kingdom Viridiplantae; phylum Streptophyta; class Magnoliopsida; order Apiales; family Araliaceae; genus Hedera; species Hedera helix. Next base: position 31,177,742 of record OX359281.1, read on the forward strand.
GGAAAGATCCGAGACCTCACGGCTCTTGAAGCTGTTGCTGAGCAAATACAAAGCGGAAACTATGGTAGTACTTCCTGGAGACCACAGGAGAGAGAAGAGGGAGATGTGTCCCTGGTCTTGCAAGGGCTATCTGGGAAAACAATGAGTAGCCGTCCTGTCCGCATGCCAAGAAGCGAGCCCCCGCGTCAGCCAACTTTTAACAATCAAAGATTTGAGGGGAGGAGGAGATTTGAAAATGCCCGAGATAGGGAATTCACCCCGTTGGGAGATCCATTAGAGCAAATTTTGGCTGTGTTAATCACCCAAAAGAAGATTACGGAGCTGGCACCGCCAACGAACCCAAAGGGGAAGAAGTACGACCCAAGTAAGAAATGTGCCTATCATTCCGGGTCCCCGGGGCATGACACTCAGGAATGTTGGGCGTTGAAACATAAGATTCAGAACTTGATCGATAGGGGGGACATCGTAGTTGAACGACCAGATGTCAACGCCAGCCATTTGCCGCAATGCGAAACAGATGAGGTAAGCATGATTGGGTCAGGAAATATCGGGGTGGACCCCAATCGCAAATACATCCGAAAGGTCGAAGAATACCCCCCAATGAGCGAAACAATTGTCCTTGAAGGGGAATGTCTGGAGGAGGTTAAGGTCATTAGGCAAGAATTGAAGTTGGTCAGGCATCAAATGAAGCAATTAGCAGACCTGGTGGTACACCAACATAATCTAACGAGGCAACTCTTCACCCAATTACTGAGAGACCAGACGGAAGAAGAGGACCAACAAATCTCAAACCAGGATCCCTCCCAGGAAAACCAGCTGACTCAAGGAGATCAAAACAGAATGAAAGGGCATGGAAATGAAAATAATAAAGATGCCAGACGATCCCACCAGTGGAGCCATGATAACCGCTCGGACAGAGGTGAACCCTCAAAGGGGAAAGATCGAGCAGCATTCCCAAGAGATCGAAAGTTCACCCCTTTGAGCAAATCAAATGCAGAAATATTGCACCTTCTGATCAGCCGGGGAAAGATTACGGAGTTGCTGCCACAAACCGACCCCAAGTCTAAAAGATACGATCCTACACGAATATGTCTCTATCATTCCAACTCACCAGGGCATGATACTGAAGAGTGTTGGGCGTTGCGGCACAAGATCCAAAATCTTATCGAAAGAGGAGAGCTGAAAATGGCAAACGACCTTGAGATCACCGCAATGGGGAGCCTGACCACCGACGAGCGGATTGTCGAGCCTCAACGAACCATGAAATGGTAAATTCCCAGGGATACGATTGTGAGTCCCAAGAAAGGGGTGTGGGGATGTTATCGTCTGCTTAATGTTATTTCCTGCTTTATTTTCTGTGCATTATTATGATATGTAAAAAAAAAAAAAAAAAAAAAAAAAAAAAAAAAAAAAAAAGAAGAAAAAAGCAATCTTGTGTGCTATTGATGGCCTGAACTACGAAAGACCTGATCTCCTCTTCCTATAGGAGTACGTAGGCAGCCACTTTGGCGCGGTCTAATCCTTGTAAAAATGTATATAACCCTTCGATAGTTTTGCAATTAACGATCAACGACTCAGATGACCTGTTCTCCTGTCAACCCATCGGAGTACACTTCCAACCTGATCAACGGCAAATGATTATTGGGTTCCCAGCATCTCATCAGCCCACCTGTCAAAGACACCACGAAGCAATGACCTTGACAACAATCAGGACTGGGGCAGTTTCAAAATCGATGACGACTCGACACTGGGGCATTCATCAGCCATCCGTGGAAAGGTAGTGCACGATTCAACATCTATGATACGATCTCGTCAGCGTACAATAACATCATCAGAGATGTACTGTCAATTGGTCCTTTCCAGTCAGAGCTCTTTCAGGATACGAGGACCCACAGGTAAGATACAACTCATTTCATCTATTTATTTCTTTCCTGTCTCCCTGTACATATATCAAGATTGTACATAGTTTAACGCTAACATTACTTTTGGAAAGAGAAATTTTTATTTGACTTGATAGGAATCGAATTAATCCTAAGGAGCATCCGTGGAGCAGACTCGTGAGTATGATTAGACGATTAAAACTGATCAACCTATTAAAACTGCACAAAGAGCTGATTTCGAAGTGTTGTTCGAAGCAGAATCAACCTCATAGGCAAGTCTGCACTTTGCGGTTGCGCCGACTTTCAGATGTGGGGTATAAAGCTATGACGATAATGATGACGATTGATGCGGAGTCGAAAAGTAAATAAAAATGAATCAAATGCCTCGAATCGTGGCCTGAGTTATTCGAGTAAATAAGCCTGAGGGGTGTCTTCACACCTGGCGCCCTAAAGTCATCTGATTTGGGAGTCGCCGGCCCAACACTCGTTACATGGGTAACTTAGAGCCTAAGAAAACGAGCATTACGACTGTAGAGACCTGAGCAGATTCGAATCGTGGCATGGGTTATTCGAGTAATTAAGCCTGAAAGGTGTCTCTACACCTGGTGCCCTAAAGTCGTCCGATTTGGGAGTCACCGGCCCAACGCTCGCTACATGGGTAACTCAAGCCTAAGAAAACGAATCTTGCGAAGAGTCAGACGAGGAATGAATGTGGTAAACCACCTAACTTGTATCGAAGCGTGGCCTCTGTTACTCGAGCAAGTAAACCCGAAGGGGTGTCTTTACACCTAATGCCCTAAAGCCGCCTGGTTTGGGAGTCATTGGTCCAAAGCTCGTTAAATGGGTAACTCTGAATAGCCTAAGAAAACGAGACAAGTTAAGTGGACACGAAAAGGGAAATGCGGAGTTGAAAAAGAGGAAAAGAAAAAATTTTCGACCAGAGAAAAGAAGGAAGCTCATCTAAAGTCACGGAAAAGAGGCCCCTAAATGAAGGATGCATCGTACAGTGCACTTGCCATATGACGCAAATCCTGCGAAGAACGATATCAAGAATGAAGACGGAACACCTTTGATAAAGGAAGGTAGTTTTTGAATTTAATCATACTCACGTATGTTGACCATGAATGCTTAAAAGTTTTATTACGATTTCATAACTCGTCAAATGAAAAAAAAAAAAAAAAAAAAAAAAAAATCAAGAGTAACTTAACACATTCACAATTCATTCAATGTCAAGTTAATCCACTCACGGTTCACGAAGAAAGAGATCCATCTAGATGCTAAGTTTTTACGATAAGACGAAAACATCACAGACATGAGCTAAATTGCATAATCACGAGCATTCCATTTTTGTGCTCTACTGTTGAGATGTTTAGTAATATCGGAGTTAACCCCGCCGACCCGAACGGTCGAGCATTTAGCGTTTGTTACTTGTGTAGGATATGAATCGGTGTGCGTAACTCGGCATGACAAACGAAATGACTTCCCAAACGAATCCTCGACAAGACACGAGTAGAGGCTGGGGCATCTTAAAGATTGTGGAAATGAAAAGAGCACAGGTCTATATCAGACTCCTCATCAACGAATCTTCCCCCACGACCATCAATGGATTTTAACAAACTCAGCCTGATGCATGCTGACATTATCTCGATACTCAAGCGAGCATATGCAAGAGCAATATAATTCCTGACGTCAGAGTTGATCGATTAAAAGGCGGGGAAGGGCAACATGGTCATCAGTCATCACAAAAGCCAAATGGACTGCCTCAATCAAATGAAAGTCGAGAGCTATCAATGCATACGACCAAACGACCAAAGGACAACCTAGATATCAGCCCAGAATCCAGGCGTAATCCTCCAGCATTAGAGGAAATCCCTGCGTCCCAAATTCAAAGACACGACGATCTGGAAACTAGCATGGTGAGGAACCCTGGATAAGTCGATTGGGCATGCGAAATGACAAAAACAATTCCCCAATAGAGAAACGATAAGGGGCATGCGATTCAACGAACCGGCCTTGAAGTCCAGAAACTGTGCTCCCTAGTAAGGCGTGGCGCAGCTAAGTAGTCAAAAAGAGCGACAAGTGAAAATTTGTATCATTTGACTAAACAGGGGTCATTTCCTTCCAAACATATCTATTGATCCATACATAACATCCGTGCATCCATGTATATATCAAAATAAAATGCACAAGGAAGGAAAATCACAGGTACGAGACTGTCGGCGTCGCGAATGCCATTGCCATTGATCAGAAAGACGTGACAGCGGGAAACTTCTACGATCCGATGCACCTAGAATCTATGGAACATCAAGGAATTGCAAAGCGACTGTCTGAAGCACCTTCAGCTAATCAACAAGGATGACAGCTCAAAAGCAATGGCTGTCAAGAGCGATCGACGAGGACGAACCCCGAGAATGACAAGTCAAATCAAAGAAGTGGCTGGCAAAAGCGATTTACGAGGACGAATCCCAAGGAGGCCCCACAAACTAATCAGGTACGCTTTCTTTTTAAATTTCCTCAAGAATTATTGCATTTGTTATGATGTACGATACGATGCGAGTCCATTTGGGACAATACACAGCGATTCCGGAGACGAGACCCGGCAATTCAAAACCGACCCGTCAGATATGAGACCTGACCAATTCAAAACCGACCCGTCAGATACGAGACCTGACCAATTCAAAACAGACCCGTCAGATATGAGACCTGACCAATTCAAAATCGACCCGTCAGATACGAGACCTGACCAATTCAAAACAGACCCGTCAGATACGAGACCTGACCAATTCAAAACCGACCCGTAAGATACGATACCTGACCAATTCAAAAATGACCCGTCAGAAACAAGAACTGACCGTCCAACACGACCCGTCAGAAACAAGAACTGACCGTCCAACACGACCCGTCAGTCAAAAGAACTGACCGTCCAAACATGACCCGTCAGTCAAAAGAACTGACCGTCCAAAACGACCCGTCAGAAACAAGAACTGACCGTCCAAAATGACCCGTCAGTGAAAACTCCTGACCGTCCAAACATGACCCGTCAGTGAAAACCCCTGACCGTCCAAACATGACCCGTCAGTGAAAATCCCTGACCGTCCAAACATGACCCGTCAGTGAAAACCCCTGACCGTCCAAACATGACCCGTCAGTGAAAACCCCTGACCGTCCAAACATGACTCGTCAGAAACAATACCTGACCGTCCAAACATGACCCGTCAGTCAAAAGAACTGACCGTCCAAAATGACCCGTCAGTGAAAACCCCTGACCGTCCAAACATGACCCGTCAGAAACAATACCTGACCGCCCAAAATGACCCGTCAGTCAAAAGAACTGACCGTCCAAACATGACCTGTCAGTCAAAAGAACTGACCGTCCAAACATGACCCGTCAGTCAGAAGAACTGACCGTCCAACATGACCCGTCAGTCAAAAGAACTGACCGTCCAAACATGACCCGTCAGTCAAAAGTCCTGACCGTCCAAAGCGACCCGTTGGCAAAAGATCCGACGATGACGATAAACCCGTTGGCAAAAGATCCGACGATGACAATGCGATGACCGTTGGAGAAAGATCCAACAATGACTCAAACAATGCGATGCGATGTGCTAGGCGACGTGCGATGCAATGTGAGATACATCATATGAGAAGCAGTGCGATATGTGATATGATATGCGATTTGATATTTAACATGCGACTTGATATGCGATGGGCGATAAGCAAGAGAAAAACAGTCTACTTGACGAATATGCGATGCGAGTCCATTTGAGGCAGTAACCGGTAATATTAGTGTTGCATCATTAACCTGTATATGTTGCATCAATGATATATATGTTGCATCATTAAAATATGTGCTGCCATCATCATGCATTGGGTGCCTACTTCTTTATCATGTTCATTTCATATGACATTACATAAACATGATAAAGAGGGGCAGCTGTAGACACCCAAATTTTGCACTTTTGCACTAACCCTGACAGGAGGGCAGAATCGTCATTTGACCCGACGAGCGAAAAGGAAGGTGGACCCCAACATCAAGCCACCCCAGCGATTTACGGTCAAAGCCGCCACAACGGACAACGAACATCCGGTCACTTGAGGCAAGGCGAACAGTTGACCCAGAAAAGCCTGAGCCGACCACAAAAGACGACTGATGGCCACTCCGCTTACAATGTTCGGGGGTCTCGCTCCCCGGTGAGCGAGCGGCTGCCCAGCTCGCCGGTGAGCTGGCGGGGGGGTAGGGGGCAGCGCCCCCTGAAAGACAGGCACAATTGTCAAATTCTATATCAAGTCGCAGCCCTCCGAGCTAGCCTCCCAGAACAATAGTCTTAATAATGACAAAAAATAATTCATATAACTATTTAAAAGACTATTAATTTCTCATCATGTGAGAAAATAGTCCGAAATACTATTAAAATAAGACAAATAATTCAATTTCAAATATATTTTTTACAAACAAACATAGTCCAAGTTCCTTATTTTTTCTTTTTCTTTTTTGGTCAACCAACATCTCGTGGTTTAAGAACTGGACATTGTATAAACAATTGAGTTCAACTGCGTACACAGAAAATGCATAGCATTAGCAAGAAAATAATAATATTTGTATGCTATAATTTGGCGCAAAGTCACAAGAACCTTAGCACTATCCAATTTAACTTAGTGGCACACAAGACTTGACCCCATGAACGACTATGTTGCGCAATAGCATGGTAATGTTTTTCCATAAAAATTATATTTAGTCAAAATGTCTTGAATTAGGTCAAATTATGATTGTTGGTCCTTGGAAACTATTAATAATAATTGGGCCATTGAAAATGTGTTGCATAACTCAAAAAACTATATCCAATATGATCCTTATAATAGAAAGCAAAATGAGATTACATGCTTAGTCAGTCGTGAGCTCAAGATCGTATTGAGTTGGACTACTTTTATATATATATATATATATATATATATATATATATATATATAGCTTGCACTTTGAAAACAATTTACAATCACCTTAAATTTGGGTCGACCAAATAGGTTAACTTTGTCGCCTGGAAAAAAAAAATCAATGATGAGTTTATAATTTCAACCTCAGTTATGTTTAGTGACGAAAAAATAATTTAATCTTGCCTAGACAACTTTCATAAAGAAGAGCTAAGTAATTTAGTTAAAAAATTAGGCCGTTGATAATATCAGAACAATATTTATATTGTCAGAATATGCATTTAATGTTAATTTTATACTTATTTTAATAATATTTAAAACTTTCAGTTATACTTATTACTCTGGCAATATAACTATTATTCTGCATTGATAATGATCAATGAAATAAAATTTGTTATACCAAACACAACCAATAAAATATGGAGGAAATTGAAACTAATTAAATTTTAATGAAATTGAAGATGAGTTGTCAACTTGTCACGATACCAATACATTATACAAATAAATGTAAGCTAGGGAAAACTCTCTCACACTCAAGGAGTACATTTGTTGGAAGAAACATGCATGTTCTCTTCTCTCTCCTAACAAGCTAGACTGATCATTAACTTTTTATGGTTCACATTATTTAGATAATGATGTTGATTTGAATCAGAAATTGCAGGGTTTTGACAATTTTTTAGAAAAAATGTTTGAAAATTCTTCCAAGAAGGCCTCAACCTTTGAGTATGAACAACACTTAGAATTTGGAAAAGAAAAAGAAAAGAGTAGTCATTTTCTACCCACAGGTGGCCTTGTCTTTCCACCGTATAATTTAGTGAACAAGGATGGTATGGAAGGCGCTGCTGTCGGTCCCTTACACCTTTATGGCTTAATGTATAAATTAATGTTACTTTTTGAAGGTTTCTTTTCCTTTCATATATTTGACTTTTCGTGTGTGAATTTGGGACCCAACTCAATTTAATTATTTTTTACTCCCCAAAACTTGTTTAGGTATTTTTGCTTCTTCAAATTTTAATTGCGGTGGAGACGTACGTGTGTGTGTGTGTGTGTGTGTGTGTATTGATGTGAATGTAAGCTTTGAGAGATTGAGGGGGGGGGGGGGGGGGGGGGGGGGGGGGGGGGGGGGGGGGTTAGAAACTTTTTTCATTATTATTATTACTTTGGAGAAAAAACTTTCTTTACCAAATCGGGCTTCATGATTAACAATGGATGAGCTTATGAGAGATCAAGCTTTTTGGAAGTAATGTAGCTAATATAGCTATTAATTAATGGAAGAAATCTTTTTCCATAGATTGAGCAATTATAATTATTGAACCATACAATTAAAGAAGCAAATTATGCAAGCCAAATGACATATGGTACAAGATACCATCTCATTCGAAACGCAATTTTTTTGTGGTACTCCAATATAAGAGAGAATATTATGTCATGTTTTATTTTAATATTATTTTATTTGAGATTTTGTCAAAATTTTAGATGATTATTTGAATTTTATTCTGAAAAAAAAAAAAAAAAAGAGGAGAGAGCGAAGATAGAGCACGCACAAGTGTTGATACACGTTACATTTGAATAATTTCTTAATTTTAAAAATGTTATTAGCTTAAGCACTAAAAATAATTCATTAAAGATTTTCTTTTTCTTTTCTTTTTCTTTTTTACATTAAAGAAAGGAATGTTCTATATAGTCCCAGATGACAGACTTGGTGTGAAAGTGAAGCTTCATCCATGAGGTTTTCGTTTTAATAATGGCTGCCCTTAAACTCGCTTTCTTCAATATTTATGTTCTAATCATTTTGATACTTCTGTACCTGGAAATTATGTTCCATCATGTGGTCCAAAGGATCCAATGGTTATGAATTTGGCGTCGGCTACTGAATACTGATTGGTAGGTACATAAGCATCCCTATTCTTTCTTAACTAATTTTTCATTTATTTTCTGTTTAACTCTCATTTTTATGCCGCTACATCTATATTATTCAAATATATTATCTACAATGAGTAAAAAATATATATGAAATGAATGCATATATCAGTTTTATTTAATAAAAGTTGAAACTTGTTTGATTTGTTTATATTTTGTTAAAACTATACCGTCACAATTACTATATTATAAGTAAAGCTATTAAATAAATATTTTAAAATTTTTCTATTAATAATTGAACAATTTATCTCAAAATCGAGGTGTGTTTTTATTATATGATGAAAATGTGAATCAAACTTGTGTCAAAAAAGAATTTAAAAGGAGAAAGAAGTGTCAAAATGAATTTGAAAAGAAAAGGACCTATTTTTTTGGGGGGGGGGGGGGGGGGGGGGGGGGGGGAGTTTAAATACATATAATGAAACCCAAGTGGCTAAATATAAAACTTATTTGAGTCATTTGACATTTACCTAAATATATAAGTGGACTGCAAGAACCAATATTTGAGGTTCCATTTCCAGTGCACAAAATCATCTTTAATACGAAAACATACATCCAAATACCTAAAAATTATTTTATAATCCAAGATCATAATTACGTAATTTTCAGGACCGCCGAATAATATCAAATAGCCCGTACCTTACGGTAACACAGTTATATAGTAAATTATAGTAGTTGTTGTAATAGTAATATTAAATAGGGAATTGATATTTTTACAACAAAATATGATATTTTTCAACAAAATATAATATTTTCACAAGAAAATATTCGCTATAAATTTATACCAATATTTTTAATTGTCCCTGTATATCTATAACAATAATTTTTTTATAAAAATATTAATTTTTTTTATAAAAATGTCAATTCCCTACTAAATACTACTACACAGTTTAGTCCGAGAAAGGACTAAAATATTTCTCGCCAGCAAAATTTCTCTCATTGGTTGGCGAGATATTCCCATTCCCCAAATACTACTCAGACTTTCATTTCTCTCCCTTTATCTCTCTTATGTATAATGAATATATATTTACATATTTCAAAATTAGAAATATATTTAAAATATGATAATTTTTAAGAAAAAATGATTTAATATTTTTAATATTTTTGACATGATTTTAATCAGTCTACCTGTAATGACATGTTCATGAAGTCAATATTTATTTTTAATGGGAACAAAATAATTATGAGGCTATAAATAATTTAGTGGAGATTTGAAAACAGTGCTCTTAAGCTGATTTCTTTAGATAAGAGTTGTGACGCCCCCAAACCTGAGCCCACACAGCCCAAACTTGAGTCGTCAAAAGACTACAACAAAATTATTACAACAAAGCACAACGTACAACAATACAGTGTATAATAATACACAACTAAGTCTTCACTATTATTGCCACACTATTTTACAACACGTGAAGACTACGACAGCTATTCCTCGGACTCTCACTCCATCCCCCGGCTAGACCCTGTTACGTTTTCATCTCCTGTTGAAAAACAATGGAACAAAAGAAAGGGTGAGCTCAAATAGCCCAGTAAGAAATATCATGACTAAGATAATGACGAATAAATTATCATTAGCCTTCAACAGTTGAGTTCTTGATAGAATACAATAGACTACAAGGTTTATATCAAAAACTGTAGTTAAATTCTTAAACAATGTTCAGATCAATAATAGCAGCGGAATGAGCAATCTATTAGAAGAATAATGCAGACTATAATGTCCACTCGCTTCTCTTTTTAGTAAAAATATCATCAACTTTTATCATCTGAAATACCATTAGTCAAGATAATACAACTTCACAGTTCCTGGTCATAATCATGCAGATCAACAGTTCATCTTTGCATTACGGGCCAAAGACATTCAATATAATACCAACGGTCATGATTATACCAGATTCAGCCTTTGGTCATAATCATACCAACCAACAGTTCATCTTTGCACTACGGGCCAAAGAGAACATTCACCACGTGCCATAAAAGACACCGAACAGATGTATCGCCTTTAACCTAGTATATCGCCTTTAACCTATCATCTGTTCAACAATTATATCACATCTGTGCCCCCGGCCACAGATATTCACAACAGCTTGATTCTTGATGATTAATACAAATAACAGTGATACAAATTATGAACAGAAGAACAGGATAAATAATAAGTATCGGAAGTTTACTTTGTGCAGATTCAAATAATGTCCAAATTGCCAACATGATGTGGAGTGAAATTTAAAAATGATATTCAAGATCCACAGTTCAGAATAATGATTACAGTTCAATAAAAAAATGTTCAGAAAATAGGAAGGTTCAGTTGAAATAATGAAATTCAACTATTATGGAACATATAATATTTTCAGGAATTATAGAAGCAATAGTTCCATAATAAGTTTCGATTTAGGTGTATGAAAGAAAATAATATCCCTTACCGTAGCAGGTTTGATTAACAAAAGGTGAAGGGAATTAATATCCCTTACCATAGTATGTTTGAATAATGGAAAATGAAAAAGATGGTATCCCTTATGAGTATAAAGGAAAATGATATCACTTACGAATATGGAATAAAAGTGTCATGTGATAATTCGTGTAGACAAATTATTTCCACACGAGACAAATAAAAAGGATTATTCACCAGCAGGCGGTAATCCGCGCCGTAAGGTTATTCCCATCAATTTGAATACGAATAGTTATTCACCAAATAGGCGATAATCCGCGCCGTAAGGTTATTCTCATCAATTTGAATACAAAGAGTTATTCACCAAACAGGCGATAATCCGCACCGTAAGGTTATTCTCAAAGATTAATAAGGAATGAATACAAAAGGTTATTCACCAACAGGCGGTAAACCGCGCCGTAAGGTTATTCCCACAATTTAATACATGGAAGTAAATGACACAAGAAAGAAACGATATTATTTTCGAGAATCAAAGAATGATAATCCCTTCAAGTAAGAAAGAAAATAATATCCATTTATGATGATGAAAAGAGTGATACCCCTTACCTTAACACGTGACTGGATATTGATTTAAATGAGGTTGATCAACCTATATATATTTATAATAAAATTAGTAATTACCACATATAAATTTCAAAGTGTATGAAAATTCGTATAATATGAACTATCAAAATTATATATATTTAACATAATTTTTGTAGTATAATATAACTACTTTAAAATAGTTTTTAAAATAATATTCCAAAATAAATCTTCTAAAGAAAGCTTTTAAAAATGAATCTTCTCAAAGAAGAGTCTTCTAAAGGAAGATTTGTGAATACCGTGAAAAATAGGAATTTATGAAATTATTACTCTTTAATAAAAGACTTACTTGAAAAATTCCTGCACTCCTTTTGGCTTTCAAACACTCAAAATAACCTTATTATTCTCAGAGAAAACTCATAAAATTCTTATAGAAAAATTTTATGTTTTAGGTGTGATTTTTCTATTCAGCTGAGCAAGCTATTTATAGGAGAAAAGAGGACACTATGCGCGGTAGGTGGCAACAGGCGTGATACACGCCTGCCTCATTCTTTCTAAATTGGCAGCAGTCGGCTGCCAACCTTCCAGCTCAATTCTCACATTTTAATTTCCATGTGGGCCCCACATGGGTCCCACAGTTACTATTCACGTTACTATTCACGTTACTATTCCAAATAGTAAAATTTATTAATTTTTTTTTTTTTTTTTTTAAATTTAATTATTCTTCCTGTGAGTCCAACATATAAAATAAAATAATGTTACAACAATAATTCAACAATAATGTAATAAACCCGTTACAGATTATTATTAATTTAATAATATAAATTACAGTATATTTGCTACTGTGACAATTATTAGGTTCAATAATTTTAAAAACAGTGCAGCAACAATTATTGACTCAATGATATAAAATACAGTGTAATGATAATTATTGAATCAATAATGCAAAATACTGTGTAATAACAATTATTAAATTGATAACATAAAATATTATGCAGTGACAATTATTGATGAAATGATGCGCAACAGTTACGGTGTCAATTATCAGACCAATAATATGAGACACTGTGCAATACCGTGTGCTACTGTAGAGTACCGTGTGCTACAGAAAATACCATAAATTACCGTATGCTACTATTCTTTTATCACCGGTATTTTAACAGTTAACACCGTTGACTATTTTTATTTAAAAAGGTTACTTCTGTCGTTTTCTATATCCGACAAATATTCCGTTGTGGGGTCCACAAATAATTTGTTATTTCGGCGCCGTCGTACGGCCCGAATATTCCCCGACAAAACGAATATTCCCCGACAAAAAGAATATTGTCCGACAAAATAAAATTTGCACATAACATCCTTAACTTTCAATTTTGTCAATTTAACCATTTACTGTTTCAGGAAAAATATATATGAAGAAAAATTAAATTTTGTATTTCATAAATTCGGGGTCTTACAAGAGTGTTACTATATATAATGAAAAATTTATATTAATATTAAATATCGACGAATGTAAATATTTGCAATAAAAGAGAATAAAGAAAAGACCTACATATTATTATTCTATTTTATTTTATCTTACCGTTTATGATTATATGTTTGTTGCAATTCAAATTCGATATGAAATTGATGACGTATAAATTACTTTTCTTTTGTTAACTTTGCAGTTTCGGGTTACATATATAAAATATATATTTAATTACAACAATAATATAAACACTATTAACATATGTATTTAATTTGACCTTGTATATAGAACATTTATAATTTTTAGTAGGGTAAATTTATATTTAATACTAAAATTTTTATAATACTTTTTAAAATTTTCATCTATTATAAAATTTTAAATTTTCAGGTAGGGTCAATTGACCGTAATCCCTCCTATATACTTTCGTTCCTAAACATGTTAGAAACTTCATATGAATTTCACGCAATAAAAATATATATTTAAATTTGAAATAAATTAAAAAAATAAAATATATTTCTAACATTAGAACAAATGGAGTATATACATATACATATATATATATATATATATATATATATATATATATATATATATATATTCCCCACCACACAAGTTAAGTCTTCCTTCTCCTCATTCTTGGCAGTCCAAAACATTTAATTAAGGTGAGTGTATTCAATTAAGATTTTTAAAGAATCATAAAAACTTTTAAAGTTATATTATATTCAATCAAGACATTTAAAGAGTTTATAAAAACTTTAGTAGTATTTAATTATAACTTTTGAAATGTCTTGAAAAGTTAGGTAGTATTAAATTGAGACTTTTATAAAGTTTATAAAAGTATTTTGACATTCAAAAAGTCATAGATTTTTCAGATTTCTATCAAATAGCGGAGTTTGACATACTTTAGAACAAGAGGTATAAATACCAACTCATATCCAAAGTCTAGTCTCATATCCAAAGACTTCAAATACTTCTAAATATTTGAGAGAGAAAATATTAGCAGAAGTGCGAAAAAAGAACGTTCCAACTTTTCACATTCATAAAAAACTCTCCTCCTAATTTGCACTATCATCAGGTTAGTCACAATCTCATCTTAAGAACCTCACCTAGATACATCAGTAATCCCTTAAACTAATAATTTAACACATTATATCATCATACTTTTTGAGTGCCAATCATCAAAACTGCTCAGATTATTTCAAAAACATAATATAACAACTTGTTGTATTAGTTTTAAATTGCATGCAGTAGCGTTTTAATGATTTTCATAATTTTAGTAATATTATTTATTTCATGCTTAATATGGATGAGTAATTCTATTTAAATGAAAGGAGATGGAAATTGATCAAAATTCTCAAGTATCTTTTGTCGTATAAACAATTATACTAACGCATACATTTTTACCTGAATACAGAAAAATGTAAATCTCTACCGTGTGATTAATATATTACTATAATTTTAGTATCTCTTTTAATTATGAAATAATGATGACACTGTTGAATTGATATAATTAATATCAGTTGCAAGTATCAAACTCTATAAAAGTTTGTTACTTATTTTAGGGAGTCTTTAAAATTATTTTAAAAAGTCTTAAAAAGTGATTAAAATTTACAAAATCTACAAAAAATCTATATCTTTAAGAGTATTTAAAAATCTTAATTAAATACAACCCCAAGTCAACGTGGGTTTGCTCCGTTGTGATATTGGAGGACTGACCCCATTGCCCATTTCCATCTCTTTCATTCCTCGTCTCCTTCCCATCTCTCTTTTAAAATTTTCTGCACCTACTCAACATTTTCATGTTTTTTCAAGATCCAAAAAAACCCAAAATCTGTCCACAACTTCGATATCCATGGATCTAATCCATTTATCTCAATCTCTTTCTCCCATCAAAACCCCACCAAGCTCCACGCATTTACATTCCTCACACACCACTAATTTCCCCATCATAGTAGCCATTATTGGCATATTAGCCACAGCTTTCTTGCTACTAGGCTACTACATTTTTGCCATCAAATGCTGCCTAAATTGGCACAGAATCGACATTCTCAGGCGCTTTTCGCTGTCCAGAAATCATCTTCGCGACGGCCCTTTAATTGGATACATTCCCACCATTGAAAACAGAGGATTGGAAGAATCTGTGATTCGTTCAATCCCAATTTTTCAGTTCAAGAAAGCTCAAAAAGAAGACCCTGAAAAAGGGAGCCCTTTTTGTGAATGTGCAGTTTGCTTAAATGAGTTTCATGAAGAGGAGAAATTAAGAATCATACCAAATTGTGGGCATGTTTTTCATATTGATTGCATTGATGTTTGGCTTCAAAACAATGGCAATTGCCCATTATGCAGAACAAGCATTTCAATGGCAATTCAATTCCCAGTATTAAATCAAGTCATTGCTCCAAGTTCTTCCCCTATTAATCAAGATCAAGCTCAATATACTGATAATTTTATCGGTTGCGATGAAGATTATGTTGTTATTGAATTGGGTGAAGAAATTAATGTTGATGGGCCATTGCTTAGAGTACAAGAAAGATTGAATTCTGGAGAATTACAAGTGAAATCATCCCCTAGTTCTTCAACAAAAAAGTCAGAACAAAAAATAGTGAAAAAAAGGGCCAAAAAATTTGGGCATGGCCATGTTTCAAGTATGGGGGATGAATGTATTGATATTAGGGGAAAAGTTGAGAGATTATCAGTCCAGCCCATTAGGAGATCTTTTTCGATGGATTCGGCGACGGATCGGCAGCTTTATTTAGCAGTTCAAGAAATTGTAGAGCAGAAGAGAAATGGCAACGGCATTGGCAGTGACATTGTCAGCTCTAGTGAAGGCTGCAGTAACAGAATCCGAAGATCGTTTTTTTTCATTTGGGAATGGGAGGGGATCAAGAAGGGCAGTTCTACCAGTTCATTTGGAGCAATGAAATTGGGACATGTTTGAATTTTTGAAGGCTATTTTTATTAATTATTGTGTATTTTAATGATATAGGAAATAGAGATTTTTTAGAATTATTTAGAGACTATATCGTAGGTTGTTGGTGATATATAATCAAATTTACTTGATTTGAAACTCTA